>VXAY01000016.1:82190-112636 GCA_013399855.1 Oxyruncus cristatus
ACCAAGCCTGACAGAGCTCAAGAAGTGTTTGGACAATACTCTCAGGCACATGGTGTGACTCCTGGGGCTGGTCCTGTGCAGGGCCAGGAGTTGTACTCAATGACGCTTGTGGGTCCCTTCCAACTCAGCATATCCTGTGATTCTGTGATTTATTATAATTACCCTCAGGAAACTGTCTGTATGTTCTTAAGTCTGAAGAGTGAGGACCTTTTTTAAATTATATGTATTTTTATATATATTCATATGTGTTTATTTAGATGATTAGATGTTTAGTTACATTTTTTTGTCACTTAGGGGGTTTTTTTGCATATAACCTGTTTTAAATTGGGGGGTGGGGGGGCTGTAGATTGTTATGCTTCCTTTTGCAGCATGTTAATACTGGCTGTCAAACAAAGAATATAATGTGTTAAATAATAGTTCATTTGACCCTCTGGGTATTCCACTAACAGTGAAGCATGACATGTTTCTGAGATCTCCGTTTCTCTGCCCACTGCTTGCGTATTTGGGTTGGGAAATGCTGGGGGAAACCTCAAGAAAATCCAAGTAAGTGCTCAGGGCAGGGATTTTGTGAGCCATCACCTTGGTCTCAGGCTCTACTTCTCTGTTCCTTCTCCCATCTTAAAACTCAGAAGGTGAAAACAAGACACGAAAAATTACCTAGATCAGTCCATTAAATTCCTGAATTGCTTGAGTTAGTTATATGAAGTGTGTGGCTATGGAAATGGGTATGAAAGTACTTTCTAAAAGTCCTTGATATGACTCGGATTTGTGTTTATTCTTGCCTAGTGCTCAAAGTTGCCTAAAACATTGTGGGGAATGGCAGTGACATGCTGTCTAAAAGGACCTCATGAAGATCACCTTGAATATTACTGCAGCAACGGGAGAGTAGACATTATCAAAGACCAAACATAAATTAATGTGGTACTTTGTAGTTTAACAGAGAACACTTGATCTGCACAATCATGTAGGGTTATCTAAACCTGTCAAAGTGTAAAGCTAGTCAAGAATATATTTTGTTGTCATTATAATTTTATTCACATTTCTCTCCCTGGACTTATGACACTTTGAAGAAAATTTTAAAACGCACAAGGCTGTTCAGCCAAGCTCACTTGTGACCTGTGTTGGACTTTCATCATCCCTTTGGTTTTGCACTGGGGTAAATACATACCATGGGCAATAAACATGCTCCTGTGTGTTGTTATCAGTGGACTAGATTTTTCTTTGCTGTATACTTTTAAAGATATCTATGCATTTTTAATACAATTAAACAGTAAAAGAAGAGCACAGCTTTCACTCTGAAGTTTAAATCTGAAAGGATTGGCTAAGCAGGACTTTCTCTTGTGAACCCATGCTGGCTATGACCAGTGATTGCATTGTGTCTCAAGTAAATTCTTAGAATCATAGAGTGCTTTGGTGTGGAAGGACACTAGATTATCTAGTTCCAAGCCCCCCACTGTGGGCAGGGTTACCTTCCACTAGAGCAGGTGTCTCAAGGCCCCATTCAGCCTGGCCTTGAACACTTTAAGGGATGGGGCATCCACAACTTCCCTGGGCAACCTTTTTTATCAGGCCCTGATAATACACAATTTTCATATAATAAATACTTATTCTAATATAATGTTTCAGTATCTACATTGAAATACATACTTTTGTCTGCTTAGTACTGAAACACATTGAGCAGAATTTTGTTGTTCGTACAGAATTTAATGTAAGTAGCTGCATTTGTTCCTAAACAGCATTTTAATAGCAACTTACAATTTTTGTAAAGCTTCCATTTTTATAAGTCCTTTGGAATAAACAGTATAAATATATTTGTAGGTTATATCAAACTAGAGTAAATTCTTTACTAGAGTAAATTGTTCAAGCCTTTTCTCAAATCTTTTCTTTCCTTGTTTCACTTAAAGAAAATCTCTAGTAGTTATAACTTGTGTCTTTGGGACTGAAATCTCACAGACCATAGGTATTTTTTTTTTTAATATAGGGTATTTTTAGTTTATTTTGGTACAAACTGCAGGTCATATTTTCTTCTAAGATTTTTCTTTATCCTATTCATCCCCCAATGTGGATTTTGTAGCATTTCTTCCTCATCTACTGGATCATTCTTCAAAGCCTGCATAACTTTTAAGCTTCTTTTCAAAAGAATATTTCTGTATGGAATATCTGTTTTACTCAAGATTTGATACAAAAATCACACAAAACTAAATTATTATTTTATTATTTAGGTAACATTTCAAAGCAATTTACAATAGGCTGCTTATGCTGGGAGAGGCATCCACTGTCGATGAAGCATTTTAAGAGGTTCTTTGAAAAAGACAGTACAAAAAGAGAAAGCATTTGACATATTTCCTCCACTCTTCAGAACTTTCTGGTTCTTTCGAAGTTTCTAAATAGAGTGTCTAAATACCACTAGGGAGGCTTTTCTTGCTATTCTTCTAGGATAAATTAAAATTTAATATATTTCACTTGGGCCTTTTTCTAACACCATATCAATAAACTGTGGCCCATGTTCAGGTCATCATTAGCATGAACTTGTCAATCTGTCTCTGACAATTAAGCTTATTTTATGCAGTGATGATTTTAATTACCATTTTTCCCTTTTGCTCTTTCAGATCAATCTACTTCCCTTTGGGCCAGGTTCTGCTTATGAATATTTTGCAATCTGTGCAGTTACTATTAGTACTCTGTATAAATATACTCTGGGATGTTTTGTTTGGTTTTGTTTGTTTTTTATCATAAAAAATACAATTTTTGAAACAAAAAAGTGAAAGCAAAAAAAGTGAAGCAAAATAAAGATTATTTTTGAATAGTGGAGGAGGAAAGACAAAATGATTGTACCTACTCTATTGGTCAGGTTCTGTTGTAGTATCTTATTCAAGTTGAATGACTTTGTATATATTTCCTGCAAATCAAGTTTTGGCACTAATCACTAGTTCTTTGAGAAAATGATTTATTTTCAAAGTCTGTCTTTATGGATGGAGATTGAAATAAGCCATGCAGGACCAGTTAAGTAGCTGACCCTGCAGAAGGCCTTCATGCTAGCTGTATTTTGTTGGTAGCTATACATGCATATTCCTAAAACCTCTTTTCCGTGTTGGTCCAATGCCACATAACTCATTGTAAACATTAAGCACATGCTTCTTGTGAAAATGCCGTTCATTTCACTCCATCTAAGCATCCTGGTGTTCAGGAGACCACTCCAGCACAATTTTTTTTGCAATTGCCATTAGTATTTCCCCTTGCTCTGTTTTTCTGTCTAAGAAAAAATCAAATGGCTGAAACATTTACATAGTTCTCTTCCTCCTATTATTGTCTTGCTCACTGCTTCCCAACAAAATTAGTGTTCGCTTAAAGAAAAAAGTGAATTAGTAAGACATAGTTATTTCTTTTCATGGGATGCATATCTTTATCGTGCAATACTATGTTGTGAGATAAATTTGTCTCATCCCCTAATATTGATGACAAGTTTTCCTGGTTCTAGCCAGGACAGGGTTTATTTTTGCTGTACTCAGGTGGGGGCATGGCTAGGACCTAGAGGTTATTCATGTCACCTCATGTCATTACCAGGGGCTAGGGAAAGGAAGTCTCTTCTGAGGAGAAGGGTCTCCTTCTAGTTGAGAAAGTGTGGCAGGGGGAGCTGTCAGGTATTGTCTATCTTTGGCGTGGGGCAAGGGTGGGACAGGTGGTTCTTGGGAATTGCTTCTGTTCTTGTACCTTCTGTCATTAGTATGGTTGGTGTTACTGCTCATTTTCTTACCTCATTGCTGTTTCCAGTAAATTGTTCTTATCTCAACCTGTTTATCTTTGGCTTTTGTGCCTCCAGTTCTCCTCTCCAGTGCACCGCAGGAGAAAGGAGAGGGGGAGTGGCGTGTGATTTTAACAGGAGTAATTAATTGGAGAATACCATTACTAAACCATGACACAAGTGATTGTCCAAATGCACTAAATGTTTATTTAAAAATGCTTGGGAAAAAACCAGTAACTTTATTCTGGTAAATATAGATGTAAGATTATGTCTATGAACGTAATTATTCTTCATCTGTTCTCAGACAATAGAAATAAAATATTTTAGTGTGACACTACAAGCTTCAAACTACATGATATAAGCTTCACCTCCATTGTGTGTATTCCTTTCATGAGTTCTGTACTCAGAAATTACAGTGATTAAGGTTGATGTTTTTCTCATGTTTCAGATGTCCAGAGAGACATGAGATGTACCTGTCAATGCAGAGTAAAGGTACCTCGGAAACTGAAATTTCCTGTGTGCCAAGCTAGCAATGCGTAATGTGTCTAATTTACATAAGTTACCTACACTGCGCACTACTTGAATTACCTTTTTAAAGTTGTCCATACTGTATCTGTCAAGGATTATAAACTGCTTATAGATGTGACTATGTGGCATTTGTTCATTTATGGGTCCAAAGTACTCTGGGCACTAACAAACCAGCATTATATCTTGGAGCTGTGAATTTTGTATTTTGTATTTGGATCTCCACAATGGGTGAAAAATGCATACAATCTGATGATACAAAACTGGGCTGATACACCTGAAAGCAGTGCTGCCATTCAGTGGGTCCTTGAGAGGCTGGAAAATTGGCTGGAGAGAAACTAATGAGGTTCAACAAAGACAAGTGTAGGGTCCTGCACCTGGGGAGAAATAACCCACGTACCAGTAGAGGCTGGGGGCTGACCTATTAGAGAGTAGCTCTGCAGAGAAGGACCCAGAAGTTTTGGTGGGTGACAAGTTTACCATGAGCTGGCAGTACGGCCTTGAGTCCAGGAGGGCCAATGGTATCCTGGGGTGCATTGGGAAGAATGTGGCCAGCAAATCAGGGGGGATGATCCTCCCCCTCTACTCAGCCTTAGTGAGGCCACATCTGCAGTCCAGTTCTGAGCTGCTTGGTAGCTAATGAGACAAGAAGACAAGGAGCCATTGGAGAGGGTCCAGCAGAGAGCCATGAAGATAATTAAGGGTCTGGAGTATCTGTCTTACGAGGAGGGACTGGGAGCTGGGCCTGTTTTGCCTAGAGACTCACAGAATCATGTTAAGAATGTTAAAGAGTTGGAATGGACTTTAAATTTCCAAACCTCCCTGCCATGGACAGGGACACTTGCCACTAAACAATGTTGCTCAAGGCCTAATCTAACCTGGCCTTGAAACTACCAGTGTTGGGGCATCCACAGCCTCCTTGGGCAGCCTGTTCCAGTGTCTCACCACACTGACAGGAAAGAATTTCTTCCTAATATCTAACTTAAGTTTCCCCTCTTTCAATTACCCATTACTCCTTGTCCTATCACTACAGTTTCTGATGAAGAGTCCCTCTTCGACTTTTCTTAAGGCCCCTTCAGATATAGGAAGGTTGCTGTGAGGTCTCCATGCAACTTTTTCTTCTCCAGGCTGAATAGCTCCAACTTTTTCAGCCTTCATAGGGGAAGTGCTCCAGTTCTCTTATCAACTTTGTGGCCATCCTCAGGACTTGCTCCAACAGTTCCCTGTCCTTCTTAGGGTTGAGGCATCAAAACTGTACGCAGTACTCCAGGTGGGATTTTATGAGAGCAGAGCTGAGGGGGAGAATCACTGTCTTCAACCTTTTGGCCACACTCGGTTTGATGCAGCCCAAGAGTGCACACTGCTGGCTCGTGTTGAGTTTTTCATCAACCATCAGAAGAAAGGACTGAGAGGGGACCTCATTAATGCATATAAATACCTCAAAAGCAGGTGTCAAGAGGATAGTGCCAGATTCTTTTCGGTAGTGCCCAGAGAGAGGAGGAGCAATGACCACAAACTAAAACACAGGAAGTTCTACCTCAGCATTACTTTGCATTGGAACAACTTCTGAGGGAGATCGTGGACTGTCCCTGTCTGGAGACATTCAAAATCTACCTAGATGCATTGTGTAACCTTCCCTAGGTGACCTTGCCTTGTCAGGGAGGTTGGATTAGATGATCTCCAGAGACCCCTTCCAACCCCAACAATTCTGTGATTCTTTAATTTTGTTAACTGCATCTATGCTGACAGCTTCTTATTATCAGTTTATTTAAAGAAGTAGCTACTTTGGATATATAATATTTGAAACACACAAGCATAGAAATATAGTTTTGATAGATTATTAGGGAAATAAAAGAGGTGGTGTTGACAATTTGAATTTATAAACATGTTGACACCTTACTTGTGTGCTAATATTGTCATAAGCTTGAGGTAGACCCACTGTTATGTCCTCATATGTAATAGCATTCTAAAATAACTTTTAGATCTGAAATTCTAGAAACAGAAGAGGAAGCAGCATTGAAAACTTTATCTGTCACAACGACTGTCCAGCCTTGCACTGTCTTATATGTGTTCAGCTTTCAGTTATATTGCCTAAAGTGTTACTGTGCAAACTGTTACTAGGCCTGTATTGCTTGATGAACCTTGGGCTTGATGGGTGATTGAGGAACTTAGGTAGATCTTGAATCCTCCTCAAGGGAAAGAGACAACACAATAAAACTGAAAAAACCCTCAGTTGTGGATCAGCCACTAGTGATCAAAATAACCATCAGTGCTTTTCAGAACTGTTAATCAGTATTAAAGGAATATTATTTTGGGAAAACAAAGAATTAATCTGCACTTTGCAACATTTTAGAAAGATCAGATCAACTGGCTCCTGAAACAGAAAATACACCTTTAAAATTGTGGTTATATAAATTATTTCTTAGCTGTATCAAGATTAACACAGAGGATTGATTTACTCAGCAGGCTAATTCTGGAGAAAACTTTCCTTTGGTGCATTGTAGATAAAGAGGGAATAACAGTTTCAAGGTAATCTAGATAATGTACAAAGCTCTGTAAACTCTTTACAGTCTTGGGAAGTACTTGTTTGTATTGTGAATTTTCATTTCTCTTTTTCTAAAAAAAATTCATTTTAGTTTTTTGTTTGTTTATAACAGCATTACATTGGAAACTCTGTAATGAAAACTTCTGACTGAAATTCATGTATTCAAATTTTACCATAACTTTAGTCCAAAAGAAAGATTTAGTTCTATTTTTTTTTAATCCTTTATACTTTTGCTGGACTTTTAAGTTCCAAAGAAATTGAGAGTGGGTTAACTGTGTTCTGTTTGGTTTTGTGCTTCAGAAGGTTGATCGTTAAATTGCAAATAGCTATGACCACTCCGGTAAGGAATTCAACTTCTACTGGAGGGAAAGCAGGGGAACTAGGTTTTCATATATGGCTTGTATAAAATTCACAGGAATTCTGAGAAAAGAAGGTAGCAAGAAGGATTTATTTGAGCTTAAGACGGGTAGTTGGGAAGCTAGCAGGGAGACATGCCTGTTTTTGCAAAAAGATACTGAGCAACATACAGCAGTGCCGGTTTAATTTGTTCTGAAATCAATAAGAAGGAGGAAAAAGAAAAGAGAAAAGAAACCCTAGTTACTGTTTTCTAGGTGCCTGTAGACATCCTGACAGAATCAAAGATTCAAATTCATCATGGACCTAAATTGGAGAAACATCCGTCTTTTGCGCTATCCAGTACTACACTGTAATTTAATTGCAAGCACCCTGCCAGAGTGCAGGGTGGAGGCCTACAGTAGGTGAGTAAGAGTGGAGGCCTACAGTAAAAGGTAATCTCAATTGTAATAGCTGTTCTCAACACATTTTTTATCATTTCAGTGTTTGTGATCCTATTGAGAATCTCTTTAGGTGCATTACGTACGCAAAGGATTCTGATGTCAGGTGTGTCACATAATCAAAATTTGCTGAAGTGAATGTATCATTGTGGACCAGGATTATCTGTCTTTCGTACGTAGAATGGAGATGAGTGTTTGCTGTTGGGTAATTCTTGTACATGGGATGATCTAAGGTAAACGCCTGCAAATGCAAATTACTCAAAGTTACATTAATAGGTAATATTTCCTAGAAACCTTACAGTAGCACATGACCCTCTTGCATACTAAAATTAGCAGTCATCTGGAATTGAGATACAGAATCACAAAAGCATTTAGGTTGTAAAAGATCTCTGAGGTTATCAAGTCCAACATTTGACTGATCACTACCTTGTCAACTAGACCATGGCACAAAATACCACATCCAGTCATTTTCCTGAACACCTCCAGCAACGGTGACTCTGCCACCTCCCTGGGCCGTCTGTTCCAAGGTTTGAAAACCCATTCCATGAAGAAATTCCTCCTGATGTCCAACATGAATCTCCCATAACACAGCTTAAGGCTATGTTCTCTCATCCAGTCACTACTTGCCTGGGAGAAGAGGCTGACCCCCACCTACTACAACCTCTTCTCAGGTCGTTGTAGAGAGCAAAGTTAAGGCTTTCTGTCTTGCTCCCTTTTCATAGAGGCCTCCTCTGATACTGAGTCTGTTAGGTAAAATCCTGCTGCAGTGTACATGGCATGAGGACAAGTGAGAATACAAAACCAGCAGATATGAGAAACTGAGAAGTGCAGTATCAGTGAAGAACTGTGACACAAGTCATCTAACACTCCCTTTTTGTTTGTTTTCAGTGATTTAGCTGCATTTTCAGCAAATAATTAAATGTATCAATAAAAATAGGAGGTTGCATAGTATTACTGCAATCAGTCTTTCAACTTTATGTCTCCTTTTGGGGGGGATTTTCTTGTAGATAATAGAAATTCTTTCTGCAGATAAGATAATTTTGGAAGTTGCCCGGTGAAGATTTGTTCTCTCATAGCTGTTGACTGACATTTGGATTTGACAAGAATGAGAGGAGATTTTACATTGCCGCAAACTAACTGTTAGTATCATCCACGTTTGAGAAGTTCTTAAGCAAAGAGCCTGCTGTTACATGTAAAATATCTAACTACATTTTGGGAAAAGAGCACAAATCACTTGAAGAAAGAAGATGCATATTTTCTCCCAGATGTGTCTTTTCTTTGCATGCTCTTTAAAGACTGAACTCTATAAACTAGGATTGACGTTATGTAATTATTTGCCTCCTAGACTGTGCTAACTCAATTTGCTTTTCATTCCCAGGTATTTAAAAGACCATTATTTTCCCATCAGATTTTACTGTCTGCCAATTAAGGTTTTAGATCTATGATGTGGAGAGAGAAATTTGTTAGAAAATGTTTCAGGTAGACATATTGAAAACATCTGTTTTGAATTACATTTCTTTCCTTTTTTTTTAATGTTTATTATTTTTACCAGATAAAAAAATTTTTGGAACATTTTTAATAATGTTTTTCAGCATTTTTCTGCAAAGCAAAACATTTTTGTCTGAATTCCAGATTTGTTTAGTAGTATTTGCTAAGAAAGAATGAGGAAAACCTCCAAATACTGCGGAATTTTATGTTTCTTTTGCCTGCTTTGTTCTAACAACTAAAGCTACAGTGAATAAGAGGACGTCAACATCAACCATCTGAATTAAAAACACTAATGCTATTTGCAGTTATTCAGTGTCATCTTAAGTAATAAGAGCTATGTTAGTAAGGTCTGTCTCTTTTACAGTAATTTGAATTCAGTTCATTTTCTTTCTGTGTACTTGTGGGAAATGGTTGCACTTTTGAGGTGCAGAAAATCATAGTAATTGCATTATGCATGAGACCTGTGCAAAGGGGCAGATGATACACACTTTTCTGTCCCCAGAAATAGCATTTGCAGAGAGATGAAAAATGGGGAAAAGGTCACTATAAGCAGACATGAGTATACTGTACCATTAAAACATTTTTAATAGCAATTCCCTTTTTGGCAACTGTAATATGACTGTACTTCCATGTTTAAGAATAGACAGTATTTTAGTATCTAGCCTTAATAAATACAGTTGTTCTGCTGTATGCTTCATTTAACTTTTTAAAACAAATTAAGTTCTCGGTCTCAGCACCTACAGTGGGAAATCTTTCAAGGCATGTCTTGTCTAGATAAGTATCAGAATTAAAAATTCTAATTAAAGTATTTTTATTGTACCTTTTTTTACTGGATTCTTAGATTTCATCAGCTATTCTACCTCATTAGGAAGTACCAAATTTGTGTCTAATCATTTCAGTGTCTTCATCTTGTATTTTTTTCAAGAACAGTCAATATATGCTAGTAAAGAAGGGTTATATTTCATGGCCTAGGAAATCAGAATCCTTTTGCCATATATTTCTGTGTTTTATGAAGATGACTAACAATGTTAGTGAGTCATTTTTTGTCCCTACATTTGTTTATTGGTTGCTTTTAGAAGGGGAAGCCAGAAAAGTACACCCAACATAATGACAGCAATGCAACAGTGATAAAAATTTACAGTAAAACCACTGTCCTACTAGTGGCCTCTTCTCTTTTCACAGTTTGTTCTCATTTCTTTTAAAATTGATATATGAAAGGCTTCTGACAAGGATGTATTATATCACTAGCATGGCAGGAAGCTGCACTTGTGATTCACTTGATATTGCTCTTTCCTTTTGTTCCACAGCTGGTGATAGGCTTTATCAGTGATGAAAAGGGTGAGTGGCTCTTGTTGAGGGCTCTCACCGTGTCTTGTGAACGTGCTTTGATACATTGTTCCTAGTACACCAGTATACGTTTGCCTAATTACCTAAATGTCCCCGAAGTTCTGTGTGGCTTAAACATTTCACACTTCTTGGGCTGCACAGCTGTTTGAAGTTTATAAGCCATTGTGCTTTGTCTCAGATGTGGCCACTTCCCAGACACTAATTGTGAGGCATGGGGTTACAAACTGGCTCTACTTTACCCTGTAGCTTTAACAAAACAAATAAACAAAAAAAAATAAAACCCTTCCCATTATGTGAGCTAAGATGACAAAGCTGTATTCTGTTTAGCCTTAAGGGGCAAAAACATCTCTATAAGCAGATGCTTACGTTTGATGTACCTAATAAGAATATATGTATAAGAATAGCTCATTCACTACTTCCCTATATTTTGATATCACTAGTACAATTTTACTGATTAGTTGTTGTTGAGAAGGAACTTAGGTAAATTTTCAGAATGAAAACATTCCTAGATAAGTTGCCCAAGCACCGAAGATAACTTTCTTTTCTTCTCCAGCTTTTGTATGATACCAGTTCAAAAACAGACAGACCCAGTGGCAAATCACTGGACTGCCTGTACCTTGTAGAAACATTTAATCATTTTATACAGCTTTACTAATCCCACTTTGAGTGAAACTGCTCTCAAGAGACAGGTGTCTTAGTACCAAAGTCTTAGGCATCTCTGTTCTTTGGTGTGTTTTTGTTTTTGGCCCTAATGTATCTCAGTGTGGATCAATATCTTTTTCATGTCACCAGTCTGAATAAAGCTGTCATAGTGACTGGATCTCCATTTCATGCCTTCCTGGAGGACTTTCAAGGACAATGCCACAAGCCGTGTCATATGTTTGAAGATCCTGTTGAACCAATAACTAAAATAGCAGCACAGTACATTGAGTGGCTCACACTCACCCAGTTGCCTGTCTTCTCCATGCAAACAGACATGGTCTTTAATTAATAGTTAATTTTTTTCACTGTTTTTAATTTTGTTGAACTCTACATCTATCACATGCTGTGCTTGGAAACAGAAGCATGTGGTAGTATTTAGAAAAGTTATTTGAAAGCACTCACTTTTTCTGTCAAAAGCACAATTTGTGTCTTCAGGAGTGCAAAGGAGAAGTGCTGGCAGAGATATTAAAGCAAAGTTCTGGGCTTCTTGTTTTAGACAGGTTTGACATTCTGTTGTGTATTATTAATGAGCATGAGATTCATGATTGGAAACCCAGCAGTGATGCTTTCTTTGTGACTGACGTTATAATGTGGCAGGAAATGTTCTTGTTTGTGAAAATTATTTGAGTTTAATGTAAGAGGCAAGATCCTCAGTCTTCCCCAAGCTAGATGGAGCACTAATTCAGATGCCTACTGGAATATTTCTGCTGTGTTTGTCATTGCACATCTCTGTTTCCAGTATTTGGGCTTGACAGACTGAAGGGACATCATACAAAGTTATCATACAGTTCAGAGGCAGCATTGCTGTCAATCAAATACTATTTGCTAATACAGGTAATGATGAGGTCCTGGAGAGAATTTATTATTTCCTTACAGTAAAGTGGAATTGCAGAGATCTGAGATTCTATTAAGAATTGCAATTGTGGCCATTGAGATATAAATTTTCCCACTAAAATAAGTTTACAACTAGACATTATATTTATAGAGAATATAGAGTTTGAGTTGAAATACATTATAGAAAGCAGAGTGTGATCACCACAGCTTATGAGAAATAAAACCAAGAAGTTTTGTTTCATACTTTGCTTTAAGTATTGAAGAGTGAAGCTTACATTTAGATATTAGAAAACTCTTGAAAAGGTTTCCTTTTAATATGATTTATTTAGTTACTAAACTTGCATAAATCCTTCTGTTTTGGTTTTTAATTTCAATGTGTAGCTACTACTTTTAACAGATCACTTCAGTGATTACAGAAAAATATTTGGGTTGCTGATATTTTTCCTTTATAAAAAAACATAGAAAGTATTTTATTCTTCCTTAAAGAAAAAAAGAAAAATCCACTTAAATTTATCTTTGCATTTCTTGTGAGACACGAGTCTGTAAAGCACAGCTTTCCTTAACAGGTTAGACCAAGTTCTCAGGAGGCAATGGTTGTGTTGCTGCAGAAAGCTGAAATTTATTGTGGACATACAAAGAAAATAGAAGAGCAATATCAAAATAATTTCTCTAAATGGTCAAAATTTGGGGCATGTAGCTATTTATCCTATGCAGGCAAATAAATCTACTTTTAAATATCCAAACTGTGTAGTTCATATTCAGACTATTAAACAAAATAAATAAGTGATCTAGATCCATCTTTTAGTTTGAAAGCAGTCATCAAAGTATTCTTGCTTCTCAGAAGGTGACTTGCAATTAAGAGATTTGCTGGCTATTTAAATAACAGTAAAAATATCAATTGGGCAACCAAAGAAGACTGGAGCAAAGTGTGTTGGCCGAGACTGTCCATTGCCTTGTAAATATGTGTGAATGTGGATTGAGTTTGCTCCTTGTACAAAAGTGATGCAATTTATTGTATATTGGATGTGGGGTGGGAGTGCTCCATTTATCTCTAACCCAATATGAGTTTTGGTGTGTAGTTCTGATGACCTCTGGGCACAAAAAAATACCCCTAGTATGTCTACTGTTACAGGTGGCCACACTAATTCCAAAAGAGACTTGTTTAGTACACCTTACTGATGGTACTGATAGTTACATCACACTAGAAAAACTAAATTGACCTATGGAAATAATCAATAGTTCCACAGGCAATAGCCAATTACAAACAATTTGTTCCAGTGCTAAAATCCAGTAGCAAGGGATTGAAACATGAGACATGTGGCACACAAGGTTAAAAATAATAAAGACAGTGACAACTTTTCTGGAAAATCAGTGGTTTCCTAAACCAAAAGCTTGGTAGTCTGATTAAGTGGCATGTGAACATCTGGACTGTAAAGAGTATAAAATATCTGACTCACTCCTTGTATTTACCTGTGACTTTCTCTTTAAATGTGTCTGGGACATGGATCACATTTTTACCAAGAATGGGTCTGTCACTGCTTGGGGTGTAAAATGATAAATGAGTGATGCAACAAAAGAGTCACTCACAAATCACACAGTTCTTGAAAGTTTCCATGGGGAAGTATAATAAAAGACCAGCTGAAAATCTGAGGCCAGCACTTTCAGTTTCGTTCAAAGATATTATTTCCTACATGTCCATGTGGGGTTTTTTTCAATTTCTCTATAGATAACACTCTGGTCCTCAGTTCTTAACACTCATGCAATGTTTTTCAAAGACCTAAAGAGGTCATATCAACAGAGGAAGTCTGTCACCTTAATGTTATAAGGTTGTCTAAAGATCCTTCTTTTCTGCACATAAGGGTATAGCCTCTCTTATCATTTCTGAAGTCTTTGAACTTAAGATTCACTGCACAGTGGACTAATAGACCTTTAGAGCATGCTCTATCTCATTCATGGCTCTCCTTTATACAGTCTGGTGTGACCACTTTTCACCAGAAAAATAAAGTTAAAAAAAAAAAAAAGAAAACCCTGCTACCAATTTTTTGTGCTAATCCTTCTGCTGTGATTGGGGGAATCACAGCTGTATGATACCACCTATATGCTATCATATATAGCAGGTCTTATTAAAGCACCAGGATTCTTGATACATTTCGGTTGATTTTCCTTTAAAACAGAAGGTAGCATCACTATTTTTGTGTCTTTAGCTCACAAGTGGAATAGAACTCGATTCCCATTGCTGAAATGTCCTTAGGGCTGCATAGACTTAGACTTACAGATCACAAGATTTCAGGATATAGTCAGACTTTTCTTTCTGTTATGTATCCACAAAGAAGGAAGGCCAACATCCGCAAGGGCATTTGCAAGGTAGATCAGAGTTGGCATTGCTGAAGAATATACAAAGCAAAAGAGAGAGCAAGGTTTGTCTCATGACATTCCCCAAGGACAATACCTACTTCCTAAAATGAATGAACAGAAGCATCTTCTTTGAATTTGTGCAGAGCCACACTTAGAAGCTGCTGTTCAATTTTATACAATTATGGCAGTTAGGACCACGGGGATTAACATATGGAGCCTTCAGGAGGAGAATTATACAGTGACTTACAGCCTCTGTAATAGCATTCTTTATTTTTCAACTATTGTGTAATGTGGGAATAAATGAGAAGACGACTTGACCCACATGGATACAATATAGCACAGCTTCACTAACTTCAGTAACCCTGCACCAGTTCATACCAAATGAGGTTCTGAACCAGTACAGTCTTATCCGTGCACAGACACACACACAATTTTTTTCTTTTCGCTTACTCTGCATATGTTTTGATAAAACTACCAAGAACAGCGAGAGAAAAAAAATTTTACCTGCCCGTGTGTTATGGTATAGGAATGGTACTATCAGTTAGGTGCTCCCACTGAAACTCTCCTGTTGCTTTCACTCATTTTCAACAGTTCATTGTACCGTTCAATTTTCCCAGAAGCTGGGGCATGATAGGGAATATGATATACCCACTCAACACCATACTCTCTGGCCCAGGTGTCTATGAGGCTGTTGTTGTCCAATTCAGTTCCTTCTGAGGTGCCATGCTGCCACAGTACTTGCTTTTCAATGCCCAGGATGGTGTTTCAGATATGGTGTGAGGCACACGTTTCCAGCCATCCAGTGGATGCTTCCAACATTTGTAAGCATGTAGTGCTTGTCTTGTGGATTTGCAGGATTGTGATATAATCAATGTGCCAGGTCTCCCCATATTTATATTTTGACCATTAGCCACCATACCACAGAGGCTTAACCCGCTTGGTCTGCTTGAGTGCAACACACATTTCAGAGTTATGGATAACCTGAAAAATAGTGTCCAGTGTTAAGTCCACCGCTCAATCACAAGCCCACCTGTATGTTACACCTCTTCCCTGTTGACCTGAGGTGTCCTGGGCCCACAGAGCCAGAAATAATTCACCCCTATGTTGCCAGTGCAGATCCCCTGAGACACTTTAATCCTGGCAGCCCATCCACCTGTCCATTGTTGCGATGTTCTTCAGTAGCCCGACTCTTGGGTACATGTGCATCTACACAACTTCTCTACCCTGGCAGTGATGTCTGGCCACAGTTCAGCAGCCCAGATGGGTTTTCATTTATACTGCCTTTTTTCATCAGTCTAGCCAACCGCACAGAGCATTTGCTGCCATCCACAAGTCAGTCCAGAGGTACTGTGCTGACCATTTCTCTCATTCAGTGATATCTAAAGTTAGCTGGGTGGCTTTCAGCTCTGCAACCTGACTTTATCCACCTTGTCACTCAATAGCTTCTATGACTCACTGTGTAGGACACCATACAGCAGCTTTGAATTTTTGATGTATCTCTACAATATGCAGGAATCATCAGAAAAGACAGCATATTGCTTTTCATTTTCTGGTAGCTGATTATATAGTGGGGGCCCTTCAGCATGTCTCGCCTTTTCCTCCTCCTCTTCTGATGATAATCCAAAATTTTCACCTTCAGGCCAGTTCGTGAAGACTTCCAAGACCCCTGTTTGATTAGCATTTCCTATTCGAGCTCGCTGTGTAATCAGAGAGATCCACTTACTCTGTGTAGCATCAGTGGCATGATGTGTGGAAGGGACTTTCCTTTTGAACATCCAGCCCAGCACTGGCAGTTGGGGTGCCAGGAGGAGCTGTGCTTTGGTGCCAATCACTTCTGAAGCAGCTCAAACCCCACTTAATGTGCCAGTATCTCTTTTTAAATTATGGTGTAACAGCCCATAGATCCTTTGTATTCCCAACTCCATAACCCCAGGGGTCACCCTCAAGTCTCCCCACATATTTTTTCACCAGGAAGACTCCAGGAAGGATCATTCTTCCCAGCTGCAGTGTACAGCACATTTTTCACATCTTCTTTTGTCCTGGCTGGCCAAAGGTTTACGGCTTGAACAATCTTCTGTTTAATTTGTTCAAAAACCTGTTGTTATTTAGGACCCCACTTAAAATTGTTCTTCTTTTCAAGTTATTTGATAGAGCGGGCTTACAGTCTGACTCTAATCTGGAATATGCATGCTCCAAAAGACCACAGCATCTAAGAAAGCATGTGTTTCCTTCTTGCTTATTGGTGGGGACGTAGATGCAGGTTTGTTGACCACATCCGTTGGAATCTGACGATGTCCATCTTGCCACTTAACTCCTAAAAACTAAAAACTTCCTGGGTAGGTCCCTTGACTTCACTTTGCTGTAGGGCAAAACTGGCCTTCAGGGGGATTTGGATTATCTTCTCTTTCTCAAAAACTTTCTCTGCTGTATTGCCCCACATGATGATGTCATCAATGTATTGAAAGTGTTCTGGAGCCTCACCCTTTTCCAGTGCAGTCTGGGTCAGTCCATGGCAAATAGTGAGGCTGTGTTTCCATCCCTGGGGCAGTCGGTTCCAGGTGAACTGGACATCCCTGCAGATGAAAGCAAACTGGCCTGCACTCTGCTGCCAAAGGAATGGAGAAAAACTCATTAGCAATGTCAATGGTGGCACCACTTTGCTGCCTTGGTCTCCAGTTCCTACTGAAGTTCCAGCATGTCTCACACAGCAGCACTGAGCAGTGGTGTGACTTCCTTCAGGCCACAATAGTCTACTCTCTGTCTCCAGTCTCCACTGGACTTATGCACTGGCCATGTGGGACTATTAAAGGGTGAACAAGTTTTGCTGACCATTCCCCAACTCTCCACGAATCATCTCATGGATGGTGGTCACAGAGTCCCGGTTGGTGTGGTGTTTTTGATGGTGCGCTGTTCTGGTAGTGATCAATTCCTATTGTTCTTCAACCCTCAGCAGTGCCACAGCAGAAGGATCCTCTGAGAGACCAGGCAAGGTATTCAGCTCTCTAATTTCCTCTGCCTCCACAGCAACTAGGAGGACCCTTTTGGGTCCTCGAAATACCCTCTCCTGAGATAACCTATGCCAAGGATGCACAGGTCCTCTGGGCCAGTCACAGTGGGGTGTTTTTGCAGTTCATTCCCAGTCAGGCTCACTTCAGCTTCCAGTACAGTCAGGTGTTGGGATCCCCATGTCACCCCAGAAATCGAGATGGATTCTGCCCCTTCGTATCTTGGTGGCATCAAGATACATTGCACACCAGTGTCAACTAAAACCTTATATTCTTGTGGATGTGATGTGCAGGCCATTGGATCTACACAGTCAAATAGATCCAATTGTCGCTTTCCCCCACCAGACTGGAGGAAGGGCCCCTTTAGTTCTGGTCATAGTACTTGTTGCTTACTTCTTGTAAATATGAAATGGAGGTCCCTTCAAAAAGATCAGAAGTAAGATCAGCCCTTCTATTCTGTCTGAGGACTTGCCCACTGGAAACTACAGTTACATTTATCCTTGAAGAATTTCCTGTGGTGGTTGTCCTTTCTTTCAACTCACATACCCATGCTGCTAGGGCAAAGGTGGACTTTCCATCCCATTTAATAGAATATGCTGAGTTGGTTTCTGACCCATCAGGACCATTGAGTCCAACTCCTGGCCCTGCAGAAGACATACCAAGAATCACTCCATGTGCCTGAGAGCCCTGTCCAAACACTTCTGGAACACAGACAGGTTTGTTGCTATGACCCCTGCCCTGGGGAGCCTGTTCCAGTGCCCAAACAACCTCTGGGTAGAGAAGCTCTTTCTAATTTCCAGCCTAAACCTCCCCTGACAGAGCTTCATGCCATTTCCATCACTGGTCACAAGATGAAGATGTCTGTACCTGCCTTCCACTTCCCTAAAGTATGTGAGGATATTTTAAACTGCAGTGAGGTCTCCCCTCAGTCTCCTCCAGGCTGAACACACCAAGTGACCTCAGCCGCTCCTCACATAGCTTCCCCTCCTGACCCTTCACCATCCTCATTGCTCTCCTTTGGACAGTCTCTAATGGCTTAATGTCTTTCTTATAGTGTGGTTTCCAAAATTGCCACAATATTCAAGGGGAGGCTGCAACAGTGCAGAGCAGAGTGGGACAATCCCCTCCCTCACCTGCTTTGCTTGATGCCTCCCAGGACACAGTTGGCCCTCCTGGCTGCCAGAGCACTGCTGACTCTGATTCAACTGGCCATTGACCAGGGCCCACCGGTCCCTTCCCATAGTTCTGCTCTCCAGTTTCTCATTCCCTAGTCTATCCAGGATTGCCCTGTCCCAGGTGCAGAATCTGGCACTTCCCCTTGTTAAACTTCCTATCGTTAGTGATTGCCCATCTTTCTAATTTGTCAAGGTCTCTCTGTAGGGCTCTTCTGGCAGTCCACAGTTCATCCCAATTTAGTGTCATCGGCAAACTTTCTTAGTATTTCTTCAAGTCCTTACATCCAGGTTGTTAATGAAGAGAACTGGGATGAGAATGGAACCCTGTGGAACCCCACTAATGCCTGGTCACCAGCTTGATGTCACCCCATTCTATAGCTCTTTGTGCCCAACCTGCAAGCCAGCTGCTCACCCATCACATAACACAGTTATCTGTGTGCTGAACATTTCGTCAAGAAGGATCCTTTGAGAGACAGTATAAAAAGCTTTGATGAACTCTGAAAAGATTACATCTACTAATTTCCCAGTGGGTTCAACTAGGTGGGTTACCCTGTCATAGAAGGAAATCAGGTTGGGCAAGGAGGACTTCCCTCTCATGAAGCCATTCTGTCTGTGACTGATGACTGCATTGTTCTCCAGGTGTTTTTCAGTACTTCCCAGAATAACCTTTTCCATGATTTTACCAGGCACTGAAGTAAGATTGACAGGCCTGTGGTTTCCATGTTCCTCCTTCTTGCAAATTGCAATGATGTTCACCCACTTACAGTCATCTGTGACCTCTACACATTCCCATGACTGCCCAAAAGTCATCAAGAGAGGTTTTGTGATGACAGCAGGTAGCTCTTTTAGGATTCTGAGATGAATCCCATCAGGCCCCATAGGGATCCAGCTGGAGTAGGAGATCCCGCACAATTTTAGGGTCGATCATTCTTGCAGTCATGGTGCTCCAGCTCAGGGCACTGAGCCCCCTTGGTCTGTCACCCATGTTGAAGACAAAGAAAATGTAAACACCTCTGCCCTTGTCTCTGTCCTTGTTTGTGAGGTGACCATCTTGATCCTGTAACGGGCCAATGATATTTCTATACTGCCTATTGCCATTAANGCCTTGTCTCTGTCCCTGGTTGGGAGATGACCATCCTCATCCTGTAACAGGCCCATGTTATTTCTACACTGCTTTTTGCCACTAATATAGTTGAAAAAAACTTTTTTTATTGTCCCCCACATTTCTGGCCACTTTCAGCCTTAGCTTTAGTCACACGAATTTTCTCCCTGCACTGGCAAGCAGCATCTCTGAATTTTTCCCATGTCACTTGACCTTTCTTCAACTGAACACACACCTTCCTTTTTTGCTTTATTTCCAAGAGAAGATCCCTGCTTAGCCAGGCTGGCCTTATTCCTTGCCTGCTTGACTTCTGACGTTTGGGAATTGCTGCTCCTGTGCCTGTAGAAGATGATGTTTAAAAGGTGACTGGCACTGATGAACCCCAGCACCAGTAAAAACATTTTCCCATGGCACTTTACTAACTAGTTCCCAGAGGAGCCTGAAGTCTGCTCTCTTCATGTCCAGAGTTGAGGTTTTGCTGGCACTTTTCCTCTTGTCAACAGATTTTAAACTCAATTGCTTTGTAGTCACTGTAGTCACTGGCCACCAATCTCTGCTTCTCTCACAAGATCTGCTCTATTGACAAGCAGCACATCTAGGAGGGAATCTTCCAGAGTCAGCTCCTTTAGGACCTCTTCCATAATGCTGTCATCTAGGTTTTTTAAGATTCTTTCCTCATGTCTTCCCCGTGCTCACACAGGAAAAACCACAAGGTGTGTAGCCTCTCTCAAGCAGGGAGGCGCTTGCTCACAGTAGCAGACACGTGATCTGTACTGGTGGTACATAGGATATTTCCTTTCTAACTTACTCAGGTCTTTTGAATCTGTCCACAATCTTGGACAGTCTTTCCACAGCCAAGGTGCTGTAGAATGGGAAAAAGGTGTTCTTCAAAGTACCAGAGTCAGCACTGTTTGTTCTCCTTCTTTCACTGACATCAATGACAATGAGTTGGCATATGATGATGGCGCACTTCATACAAACTTCCACCACATGGATTGTGTACACTGGATCTCATCTGGATCTATAGGAGACTGCTCATTATTTGAATCCCTATAGAATACCTCCAGCACAGCTAATTATCTCAGGTACTAGATACCTTTGTCCATGGCATTCCACCTGGCTGGGCACACTACTAGATCATCCTTGAGATGAGATATCCTTGAGATACCTTTCCCTCAACACTTGACAGGAGTTACCTTCAAAGGTAGAAAGTTTCTGTCCTGTTCCATCATCGGAGTTGGTATCCCATCATCGGAGCAGTCAGGTCACCAAGGACTCACCTAACTTTTGGCTGAAATCTTGCTTGTCTTGCAGCTCACCCAGGGATAGGGATCTCTGGCCTTGCTTCTTCCTCCTGTTACGATGGCCCTACTTCCTCTTCATCCCTCACTAAGTGAACTGATTTGGTGTTGGATTTCTTCTTCTTTTTTTTGACGTGACAAGTTGTTCCTCTGGTTCAGCTGCAGTTTGAGTGGCCATAGTGGCTGTTGGTCTGCTTTCCTCCTCCTCCCCCGAGCGTGCTGTGCAGTGATGAGCAGTGTCTGATAAATAGTAGCTAGAGCCCAGCACATCGGTGCCTCTCTGTAACTGCCACAGCATTTTTCTTTCAAATATTCTGCCACTTTATCAGGGTCCTCCAGTTGTTCAAGGATGAGCTTCCAAACCTTTGGAGCAGAATAATGCTTCAAAACCTGGCTCATTTTCTCCCACACTACATGCCACTCATGACTATCCACCCTCAGGGCAGATCTCTCAAAAACCTTCCTTGACTCTAAGTGTGGTGTGACCGCACTGAGGAGATCTGGTTGATTTAGCAACAAGAGCATTGTTTCCGTAACATCCAAAGGGAATTCAAATTTCTCAAAAGCTGTTGTAACAGGCATGCAGGAAAAAAAGGGGGTGAAAAGCTGGGGAAGATCTTCCTCCCCTGGTCCACCCACAGGCTGAGTATGATTATTAACAGATTCCCAAAGGTAGGAGAGAGCAACACTGAATACACATCCCAAATGATGCTCATTGCCCTTGATGTTATCATGTCATAAACTGATATCCGACAGTACAGCAATAAAGCAATCCTGATCCCTCTCCCTCCTCTGAAAAGGAGCAGTGGGATGGCCATATAGTGCATATATGGAAACATACACAGTGTTAGGTACCACACCCACGTGAACCGACCAAGAAACATTGTGACCAGTGGCTCTGGACTTAATATAACAAATGCTTAGACTGAATTTGTTTCCAGCCTACTGTGCTCAGATCTGTTGTTACCTCAACTATTGGAGCCCCACATTGGGTGCCAAATTATGCTATCATGGGAATGGTACTCTCCAGTTTGGTGCTCCCACTGAGGTTCTCTAAACCACCTGCCACTCACTCACTCACCTGCCCCACCCCTTCTCCTCCCACTCCCCCCATCACAGGCTGGGAAGGAGACTTGGAGGCACAAAAGGTGAAGACTGTGGGTTGAGATAAAAACAATTTACTGGAAACAGCAATAAGAAAATGAACAGTGACCACAACAATACTAACAACATACTGTACAAGATTCATGTGTGATTGCTTGAAACCAGCATTACCCAACCTCACACTCTGGCTCAGAACTGCCGCTACCTGACCGCTTCATCCACCAGGTTTACTTGACAGCTCTTCTCCCTGGAAGAGACTCCATTCCCTCCTCCTCCAGCAATGAAATAGTATAGAATGGTGGTATAGAATAATCTCTGGGTCCTGGCCATGCCCCTTTCTAGCTACTCCAAAAATTCACTCTGTCCTGGCTGGAACCAGGACAGGGTGCCTCTTGTGTCTGCTCTTAACAGGAGTATGGTAGCTAGATGGAATTGAATCCCACTGTGCCTCCCTCATAATCTCTACATTTGTTATGTCTAAAGTGATGGCCAAGTTGTCTTTGGTTTGGCCAAATAATTTTTACCAGAGCTATCACCCAAAAAAGATTTTGTCTGCAACAAGCTGAAGGACTTGCTGAACTATTGAAGTGCACAGTGTGGCTTCAGCAGACCACGTCCTTGAGTATTTGTAGTTTCTCCAAAAAGAAATAATACCTTTGACTACCTTTGTCTTTCAGGAGGATGTTCTTAGTTTTGTGGGTTTTTTTAAAATCAGTTTCTGTACAACAACTTTTATAGCTTATTTTCTTTCTAAATTACTGAGATAAATTGTTTACATTCCTCATTTCCAGAGTTAATCCTGTGATTGCTTGTGTTATAAGATGATATTAACTGCTGAGCAAATTAGACTGATGAGAGAATTAACTCATTTAAGATTCCATAGTGCTCATTGGTGTCAAACTCCTGCCTTTATTATCTCAAAAAAATATATCGTATTAAAAAAAATGTATTTTCTGTTGAACATCATCAGGCAGAAGTGAACACAGGCAACAGTTAAAAAGAAAGCAAAGCATGATGATCCCTTTTTTTCATACTGCCTGTTGGGTCAGGCTATTAAGCCAGCTCATAACACAGCTTCCTGGTCAAAAGGAAGCTAGCAATGCAGGGATGTTAGAGCTTGCTTTAATCTGTGCTGTAGATGAGTGGAGTTCTCATTTTATATTTTTTCAGCTCCTGTAATTATTCTTCAATTTAGGGTTTTTTTCAACTGAGAGTCAGTGGGGTACATTTCCAGAAATACAAACTTAGAACTGAAAACTATGTTGTATCATTATATTTCTGTAAGAGTTAAAATAATGCCATTTTCTTCTGAAATTGAGGTCTCATTACAAAATGTGAACATTGCCTAAGACTTCTGCATCCAAGTTCTGCCTGCCCTGATGCCTGTAGAGGCAAAGCACACCCAACAGGACATTATTTATTAGGCTGCTAGTCAAATGATAGTTCTTGACTTGAAGGTCAGTGTGTCTGGAATTATTGCTCAGTACCAGTTATATATTTAGTACCAGTTATATATATATTCTGCATAAGAAGGGTCTGTAATATTTGGCAACAATCTATTGATTTCTTTCTGACTCATGCAGAAATAATTTTCAGTTACACAAATTAGAGAGGCAGAAGAGGGAAAAAAAAACTTAAATGTTGTTAATTTCTTTTGGCCATTTCTTTGATCCATGATTTTTACCTGAGAGGAAAGTAGTGTGTCTAATGGGGAACTGTAATATTTTATGGAACAGTGAGACTTAAAGACCTTGTGAAGCAATCAGTACTGCAGCAGAATGAAATGCTGTTGCAACAGAAGGAAAATTATACACCAGTTATTTACCCAGTTAAGAAAAATTATGCCCTGTAACATCAAAGACTTCCATTAATGAAACAATAGAGAGAGGGCAATTCCTATGTTTTTACCAAGCTGGGGAATAGTTATTCATCGAAATGCAGCAGGCCAAGAGTTTGGTACTTTAAAATTATAATCCCACAGCAACACATGTAGCCTATGTGACTGGTTTAGGAACAGACATTTAAAAATAGCTGTGTAATGTTTATGCAGATTTAAGTAAGTTATTGTAAGTAATTAGCTCATCCTGTTTCTTACCATCCTTCAAATAATGCTTTCCTCATTACTGGAAAAATATTTTTTCAGCCTGACTATTCCCATGTATTTGTTTGTTTTCTGTACTTCTCCTAATCTTCAATAATTCTGCTTATTTTCATAAACGTCAGAACTCTCCCTTAATATTTCCTCTTTCATTGGTTTCTTTTGTTTGAAAATTGCTCATCTTTCTGTCTAACCAGAGCAAGCATTCAAAGCCAAGTGGCTGAGATGGCAATTTTGAACTTTTTTTTTTTTTAATAGTGTGTAAGTCTGACAGTCTCGTGTATGCTTATTGAATCTTGAAGTTAGGTCATCTGTGTTTTATCTTTGGCATGAATTCCAAGGGAATGAATAGACAGTTAGCAGGACAGAACTGTTACAATCTGAATCATCCCTTATTCCAACGAGTTCTTTATGCAAAAGGTTGGGACGCAAGAAAATGGATTAATGAGGAAAGGTTACCTGCAAATGAAGTAACCTCACAGAGCTCTTCTGGCAAAAGGACCTGGGAATGTGTAATGAGGAGGTGAGGGGAATTTTTTCAAAGCACAGAAAATCCACAAAGACTCAGAAGGGAAAAGTGAATTAGTGAGAGGCAATGCATTTAATGTATTAGCTGTCTTGTAGAAATGCTCTCTGCCTATGCCCTGTTTTGTTTTGTTTTGCTTCTGTTAGAAAGCTTTTGTAAATCCTGCAGTGCTTTGTGTTTAACAGTACTGCATTTGGTGTATAACAGCCACTACATGCCTTTGCAAGTGTAACCTATGAACCGGGATGCAATTCTAGCCATTATAGCAGCCTATGGGGGAAAAAAAATTACAGGCTGTGAGCAGCTCTGTTCGAGATTGGTGCTGATAGCTACCCCTAAGTTCTCCCTTCCTGTACAAACTTAGGGCAACTGGAAATCAACTGATACTCCTTTAATGTAATGGATGCTCAGTGGGGGCAATTCAGACAGGTCTGTCACATGACATCTGAAAACAGTGGAAGAAAATTTAACTTTTAGCTCTGGCTGCAGGTAAATGTGTCATTTTGCAAGATGGGTGGTTTATCTGTAGTAATTTGGCGTCTTACATCTACTATTCTAATCCTCCATACTTTATATTTTGTCTGAAATGAAAACTAATGGCAAAGAAAGCTGAGATTTATTTTCAAAATTTACAGAAAAATGTTATTTTTTAAATGATTGGACTGGAATAAGAAATCCATTCTACATTAGCAGAGTATCAAAAGAAAATATTGTTTCATTACTTGGTTCCTTCAGCACTCTTCTTCCCTTCCTTAATGAAATGGAACAGCCTGTGCCTTTATTACTTCTTCCATTTAATCTTGTTAATGCAGTCTGTTAAGACTCCACTTTTGCAACAGCACAGGTGTAACTGTGAATAAGTAGGCTAGTAGGAAGAACATTCTTCTGCTACTGGAAGTCTTATTTATTTACAACAAAATGTGTGACATTCAACCTAAAATAAAACCTGATGCAACTGGTGAGTTGAAACATTTTTATTCTTCACTTCATTGACAATATGGGGCATTACAGTGAAAAATAAAAAGGGAAATATTAAACCTGCCATACCAAGTGTACCTTTGAGACAAGTGCACTTCAAGTTTTACTAAGATTAATTCTTCCTACTGTTTTTAAAAAGATGGTAGATTAAATTGCTAAGTAGACAGTTGGTAAGTATAACATTTTTTTCAGACAGCAACAGATGCAAATCCAAGAATATCTCCAGCTGATTTAAATGCTTTTCAAAAGATGGGGCAAAGATTTTAAATAGGAATGTGCAAAAGTAGAAATCCATAGTGATGATCAGAAATACGAAGAAATTCAAAAAGCTCTAAGAAGGCAACATCAGGAGGATTTCAGAGTCATTTCAGGCTGAAATCATTATTATTGTTCATTTGTTGTTGCCCATAGCTCCTATAGTTTCGCCTTTCAGGAATTATATTTTGTCTAATGTGTGGGGGAAGGTATTGCAAGGAAAGAGATCCAGGAAATGGATTGGAAATGTTTTTTTTTTTAACTGTGATGGCAGTCACACGAAGTCCCAGACAATGCGAGTTAGATCTTCATTTTGCAACATTGATATAATCCTACCTGAGTGTGCTGAATTACTCAAAATTTACCTAGTGCAACTCAGAACCAAAATCTGTACCAGCAGAAATACAGTTCCCTATCCCTTCTTTTCTTTTGGCAGCCAGCTTGATGATTTTCTGTCTTAAAAATAAAATTAAAAAAAATTTAAAAACAACTCCCATTTTTAAGAAAACTTTTGCTACTGAATCATGTTCATTCACAAAAATAAATATATAAACCATGCTTATGTACTCTTCCCTGACAATTTTCCTTGAGCTTTGCAATTAGCTATCTTGGCAAGAAGCTTTAAGCTGTAGAATATTTAACATTAAAAGCTGCATTAATTAGTATTTATCAGTACTGCAAATATACAGTGTATTTAGCTTACTAAAATGCTTTGTGTTTTCAAGTTGCATCATGCCCTGTAGTTCACCAAAGTATTGTTAATCAAAGTATATGACTGCAGTAGTCAAACCAGCTAACATTTTTCTGAAGATATCTTGCATAAGGCAGCCAGAAAACAGTATAATGAAGCATTTTTATTTGTAATGCAGAAATAAATTTCTATAGATTCCAGAAATTAGAAGCATTCCACAAAAAAAGGAGTTCTGAGGGTCAGGAGGAGAAAAAAGCAGGAATTGACAAGAATTTTCCTTCTCAATGTGCAAAATAACCCTTTGTATTCCCCTGTTACGCCATTTCCACATCTTTTTTCATGGTCCACGTTCTGTGGTGCTTGATATTTCATGTGTAGGTCTTCCTGAAAGTCCTTAATCTTTTCTGTATTTAAATGTACGTGTTCAGGTGAGTCAGGGTATACACTTCTTCGCTGGTTGGTGCTAGACTACCTTTTGTGATTCATTTTCAGTATTGTATGAGTGAAATCTCCCAAGAGTGAATTTCCTAAAATGTAATAATTAGGATATTTGCTTGCTACAGTAAGAGATGAAAATTCATGGATGTAATATTTGGGAGAAGCTGAGGATATATTAACACCCATCCCACATGATGCTGGTGTTTCATATAGCTGTCCATCTCAGGTGTTGGTGCAGCCTTTATCAGCCCTTTGTAGCAAGTGCTTGAGAAACTGTTCCAAAAAAAAAAACATTTATAGAAGGGGAATTAAATAGGATTATACTTGAAGACTCTGGTTCCAGAGGCTGGCTTCAGACTCAGTTCAGTGACAACTGTGTCATGAATATTCAAATTCATCCATGTCAGCTGGTTCTGTGAGGAGTCCTGAACAGTGCAACAGTCCTCATTTCCCTTGAAAATTTTGCATGGTATAGAATTCTGGGTTTGAGTGTTACTGGAAGTACAGGAACTTATGGACATTCAAACAAAACTGTGCAGGTAAGGTGGGAGGAAAGGAAGAATACAAAAGATTTTCAGTGTGCTGCAGCTCCAGTCCAGTAGCAAAGAGCTGGAGAAGAGGATGCTGCCACAGATAGAGCTAAGAATAACCACTGCACCTTCCTTCCACTGCAAGATGAACTAAGTTTTAAGTTCATTTCCATCCCACGCTAGCAAGCAGTAACACTTGGCTGAGTGAGGGGAAAGATAAGGTCATGTTGATACCACAGCCTTGAAAACAGGAGGTCTTCACAGCATGTTCCTGCCACATCTTTCTCTGTGCTGCTTGGCTTTGTAACTATACTGCAGAAATCTGTGCATATCTAACATAAAGAGTTACCACTAATTGTACAGTAAGAGTATCACTAAGAGTACTCTATGACCATTTCAGCCAGCTTCAGCAGGCAAAATGGACTGGTATCTGAGCTTTTCCTTTGCCAAGTTCTTTAGTTCATTTATCCAGAAGGGAAAAAAAAAAATAGCTCTCTGAGTAATTACAACTTGTCCTGCTAAATGCCTGATATATAGTAAAACACTTGAAATGAAACATCCACAAATTATGACAAACAGGATGGCAGGGTAAACACTGTGTATAATTCTCATAGGAAGGACCTTTGCATATGCAATGTATTTTCTATATAGGCTGCTATGTTTTGACCAGGTGCACTTTTACTGTTTAGAGATTTGCACAGAAAACATGGTCATCACTACTCAGCCATCCTGACCAGCTTATATAAACACAAGCTAAAGCTGCTAGAGATTATTTGCAGAACACTGGATCTGATGAGCTCAAATATAAGATAACTTTGGTAGTATATTTGGGATTACCATAATAATCTCTTTAGGGAAAGTGTGCAGTATCAGCAGCTTGAGTCTTTGAAGAAACTAGGAACTGGACAGCATTTATTATATACTTTCCTGTATATTCCCTTTTCATTATAATTTTTATTATAATCTTTCTCTGTGAATAAGGCACATTTCTGAGCTCTTTGTGGGACCCAAGACAAGGCCTTGATAATTTTATTAAATAACTCTGATTTAACTCACCTATTGAGCCCAGATCATTAGACCAACATGTTTTTGATGTGTCATAACTTGTTTTACTATAGCACCATCCTTTGAAGTTACACACGTAATTTCCATTAATTTGAATTACTAGGGAAAAGTATTCACAGATTGATACAGAGAAGTCCATGATGAGAGACAATGAAAATAATTCTATACAGATTTACAGAGTGCTATGTGAGCTGTCAAAGTTTACTGATCCTTTGACACTTCCTGACCTCTTTGAGCACAGCCTTTCAGGGATCAAGATTTGAGCCATAGCTTCTGACAAGGGGACGTGCGTTCCGTCTTTTTGGATCTGGACAGGGGGCTGTACTTTCTGTTAGTCATCACTGCTCAGCAGAGAATACAGGCTGTTCTGTTTCTCTTCTGCTGTCTTCCTTGCCTTTGAGCCATCCCCAGAAAGTCCAGGACAACCTTAAACACTTGTGCTTCTTATGCACTTCAGCCACTCTGCCTTGTCAAAATTAAAGAAACAAACAAGCCACTAGGTAGCAATATCTACACCTTTGGCAGGTTCCTAACCTTTCAGTGTTTCATCCAGTGCTGCGCTGACATTCCTGGCAAAAATGCCACACAGTATTTGCCTGGAGTCCAGGAAACTGCGTCATCACCACTGTCTTGTAATAACCCCATGAAAATCCAGATTTTCTGTTAATTCACAAGTGTTTTTAATAAAACACTGAAATCATCAGTTCCACAGAAAATTAAAAAAATACTTGTGATCCAAAATATATCCTTATCTCACTGTTCTTCAGACTCTTGTGGTTCTTTTGCTCACAGCTACCTTTTCTTCATGAAGAATCATCAAGCCTTGCAAATCTTGCAGCTTTTCTATTTGATTAGCAGAGTGAAATTCAGCTTGGAGCAATTATCTCTAGCTTGTTTTAAGCTTGAATTCCTTTGCTCCTATCTAAGGTGTGAGAGAAATCTAAGGGTCCAAAAGCATTTCTTTTAAAACTAATGTATCCCTTCGTCTAATAAAAGATATTACATCTGTCTGAAAATCTCATCTATATTCTTGGACCATCACAAGCATAACAATTTTTTACTTTTCATAAATTGTTAAATAGCACTACACCATTAATTCATTGTAGTTACACTTTGGAAAGGAAAGAAACAGTGTTTGAACAAAACATTTTTTCTTATTTTGATTCCTATTGTGATGGGAAAAGGTTGTTCTACTATGCTCATTTTTTCCCTTATAATTTCACCTTCCCTGTAAGGGAAAGCAATCTGTGTAAACCATTCTTTCCAGACTTGTTCTGAAACTACTATGTAACAATAAGATACAAAAAGGTCAGATAATATTAGCAATTTGGAGATTACCTTTAGCTCATGCAAGAGATCTTCAAATTATATATCTACAGTGCAGAGATAAGCATATTTCTTGATATGCAAAAAGACTAATATATAGCATGTAATTTTAAAACTTCTGGTCAGTTTACAGACATTATCATGCATATTTCTAAGTTTTTATCTTTTAGTAAATTTTAAATGCACACAATAAGGATGCACAGAGTAACTACATAAAGACTTTTCTTGAAAAAAAATTCAGGTTTTAAAATATTCTTTTCCAATAGCCTTTAGAGTAGCTGTGTGATAAAAGGCAGAGTTGATCTGTAAGAAAACTTAATATACAATTCAGTTTTTTGGAGGTTTTGCGGTTTGGGGGGTTTTTTTGTTTTGTGAGGTGGGTGTTTGGTTTGGTTTTGGGTTTGATTTGGTTTGTTTATTTCCGCCCCACTGGAAAATCATAGAAGAGGAAGGAGAAAAGAAAACATATCACCAAATAACCTTCCAAGTGACACTGATTAGTAAAAAAAAAAAAAAAAAA
>VXAY01000016.1:112658-127289 GCA_013399855.1 Oxyruncus cristatus
AAAAAAAAAAAAAATAAACTAAACTAAAAAACTTCCACTAAGAGTGTGAGACCATGAAAGAAATCAGACATGACAATTGCATATATTTATGGGAAAAACATTCTTTTTTAGCACTAATCTGTCCCACTTCTATTTTGAGCCATGATCTATCAGCTTTCTCAATATCCAACTTCCACGACTATCACTTACCTTGAAATTTATGATGGGATTTTACATACCATGTACAGATCACATCTAATATGCTTGACCCATGAGACATAAAGATATACAAGAACTTCTCCTTGCGAATTTGTACATCTCTACTCATGAGATGTAGGACTGGCATATTTGGGAATCATCAACTTTGCTGTACATGCGGAGAGTCTTCATTGTTCTAACAAAATCTGCGTCCAGACTAACTGTCAGAGTTTAATGTAACACTGTCCAAAAGTGCTAAGATTTTATGAAAACATTACTTTCCTGGGAGAATTGCACCATACTTGCTTACTCTAATGGCTCATTTGGGGTATGACTGACAGCAAATGTATCTACAGACACACTATTAACATTATGTGGCATTAATTAACTTGCAGAGATATTACTAACAGATAGGTCTCACTCCATGACTTTGGCAGACTGTGTAAACATAACTAGTATCCTCAGCTGTATATTTTCAGGTTGCTAAATACAAAGGACATGAAGTCTTGCCGCAAAAATGCAGAACATCTAATCCAGCAGCCAAGGGGATAGCAAGATTTAGCTGGCAGTCTAACTTAAGGTGGAAACTTCTATTGACAGGTATGTGCGAGGAAAAAAACATGTATTACGGAGGTCAGGATAAAAAAGGTGGAGTTGGCAAGTAGATAAAAATGCTGAAAATACTTACTTTGAAATCACTGAGGTGTAGAAGCCTGAACTGGGCCAATCTAACCAGAGATTGGAGTTGGAGAACTCCAACTTAACAATGATTGAAGTGAAGCAAATGTCTTTTTTCGCTGTCAGTTCTCTGATTAGCCTCAATATTTCCAAGTGCAATCCCTGCTGGATCAACAAATTATAGATAGGACTTCCTCTTCAAAGTTCATGTCCATCATACTTTAGTATCTTCTTTTAATCAAGAACTAAGTATTGAAAGCTCCAGTCTTTTTTCCCCCTCAAATAAAAGCTACAGATCTGGGAGATTATAATCCTGTCTCTCCCAACTGAAATTCCTCAGCTATAAAACAGAAATTATGTAAAATTTGAGGTTTGTTTTTTTCCTGTTGGACAATATAGGCACATGAGCAACAATCTCCACAAATGCACATCACACACATTAGCTGCCTTGTTGACTCTTGCCTTTCTTTCAAGAGGAATTCAGGAAATTAACAGTGACAGATTCAGTTACAGATTCATTCCTAATTTCACTAGTATAATAACTTTTGTAACCTGAGTATTTTCCTCCTTTTAGGGTAAGAAATTTTCTACCCATAAGTAAGCGTTTTGGTGGTTAAAAAAAAAAAAAAAAAAAAAAAAAACATCTCAGTGTACTTTTTATTTCTCTTGGTGCAGCATTTGAGAGAATAGCTAATGCTTGGTTTGAAGATGTTTTTCATTACATATTTGTTCTTATCCAAGCGTTCATTTCAAATGTGTGAGAAGACTTTTATTTGCTTCCTTGATAGAATTCCACCCTACTTCTTGTTGTCCTGAGAGAGTGAATTAGGTTCCAGGTGGTACTTCTGTCATCTGTGGATTATTATTACTGGTCATATGGAATTAATCAATTGCCATTGTGGCATTATGATTTGTAGAGTGTCATGTAAAACTGGAGGCAGTTCACAGCCCTAAAGAGCTCTCAACTTAAATGTAAAATAAGAGATGAATACTGCAGGGAGATGATCCTGTGGTGCTGAGGAAAGAAGCTATATCTGGTGATAGCGAGCAATCACAATGCGGCATGTATCCAAACATTATGAATGTTTCGTTAGACATCAGGGCGATGGTGGTTTTGGAGGCTGTTATCTCACATCTTAATGTGTTAATTGAAAAATTGAACAAACGGAATCGAGTCTGGCTTGAAAAGAGGCAGGAGCCATTATTCTTATTCGTTTCAGTAGAGTTGATGGGTAAGAAGGCAAGTGGAAAGACCTTCAAAGTGGAGCTAAGTAGTTTATTCCTTCCTCATGTTTAATCCATTCAGAGAAAATAAGTTCTGTTCCTGTGCTGCTGAAAGTTTTCATTGTGGCAACTGCACTATTGTTCGTTCATTCCTATTTTGCCTCAATATTCAGAAGTGGTACTTAGTCAATGGATTTTATGTTTGTAAGAAATTCAGAAGAAAGCTGCTTACTCTATAATAGCTATAAAGAGAGTTGGAAATACCGGCTGCTAAACTGTTTGTTGGTGTAATAGGTGAAAGAAATAAGAAAAACAACATAAAATTGCAGGTGGATAAACAAAGATGGAATGTTCAAAAGGTGTAGTAGCTTCTGACAATGATTAAATCTGCAAAAGAAGCATGATACATTCAGTGTTAATTACAATATCTCAAGAGGCTTCTGGGAATACAACTGCTTCATTTTTATCTGGCCTTTAAAATCAATGACTCAACATTTCTGTTATGAATCCTGAAATTGTTCTGCTGCTTTGTGAACAAAAAGAAATGGTTACGAGACAGTAGCAAAGTATACTTTTCCAAACTTACTCAAATGCTTTCTCTGTTCTAAAGATGCTGTCTTTTCTGTGAGCAATAGTAGCAATTTTCCAGACATCCTTTAATTGCTAATTTATAGAATGGTTATTTGTGAATAAGGGTTTGAATTAACTGATGATTTGCAAGTCTAAAGCATTTGTTACATATCAGTTGAAACCCAGAGCCTTAGCATTTAGGGACATGATCCACAAATACTTACCATGAATGTAGAGCTTATAATTGCAAGTCATGTATGAAATTATTGATTGCTTACAGTGCTAAGTGCAATGAGTGGCACAGGATTGATTCTTCTCTCTCTGTTCCCATCAGAGTTACAAGTGGTATATGCAAGTGACATTAAAAGTACCGTCATATATTTGTTGTGTTTTTTCTTGTCTTGTTTTTGCCTCGAGATCTCCTCACATTCTCACTGCAGTTCTGTCTCTGACATTGACATGTCTCTGAAACTTGTCAACATAAAGGAGCACATGGTCCCACAGCTAAGCCTTTCTCCCTCACCCTGACTCTCAAGCAGAGATCTGTGAGCAGTTACGCAAACTAGCCCCTCAAAACATCAGTGCCTGGAGGCATATGTTTAAATATTTTTATTATCTCAGTGGGGATAAGGTATAGGAATTTTTGAGCAGAATCAACCTGGCAACATTTCCAAAGAACTGTAGATCCTTCTCTGTAAGGAATTTCCTCTATATGGGATTAGGAACAGTTTGAAAAATGATTTACTTGCCTAAGCCTTGCCTAAAAATGTGCTTGATCAGAAACAGCATCTCAGGAAACTGAGCTCCTGGTGGTGAACTAAAGTCTCTTTAACCATCCATGAAAGTTCCTTGTCCCTGGGTTCTTTTGGGGTATGCTGTTCCAAGGGAATAGTTGCTTGACTTTCCAAAGTAGAGGGCCTGCTACTGTTCACTTTGTGCAGTTTGCCTTAGTACCATCTCTAATACTGGCATTAGTATCTTTGTGTCTTGAAACCATAATCTGAAGGATGTGAAAATTTCATCACCTCTACTTTTTTGAAAAATGCATCAAAATATACCATGTAAGTCTACCTCATTAGAATGGAAATGTGTAAGAAAGGACAATCTAGATTATTATTCAGGATATCTAATGACTGCCATTAGCAATATGAAATTAACTAGTAAAAGAATTTTTTAAAAAAGGGAATATGAGGAAAATCTTACTAATTGTGAGACATCTTAAACTTTTGAAGTTTTGTGGGATATGGCAGAAACTGCATAATGTGAAGCATTTAGAATTTACCACATCAAAACATTCCGAAACACACATACAATACAAAGCAGTTTTATATTGTTGGGGGTTGACCTGGTAATCTGCTCTCTAGCTCTAGTTTTCAAGATCTTCATTTGAGAAAAAAAGAGATGGAGTTATATACTCAAAATACTTGTCTTGTTTTCTTTTTCAGCACAAATTGAAGTGATACCATGCAAAATCTGTGGTGATAAATCCTCTGGAATACACTATGGAGTCATCACATGTGAAGGCTGCAAGGTATGAGATTTTAATACGGCATACTCATCAGCATCTGCATTAGCCTCAGGCTTCTCTGTACAATAATACGCTCTTACATGCTTCCAAGCAAGTGGTGCCAAAGCCTGTAAAGCGTACTGCTGATAGAGATGCATTTCATGCCTAGTTTCATTAGATGCTTTCTTTTTTATCAGATAGACTTTAGAGCTACCTCCTTGTTTGAAACATGAATTAACTACGTCTGATGCAGTGTAAGTGCTGATACCGAGGCTGGCAACTGCAGGTCACACCTGTTCTAACTGAAATCAGCTTGAGAGATGGATTTCTTATCTTGTTTCCTATACAACCCATGTAGCCTTAAAGTTGGCATGTTACTTCCCGTCAACATGTTAAGGACTTACTGGTGTGAGTTTGGTCCTGTTTTATCCCCTCTGCATTCCTTGCAGACCAAATTGCAATCCCCAAAAGTCAGAATGCCTTGCATTATGAGCAGTGTAAAAGGATCCTTTGTCTTCTCCCACATAGGCTTCAGTGCAGGGCAATTGCTGGGAATTGGAGATTTTTAAAAAAAAGGTGGGGATGCATAAAACTGTTTCATGCTGCTTAGTCATGTTAACTTATTATCTCAGGTACTATATCAAATATCACAAATCAGATCTCAAGCTTCAATTTTTGACTTTAAAAATACTCTGATTTTGTTAGCTAAGGAATTATATTGTTATTAATGGAAAACCAGAATTCCGTACTCCATGTTAGTATTTCAGTTTTGATTGTAAATAAGAAATTGCAAAGAGAGAGAGGCAACATCTCTGATTTCTTCTATGTGGAAGCACACAAACTGGGACACCTGAAAATGAGTGCCTGCTTGTAGAGTGAAATAGCAAGTCTGTACTTACTTAATGTTTTACAAAATTTTAGAACATCTGAAAAATCTGAAAATCTGGGTGCACCCATTTGCAAAAGAAATATTTTAATGCCAACATATTGAAAAGCAATAAACTGGTAAAGTTCAAATTTCTTTCAGGAACATTAACCATTGTAAGCAGAACAATTTGCAGTGTGTCACTGTCTTATTGTGACACTAGGCTAGAAATAAACATCTTCTTATTATGATAACATGAAACAGAATTAAACTAATTGATCTGATACTGCAAAACTGGCACAAAAGCTACAGACGAAAATTGTTTCAAGCAGAAAAGTAACATCTCTCAGTACTCATTGCCCACAGAGCAGTTAGGGGTATAGTCTTCTGTAGAAGTAATTAGGGTTAATGTTGTCCCTTGTGTGTGCCTCAAGAGGAGATGATACCACTCATCTCTGTGAGTAGAATGCTTATTGAGATAAAGAGTTTCTCTTCCACTTATGACAGTTTTAACCCTATTGGTTTTGTGCCAGTTTTACAGTATCAGATCAATTAGTCTAATCTTGTTTTGTGAGCCTGTGTGAAAAAAAGATGTCAGTTTTCACATCAGTTCCACTGGGAGACATCTCAGACTGTCAGAGCTCCCTGTTAAGGTAAGCACTGTTTCAGGAAGTGCAGATCTGCTCTTCATTTAAATGCTCAGCATTTAAAAATACTATTCACTCAGACCTCATACTAATAACTGGTCATTTCTGTGCCCTTTTGTCTGAATATGTTAAAAATATGAAATAATTAAGAATGAAGGCCATGTGTGGAAGAAAGAGGCTAGAATCACTCCAGAAGCATGCACACACATGGAGCCAGGCACCTGATAGCTGCAGCATTTCAGGACGCAGCACCCACGAATTACACTGCCAGTGGCAGTGCTACAAATTTCAGGGAACAGGAAATCCTTAAACTCTGTGTCCCTGCATTAGCTATGGTGCAGCAAATCTATATTATAAGTGCTTAAGGATCATCATAAATATTACTGTTGTTTTGTGTACATGCCTGCATATGCTGAATAACCTGCTGGACCCAGTTAGGAAAATTGCATCTGTGCCAATATCCTTACTGAAATGGTAAAACCTGAAGGTAGGTTTCCATCCCATCTGTTTCCGTGGCTTCTTCTTTGCTGAGAAGCCTTTTACCTTCTCTTCTGCCTACCCCCAGAGCAAAGTACTTGCTACCATTCTTTTGTCATAATTTAGAACGCAGTTCACATGGCCATCTCCTTTCTCAGACTGACTGTGGGTGGTGGATGAAATGATTTGTTCAAGATGCAGAAAGACATGTTGTCAGTGTTGGGAACATGGGGAAGTCTGTCTTTAACTCTTCAGCTCCTCAGTAATGAACTGCCTCTTTTTTCACACAAAATGAAATTATTCTGAGTAAATATAGCCAATGCTTTATAAAGATTTCATAAAAATGAAATGAAAGGATTATCTCTATTTTGTAAGAGAACATTTAGATCTTATACTGGAGAAAAAAATCACAAAATTCTCCTCAGAAAAATGAATTATCTACTATAAATTATTTTTTATTATGTAACCCCTGATACATAATGTGGTCCTTTTTTCCTAAGAGGGGCAAAGAAGAAACAAACAGATTCTTCTGAGTTGAGATCAACCTTAATTGGGAACAAAAAGCACTGCAGAATAAGACACAGTCAATGCTAAATTGTTGTGAGGGTTTTTTTAACATCATTTATTTAATTTGTTCTCTCAAATCCATATTGACATAGATGCTGCTAAAATCTAAACCTTTGTAGCAGAATACACTTCACAAGTCAAAACCAAAATTGGCTGTAAAGTTCAGCAGAGAGAGTAAAAATATATGCTATTAGCATCCATTTAGCCTTAAATTAAACGCACCTCCACAATTTCAGGAAAGTTTTCGTCAGCCAAGACCAGAGAAGTTCCCACCAGAATTTTTCTGAGAGTTTCCTTGAAGGACATCTATGTTCTCAAAAGTGCAAATCATAAAACTTAATTAGATTTTAGATATACTATAGTCACTCCTTAAACAAGCTCAGACCAATTCAAGTGAGCCTCCTTATGCTTGACTTAAAGAACTAGTGCTGCCAGTGTCCTTGGTAGAACACAATGCCTGTCACCTGTTGTTACGGACACCCTACAACATACACATTTGGTTCCAGGACTGGAGTGAGAATTCAGGCATAACCTGAAGTGAATGGAGCCCTGACCTCTCTACTCTCATTCCATTGCTCAGTGTTAGCATCCCTTACTCTGTACAGAGATAAACTGTTTTTTTCTGGTAAACTAAGTCAGCAGTCGCTTTTTGGCTTCTTTCAATCATGTTTGTAAACCAGCCCAGAAAGACACAACCACTTGGGTATCACTTCCAATGACTGGTGTAACTCCGGTAATAATATTTCTGCCAAACTTGTCAAGGAACTTCTCTTTCTTTTTTTTTTTTTTTCTGGACTTACAGCTCCTCCTGACCTTTATTTTTTCATTATTCATTTATTTTTAAATAGATTTATTTATTTTTGTTTATCCTCACCCCCTGGTTTTATTCCTTTTGTCACCTCTGCTATTTCATGTCCATTCTACCATAACAGTGCCTTTCAGCACAGCTTGTGGCACACCTCCTAGCAGCTGGGGGCTCATAAGGACTTGGGTATAAATACTTTCCCTCTAGCCCTCAGATCTCTAGCCAAATAGCCCAGAACTAGCCAGAAAACCCTTCTAGGAGATAGAATAACTGCACATTTTTACACAGATAAAATGGCTAATGCTAATTCTATTGAAATGGAAAGTGTCGTTACTTTCTCATGGTAGTATCTAAAGGTGTTGCTTTCTCCTTTGTGTGTTGTCTTTACTTGATACAGTCATTATATCCTAGTGCTTTTGTGCAGCTTGAATTTTAATTACTTTTCATTCTTAAAGGGTATAGACCCTCCAGATCAGATCAACATTTGCCAGGTCAAATTGAAAAGCAGACTTCAGCTTCTAATTCTATGTGTACCCAGTGACAGTTATTACCACTCCCTTCATTAAAGGAAGAAAATAGTCAAAACAAATACTTTTAATTCATCTCTTTACAAATGCTGACAAGCTTTTCCTCTATTAGGAGCAAGTGTTAGATGATACATGATCAGTATTGCACAATAAAAATGCATTCTGTAACATTATTTGAGTTTTAACGAAGTAGAATTACATTCTTTACAGAATAAGCACGGTTCTCCTTATAAGTAAATATTATTTAATTTCACTGTGCAAGGCCACCATACCTGCAAAGCTGCAGCATGAGTAGCATTGCACTAAATGAAGAGTTTATTGTAGTAGTTTGCATGGTTCTCTGTACGTGTGTGTCTGTGTCTGTGAGCCTGTGGGGGGGTGTGTGCGCACACTCACATATACGCTCATGGTAATAGTTGATCTCCCCTTTTTCCAAGGGATTCTTTAGGAGGAGTCAGCAGAACAATGCATCCTACTCCTGCCCAAGGCAGAGAAACTGTTTAATTGACAGAACCAATAGAAATCGTTGCCAACATTGCCGACTGCAGAAATGCCTTGCCCTGGGAATGTCTCGAGATGGTAAGGAGTAAAATTTGTGCTTCCTACCTAAGCCCTTTGAAAGTCTTCTTCACTTCTGACTTACCTAAATTCCCTGTAGATTTCTGCAAAAAGAGAGAGGAGAATCTTCTTGCTTTGTAGTGCATGCACTGTGAGACAATCTTTTCCATTTGGTTTGCAAAAGAGGCTAATTTCATGGAAAGGGTGGGGAAATCACAAAATGGAGAGCAGTATTCGTTTGAAAGAGAAAGAATCAGAAGTGCAATATGTGATTCTGGTCAAAAGCACAAAGCACAGATAGGTCACCTCTGGACAGGTGGGTTTATATTAAACATTATATTAAACATTTTTTTTAACATTAAGTATTGATGCATGAAAGCATCCCTTTCCTTGAGCTCTACAAACGTCTGTGACACTAACTAGGCAGTTAAACAGAAATTTACACCTTGTTAGCATTAGAGCTTTCTGTTTGTTTTATTCAGAGCACTTAATCAAATATTTTGGGAAGGGGAAAAAAACCCCAAACATTTCTTTTAGCTGCACACTGCTTCCTGTCCCTATCTGGGTCTATAAAGGAAACATTTCCTAATTAAGCGCTGAAGATGGACCCTTTGCAGGAGGAAAGCTCAACAGTGTATCCCATCTCAGGATCCTATGATCCTTGAAGAGCTCTGATCCACCTTCTAAGCTGTGATGTGATGAGCCAAAATTGCATCTGAGAATATGCATCACAACAAAGCTGCCGGTAGTGGGAGGCTTTGGCAAAGCTGCCCACAATTGACTTCCCCCAGCCACCACTCCTCATGCAAGGGGTTTCCAGCTTACAGGCACATTTTAAATAGTCTAAAAGTAGAAGAAGAAAATGTTCCCTTTTTTTGAAGGCAGGCTATAATAATTTCATTTGCCCGGAAGCAGTTTTCTGTCTTAAAAACACAAAATTTGTATTTTGAAATTACCAGTCATTAATGGAGAAGTTACTTAAAGAGCTATTTCTTTAGATGGTCCACAGATTATAAACTTGTTTTAAATTTGGACCATAATAGGTCTTCTTTTACCACAGTGTATCTCAAGTCTCACTGAAATGACTTGCTCTCCAGTCTCACAAATGTGGGAGGAGCCATGCAGTCTGGCCTTTAATCCATTAATTCTTTTTGGTCCTAGCATCCAATTTACTTGACACCTTAGCTCCTAATTCTTCACAGTAATTAAAGTAGTAACATTTCAGTAATTTAACTGCATGTGATTTCCTCCTAGAAGTATTATCTTCCAGTGATTTAAGGTATTACAAGGGCATTTTAGTGCGACAGACAGCACTGTCTTCCTAAGAGTACTTTGGGGATCACTGCATACAGACAAGCAAGTGATTTGTCCAAAAGCTTTGCTTTATTCTCTTGTAGTTTATGTAAGGATGTTTAAAATTAACAGTATTAATAGCTCTTGCAAATTTAAAATAGGCTGTATGAATATTTTAACAGAAAAGCTGAATGTGATTTTTACCTCTCAGACACGTAATAGATTCATTTTTATCATGCAAAGGCAGGATGCTAATTGACAGCAGCTGGAGAATCCAGTTAATGAATATATAATCAGGATAAACAGTGGGTATTTGTTTTTATTACCAAGTCTCTAAATTGGAAGAAAATACACAATTGCATTATTCAAAATACAGTCATTGTACATGTCCATAAGGATATGCAGTGCACCACAGACTGATTGCAGGAGCAGGCCGAATTCATGAGAGGAAGCTTGCAGCCTGAGTGAAGGACTGCAGGTAAATTGAAGCTGGCAATAAGAACCAATTTTTACACCCTCTTGGTGTAAAAAAAAAAAGTGAAAAGAAAGGGAAGAGACTGCCATTTTCTTGTTCTGGTACTGTATTTTCATGTTATGCTTTTCTTTTTCCTGATTGAAGAATTTAACATTTATCCATGTATAGGCTCAAACTTGAGGGCTAAAAGAGAGTCCTGTGCTATTAGCCCATCCTGTGCTAGTAAATGAGAGGATTCTGAATGAGAAAAACCATTTTGAGATAGACTGGAAATACACAGTGTGAAAATACACCTCATAATAAGTAGAAATGTGTGGATTTGGAGCAATGTCCTCTTACCTGTGTTCTGACTAATTCTGCTGAATGTGTCCCTCATTTGTTTTAGAGCACAATGAACAACTACCTCTGCTCTAAGATCCCAAGATCTAGCCCAGTAGAAGGCCAGAATTTACAGAAACATGGTGGGGTGGGGAGTGGGTGGAGAAATAGTCAGCTATGACCTACTGTATATGCAGGCTGTGCCTTTACTCCTTCCAGTTCCATAGCAGTCAGCCTGTCATTTTTGAAAATTTCAATCTCAGTGTAATGAATCCTGTTTCTGGGGAAAGTGGTTTGCCCTCTGATGTTTTCCTCTCTTTCTCATCAGAAGTAGTGCATGGGTTTGTGCATGGAGATTATGTAAATTGATGGTGTAAATCCCTAAGATTTCCTCTGTGGTAAAGATAACATTCTGTTATTCTGTTACTTTCCTCTAGGTTCTAACTCTAACCTGTAAGATTATTTTTTTTTAAGTGTGAAGATAACACCCCATTCAAAGGATGTGATAATAAGTCTTTAAGGCTCGTTTCCATCCAGAGTACTTGTTAGTTTACTGTTTTAAAGGTTGGTGAAAAGTTAGTAAATCACATGGGATATGAATCTACACACTGTAAATTCCGCACAGCTCTGGGTTGTTTTTCAGTGAACACAAAGATTTAAAAGGATGCACAATCTTTTTAACATTCACAGTGGGAAGTAAGTTGCTTGTCTGAGGCCATCCTGTCAAATAAGAGTCGTTGTCAGTTTGTAAGTTCAAGCACTTAATACTGTTTCCTTTGTGAGACACATATGGTGTAGAGCTTTGCATCCTTTCGCATTTCCACAGAAAAAGATGTTTCCACAGCAAAATTAACCCTGAAAGTAAATATAAAAAGAGTGAGGGGGTTGAGGGCAATCAAGAAAAATTTGTGCTTTGCTTTTCAGCTGTGAAATCGTGCCTTGCTTTTCAGCTGTGAAATTGTGCTTTGCTTTTCAGCTGTGAAATTTGGAAGAATGTCCAAAAAGCAGAGGGATAGCTTGTACGCTGAAGTGCAGAAGCACCAGCAGCGACTACAGGAACAGCGGCAGCAGCAGAGTGGTGAGGCAGAAGCCCTCGCCAGGGTTTACAGCAACGGCATCAGCAATGGCTTGAGCAACCTGAGTAACGAAACTGGCAGCACCTACTCAAATGGGCACGTCATCGATCTGCCGAAGTCTGAGGGTTATTATAATGTGGATTCTGCCCAGCCCTCCCCAGACCAGTCTGGATTAGACATGACTGGAATCAAACAGATAAAGCAGGAACCTCTCTATGACCTCACCTCTGTACCAAACTTGTTTACCTACAGCTCTTTCAACAATGGGCAATTAGCACCAGGGATATCCATGAGTGAAATAGGTAAGGAAAATTCCTGTTCCTGTAGTGCAATGTGTACATATAAGCTAAGCTCCAATGCTGTCTTTATTGAAATGTTATATAGCCATTCTGTACACAGGTATACAATAATTACATGTTCACACATGCGGATATGTGCACACACATACAGAGAGTAAAGGAAAGGAAATCAGTCTGGCACTAATTGACATAATATTAAGACAGCTCTGCAAAATATGCAGTTTCTTAAACCCAGCACTTCGTGTTCTGTTTATGAAATAGAAGCATCAAAGCAGGTGATGAATCAATCATAACCAAGTGATAATTAGGAGTGGGGAGCTTGTTTCAAATGAGCTTATTACTAGCAAGGTTAAATGATCTCTTCAGCCAACCATCTGTATTCTTGTCAACACCCAGAATCCCCATGGCAGCTAATTCTGGGATATTTACTGTGAAAAAATACCAGCTTGCTACTTCTGGTGCATGGATGCCAATGCAGACCAAGTTCACTGAATTCATGAAGTGTACAAACTCTAATGTAGTTGCTTGGATACTCCTGCTCTGCTTGAATGCCTTGGAGAACCTGTCTCTTGATTTCATCTTTGAAAAGTGGCAAAGAGACCTCTCCGTGAGATGAGACTGTTTGAAAGGCAACAACTAACAGTGATTCTTCTCTAAAGAGGATTTCTGTTGATCTCATGCTTCTAACTGTACTTCTCCAAAGCCAGTGGAAGAACTGCTTCTATTATAATGAACTAACATGAAAGAAGATTGTCATCCTAATTAGGTACCTCAACACTCAACAAGTGAAATATGCTGCATCACTTATGGTTGAGAATATAATCAAAGGGTAACAATTTGTTAATGGAATTTAATTAAATAGAAAGAAGAAGAAAAAGAAAAAAATCGTGTTCAAGAGCACTCTTAACAACCTAATTATTTTCACATCATAAAACCCCTCTATAGTTCTGGCCTGACCTTGCTGCCTCATGAATGCACACCTACATCTGTAAATTTATGTGTGTACTCAGACCTACTGAGGACCCTGGAGATGTGGCCTCCACTCAATATAGATTGCAGTAATGTTGTATATAATAGTTACTGTCTGATAAAAAAATGAAGTTGCAGCTAGAATCTAGTATGTTTTCTTCCCATGGATGCTCATGTGCAGGAGGATGTATAACACATTGTGTGCTTTAGTTGCAAATTGTGCACTAGAAAGTTACGTTTTTCTGCCACTCTGTTTATGAGGACAGGTTTCATTATCACATTTGGCCTAGGACTGTCCAGTGAAGTCCTACACCCATAGTGTAGGATTAGCGAGGAACGTCTGCGCAAACTTCCCTTTCAGCTTTTTTGGGTGTATGAATATTACTCACATGTGGCTTGTGCACACCTCAGTCATGCAAGAGAGGATCACAGTACTGCAAACCAGCTGAGAGGCAATTTAAACCATCCTTAAGAGCTGTTTTCCTGCATTCCCCATACCAAAGCGAAATGTTTCCAGAAATTCAGAGGAGGTCCAGAAATGTGACAGTTCTGATAGTTCATGGTTTACAGTTTGTGCTCAGTTACAGAAATGAGTCCAAATGGAGAATATTTCCTTAGTGGCTAAAGGATCCCACTGAAGTCAGTGAGTTCTTTTCACTCATGAAGCTTTAGAGAATCATTTAAATTTTATCTCTTGCTGGTTCTCTTAGAAATAACTCACCATTCCTAAATTTTCACCACTTTTTTTGCTCTTTGAGCCCTAAGGCAACTCAGCATTTTCCAGTCTTTCATCCTGTGTGTTATCTAGCCAATGTTCACCTTCTCAAGCACACAAAGCAGGAAAAAATCCAGAGTACAGGGAGCAGGAGATAGGAAAGAGCCTGTCTCTGAGCTGACAGCAAAATTCAGATGCTCTGGGTAAATACCTCTTTTACCTCTCTGGTAAATACCTCTTTTCCTTTTGAAATTGAAACTGGGGCTCCTAAATTGCTAGGATTTTACCCAAGTACTGCTGTCTGTCATTTGTGGCACCTACAGTAGAGGAGTAAGGGTGACAGTGAGAGATAATGTAGTATAACGAATCAGCTGACACAACTGAAAAAATGGAAGAGAGATACCATAAAATACTGGGGTTAGTACACAGGCACATGATATTTTCAGTGTTTAAAAACAAACAGAAAGTGCCTTAATGCTAGAGCGGATTGTTGGACCATCTGTAAAACTGAGTCTTGCAGTCAAAGTAGAAAAACTCTAAGCACTGGGATGCATTGATTTCATATTATAGTGTCCTTAAATTTCACTGCAGAATTGTATCTTACTCCAGTAAGATTTGGAATAAATTCAACTCATGCTAAAAAGAAGTTGCTGCCTTAATTGTTAGAAGAAATCAGAGAGAATATATAGGAGGTATAAAAGCTATACTGCATTGGTCCTCGTGCCCGATAGAAATTTCTTTGTACCATCATGCCTTGTGATACACTGAAACACTGAGTATTCCAGATCATCTTGGTTCTTATCGGCTCTGATTATTTTCTGCACTGATTATTTTCTGATTAATTTCCAGTCTTTGTTTTCTTCTGGTCTTTAAATTCTTCAAAT
>VXAY01000016.1:127338-221716 GCA_013399855.1 Oxyruncus cristatus
ATATATATGTATTTAAGCACAACCTGACTTGTTACTTGTCTGGTCTTGAGTGCAGCCATCCTAATTTTTCCCTCTTAAATGAATGTGTGGGATTTCTTTCATCCTTGAGCTTCTAAAAGTTGCTATAAGCTCTCCAAGGGACAGACTTCTTCACAGGCAACCCAGAGCAAAAGTAGTCTTTGCATCTTCTGCATCTCATGTCAACCAATATTCAGTTCACTTACTCCTTTGGTGTTAATGCTTAGCTTGTTTCAAACTCACTTCTCTCCAGTTTTTATTAAGATGCACATTTCCAAGTTTGAATTTCATTTTCTCTTTCATATTTTTCTAACCTTTTCAATCCTATTATATTATGTCTCAGTCTTCACTGATGCTTTGTGACTTCTTTCAATTTAGAATTATCTCTTAATTTAATTAGCATGCTATGAACCTTCTCTTTCAGATTATTATGAAAATGTTACATGCTTGTAAAACAAGTCCTAACAATGGTCCCTGCTGACTAAAAACTTACTGCAATTGCATATATTACTTTAGTATTTATATTTTGCTTGCTATCCAACAGTAACTTCTCTGAAAAACCCAAGTAACAAGTCTTCCTTTCCCTGTCAGTTTGATTCAGTTATAAAAATAATATTTTCTAAGATACTCTATAATGTAATTTGCACATCACTTACATTCTTTTCTTCACATGTTAATTTTCTAGTTCCACCAGAAAGTAATCTAAATGGTTAGAGCTACTTTGATCTTTAACAGTTCTGTGCTTTAATTTGAATGTGAAAGTGTTCTTTTTCCCAAACGTACATTCATCTACAGAAGACTTTGTAGTGGAAATGGAAATTGTTCAACTTAACAGTTTTGAAATTCAAAATTTTTTGCACAGCAACTGTTTCAACACATAGTATTAGAATGGAAAAGCAAGAAAAATATAGCTTATCTTGCACTGCATGTTTAGTGGTATCTCTATATACTGTGTTGGCAAGTGGGGTTTCTGTAGGAGTAAGACATGCTGACAAGTTAAAGTTATATAGGGCTCTGTCACACATATTTAGTACTCTCATATTCCTTCAAATGATTTAAATAGTCCTGGGTACAACTGCACATTATCTGATCACTGTAAGAAGCAGGATAGGAAATGTCTCCTATGGAAGAGAGTATGAAGTATAACTAAAAATTATTTTCAGACACAGACACAAATTTCTCATGTCAGATGATGGAGAAAAGTTGTATAAAATCAGGTAGTTTCCTGTTAGGCTCAGCCTAGTCAGTATTCGAATTCCTGTTAGAAAAAGAAACTCCAAGCATAAAGAAATCAGTCCAAAGCTCATAAATAAACATACAGGATCAGAGCCTCAGCATGGCATCAGCTGTGTTTCCAGTCCAGCTCCTTTTTCTTTAAAGAGAGGTATTTTTGTCCTTAAGGCATTTTGTTGGATACTCAGTATGGAGTTGGGTGTGCAGAACACAAAGTAGGTCAGATGCAGTGACCAGATGAGTTGGGCAGACTCTTTCTCTACCTGTCCAGCTGTCCATGGGTGGCATGATCCAGGTGTGTTCCATCAGCCAGTGATGCTGCCAGCAAGGAAGGCACCCATGTCCTGAGGTCGCATGCCACCAGGGACCTCACAGCACAGTCCTGTTTCTCCCTAACCACTGTGGCATCTGCACATCTGAGAAGGCAGAAATTTCTCATATTGTGGGGATTTCAAACCATAGGATGAAATCTATTTGTTGTATCAAAAGCAAGATTTTGGTGATTTGCAGAACGGCTTTCTGCTCACACAAGTCACAGAGGTCAGCTGGTGTTGGGAAATTCTAAAGTGAGGAGGGAGCTCCAGTTCCTGATAGCAATGCTTGCTCCCAAGTGTGATTTTAAATTAGCAGGTATTAAAGGCTTATTTTTAGACTTGATGAAATAAAGACCATCGTGTTTAAATATATGTGCATAATATTATCTGTCACTGAGCTGAACACTGCATTTTCCTCACTAAAGATGTGGCTCCAATACTGGTCTGTAAAAGTTAGTGGAAAGGCTTCCCTGCCCTAACTGCAGTTGAGATTACCAGCCTATGATTTCTTGGAGACAAAATGAAAACTATTAGCGAGCACTGTTGCAGAGAAAAAAATTTGGGTAAGGCTTTACTCCAGGTCAAATTGAAGAATGCCTTATTGCTATGTATATTTAGGTAGTCAGTAAGGCACCACTAGAGCATAAAGGAGGTCACATAGCCCAGCCTTTATAGTTACAGAAAAGTGTGGTTTTACATATATTTACATGATGTTTCTTCGACATCAGGGCTATTTGAAGGTACCCAGTGGCTTGGAGAGCTTATAGTTCTACCAAAATTAAATTAAGGTTGGTGGGCTTGGGTTTGATCTTTCCTCTGACTCCGCTGTGCTCTGTATATCTTAGGGTGGGCAATAACTCACTAGAACAAACACCTAATATGAATTGGAGGAGGCACCACCTGCCCTACACCATAACACACAGCTCTTTTGACCCTGACACTTGACTAGAAAATGACGATAAAAGAAAACCTTAAAAATTTATTAAAGACTGGCTCAGGATATGTATGTAGAAGACAAACCCTCTTGATAAGTGCAAATGACACTCTGTGCATATGTAATTTAGTCTTAATTTAGATGGGTGAATACGTTCATCTCAGGACCACAGTGAACAACTTTATGTTATGTAAAGTTATTTAATTTCCATTGCTGCAATATCATACAAGCAGGAGCTTGTTATTTCACTGTCTCAGCTTGAAGGGAGATCTTCATCTGTAAACATTCTCAACTCCTCTGCTGAGGATTGGTTTGAAAGTCAGTTCCTCACCTTTCTCCTTTCAGCAGAAATCGTCCCATAACTTTAAAAGAATTTTGTTTGTTCCCCCATGCCTACACTGCTCATGAATTTCCACAGCAGCCACCACCCACAACGCAGTGAAACATGATGTTTTCGTGACTGTAGTCCTGTGCAATGTTCTTTCACCTCTTTTTCTAGGCCATAGTTTAATATCTCTCCTACCAACCTGACAGTAAAAACTTGCAGGGCTGTTGTCGACACCCTGACAGCTGTACTTCAGAGGAGCAATGTTGCCACCTAGTGAGCATTTAAGATGTGCAGCGTGTGCACTTCTGCGCACATACTGCCAGGACACTGTATCTTACCATCATTACCTATTTAAAAGTGACAGTCAGAAAAAATTAATATTTCAGTTCTGTACTCATTTCAATTCACGTGACAAAACTTAGAACTTTTGCTTGTTTTACAAATTAAGTAAAAATGTGCATAAAGTGGTATTAAAAACAACCTTATCTATACCCTACATTTTAAAGCATCATAATATAGTTCTTTAAAGTGAGCGCATTTCTAATCCATTAAAGTAATTGTATAGAATTCCTCCTTTTCTGCAAAGATAAGAATGTTTTCTTACTTGACCAAGCTTGACCAACAAAATATGTTCATTCTACTGAAAATCAAAAAAAACCAATTAGAAATCAACCATTTGTAGCAGTCAAAATATGTGAAACTATGTATCATATATCCCATATATTACCCTGTATCATGACAATATTCTTAGAAATAACACTGTGCTGTGAATATTATCAGATTAGAAATCACACTGAAAGATCAATGTAAATCTAATGGTATAAAGAGTACTGAGGCATGCTTTTGCTGCCAGTTGTAAGAATAGCCTTCTGGCTGATTCTCTGTTGTATGCTTTGGAGAAGAAATTTCAATAACAGAAAAAACGGTATCAGGTTTTCTGCAAGAAACCCTCAAAAAAAGAAGGCTGGAGCAGGTGCCAGAGCATGGGGGGCCTGGGATGTATGAAAGAAGTCTGTTGTCTTCCAGGGTTGTCTCACTCACAACCTACGAGGAGGCAAACTGCAGATGAAAATCAAGAGGCCAGGGCAGTGATGCTTTAGGAATCACTGTAGTGTATCGAAGTGGCATACTATCTGCCAGAATTGCTTGGTTTGATGTAGTGATTATATGTTGCTTTCTTCCTCATGTGAGGAAGCCCTTTACTGGTTTAGTGTCAATGCTCCCTGTCTTAATGTTAGTGTATGGTGTTTCAGGGCAGTCAGCACTGACAGTGTGCATAGTTGTACTTTCTGAGAACTTTATCTGGTGTCCACAGTGTATTTCTTTGTCATTCTGAACAACATTAGTTGATCATTCCTTAATCCTCAGGCACAAGGAAGCCAACGGAAGTTTGGGTTTACACATTTTTTTTCTTTTTCAAGTACCCATGCAACATCCTAAGTTTGACTTCCCAAGGCTGTAGTTCACTTTTTCACACTGTTCGCCTTCTGTCTGGTAGATTTCATCACTCACTTCATGTTTTTCACTGCTTTCCACTTTATTCCTGATAATAGTGTAATTCTACTTGTTTTGCATTTTGGGATGCTGTTCCCAGTTCCATAGGTAATTATGTCTTTCTTCAGTCCACTCAATTTCATATTTTATTTCACAGAACAGCAACAATTCTTTTATACAAAAGTGAAAAGATATGAGAAAAAGTTGAAGTGAAATGCACAGGAGAGGAACATAGATGTGTGTAGTGGAAAAATTCAGTGCTACAAGCCATAAGGCTCAGACAAATGCTGAAACCGATTATCAGAATGCAGATTTTACAGTGCAGTAATCTTGCACAGATGAAAGTCACATGTAAATGGGAATAGTTAAAGCAAGATATTAAGGCATGGAGCCCTGTCTTGTCTTCCTTTTTGACTGCATGAATATTTTTTCTTTTGCTTACAGTAACAAAATTGTTTCACTTTCTGGCACTATACACTAACACCATTTCAGTAAAATTTATTTGCCAAACTACAGGAAGATAGAATCGTTGAATATTTTATTATTACTTTTTAGAATGTTACTATAGATAGACTGCTTAAAATCTTTACAAAAAGTGAATTGTGAGCCTGTAACAGTGAAACAAGCACTAAAAGATACGTTAACCTCTCCCAGTCTTTTGCAGACTATGACAGGGCAAACCCTTCCAGCCCTGGTTTAAAACCATTAATATTCCAATTATTCCACGCATATTTCTAGGTTTAGTAGAAAGCAATTTCCACTCCAAGTAATGTTTGCTTACTTGTAAGAAATGAAACCACTTGCTTGTTTCAGAACAGTCTCAGTTTTAGTATAAAGATCTCTTTATATTAAAGAGATCTGTGAGCTGTGCTAGAAGAAGCTAGGAAACAGCTCATCTCAATAATTTTTTTATAATTACATCGTGCCTTTAGAATCCATGTTCCATAAGCTCAAGTTATTGTCTTGGTTAGTGCAGCCAGTTAAGTGATTTCTAATCAGTACAAAATATACATTTTTTACTAAATTGGCTGAGACCCAGGAGAAGTATTATTAAGTAGAGACCTTTTAGCATTTATAAAAATCCTCTAGGATTTAAAAGAATTCTGTGTCCATTCTCTAGGTTCCTTAAGATTAAGACTTCTTTCAATTGTACTGGCATTTCTAGTAATTTATTAGTGAACAAATTCTTTTTAGAAAGAATTTTTAGAAAGGCAAATGAAACCCTGATTTACTTCGAAGGAGAGAGAAGAAATAGAGAAATCACACACATAACATTTACTCAGTGGTCAGTCTCTTCATGACAGTAACCACTGAATAACATGAACACATGGAAGGGTTATTAACTAACTAATTCTAGCACTCCTAGTCTCCTATGAGTGGTTTTGTGTTTCATACCATCTTCTTAGGCTGCATATTTTATAGTGCTACAAATTTATTAAACAAATAGGGGTTATGAAACTTGCTAGTCTGCTTATAATAATTTTTGAAAGGGAAATACTCTGTGCATGATAAAGTTGAGAATGCCAAGGAGAGATGAAAAACGTAATGAGCTTTTATGACCACTTTTAGGAAAAAATATTCCTATTCTTATGTGGAAAAAAAAAGTTCAGACTTTTCAGCCAGTTAATTTAAAAAATTGGGACCTGTTATTCATGTTTGAAAGCAAACACAAGACATACTTTTACTTTATTCCTTGTATCACTACCTCTACAACTGTCAAAGAATTTCTTGATATAATCAGTGCAATTAAACTAGTTTTTAAAATTTTTAATTTTGCACTCTTAATACCCTTGAGTCACAGTGTAGAATAGTGTCAATCCAATGCTATTTTGGCAGTTTTTTGGGTCCTAGAACAGAGATTTTATTTAGAATACTTGGCTGGAGTTTTGATAGTTGTACAAATTGATATGCATGCTTACAGCAGCCAGCCAAAGCTGTGATGTTATTGCAGCATTAATTCAAAGTGGATCCCTGCGAGAGCTCAACTTAGGATGTAAGCTGAGATGAGCTCTTAGCTACCCAACTGGATCCTAAGGGTAAGTGGCAAATTAAAGATTCATTATTCATTTTAATTGAAGAAGATTAGCAGTGTTTTAGGAAGCACACTTCAAAGTTCTTCATTTCCCTGTGCAAAAGAAGGGAATGCTGAGAAAAAACTAGAGTCTCTCCTGAGAAAAGAGAGACAAATGAAAGAACTGAGGAGCCTGTGGGAAGCAAACACTGCCAAGTACTGTTGATAATTTCTACTTAACTGGCAAATTTTACAGTTGGTGAATGTTGTGTGCAGTCCATGGATTGCATCCATCCCCACCAGCATTGTATGTGACCTCAAGTTGGAGTTTTTTCTCAATATTGTAGTTGGAAGTTTCTAAATTTTGCAAGGAAATGCATGAAAAAGGCAGGACTGACTTATGAGCTAACGATAGACCCCTGTAGGTCTGTACTATGCTGATTTTCGTTGTTACTGTCTAGGTTGCAGTGTTCAGTTTTCTCTATGTATTTTGGATTTCAGCAATTCCTACATTGCTGATGCAATAAATGTTTGAGCAAATGTAATCTTTGGAGACTGCCTTTTGTGAGGTGACTGCTGAAATCTAAAATAAAAAAGTACAATGGGGAGATGGGGAGGGAAGAAAAATCAAAAACAAACCAAACAAAAACAAACAAACAAACAAATAAAGAGCCCAGCAGAGTAGCCAAAACTGGAAACAGAAAGGGTCATTTATTGTTCTGGAAGTGGAGAGATGTAGTCCTAAGTTCATGCGAGGGGTATATAGGGCTTTTGCAGTCTTTCTATCTGCCCAGTCCTTCTCTCAGGGTTATCTAATGTTTCCTTAGCTACTGGTCCATTCCTATGAAAGGAAGCAGCAGTCTCAGACACTTGGGTTCCTACAAGTTTTGAAGAGGAGGCTACTTAAGAGGCAAAGGAGACAGACAACCTCAGGGAAAGGCAGAAACTGCAACCAGTCACATGTTCACCCCAAAAGGTGGTGGCTGCTGACCAGTCAAACTGACCAGACCACACATTCATGGTGCCTATTACCCATCCAGACACTGGGGATGGAAGGCCATTTCTTTTGCTGAAATGGAACTCTTCTCTTTATGGTCCTCTTCAGCTTCCTGATATACAATTTTCAGCTTCTTCTGGATATCTCCTACTATGCATTAGACTTTTTTTTTCTCATTTTTTTACTGCTGCATTGCAAAATCCCTTATCTCCCCATTTGTCTGGCACCTTTCAGGTCCTCACTAGCAGTACCCCAGCTGCTGTGACAGGAAGGCAGCACTCACCCAGCTGTGGGGAGCAGGGGCCAGCCTGACCTCTCAGGCTTCTGTTCTCCAGCCATGCCAACCAATACCATCTGGGTTTCCTTGTCATCCCTAAGAACAAATGAGTCTCTACAGCTAGAATAGTGGGCCATTGTAGAAAGCCAGACAGATATATACAGGACAAGAATGAGGTTCAACAAGACCAATGCTGGGTCCTGCAGTTTGGCCACAACAGCCACATGCAGTGCTACAGGCTGGGGACAGAAAGCTGAACATGAGCCAGCAGTGTGCCCAGGTGGCCAGGAAGGCCAATGGCATCCTGGCCTGGATCAGGAACAGTGTGGCCAGCAGGAACAGGGAAGGGATTCTGCCCCTGTACTCAGCACTGGTGAGGCCACACCTGGAGTGCTGTGTCCAGTTCTGGGCCCCTCCGTTCAGGAAGGATATTGAGGGGCTGGAGCAGGTCCAGAGAATGCCAGTGAAGCTCATGAAGAGTCTGGAGCACAAATCCTATGAGGAGAGGCTGAGGGAACTGGGGTTGTTTAGCCTGGAGAAGAGAAGGCTCAGGGGAGACCTCATCACTCTCTACAACTCCCTGAAAGGAGGTTGTAGCCAGGTGGGTATCAGTCTCTTCTCCCAAGCAACCAGCAGTAGAACAAGAGGGTACAGTCTAAAGCTACACCAGGGGAAGTTTAGGTTAGACATTAGGAAGAAGTTCTTCACAGAAAGAGTGGGCATTGGAATGGGCTCCCCAAGGAGGTGGTGAAGTCACCGTCCCTGGAGGTATTTAAGAAGAGACTGCATGTGGCACTTGCTGCCATGTTGCAGTTGACAAGGTGGTATTAGGTCAAAGGTTGGACTTAGTGATCTCAGAGGTCTATTCCAACCTAGGTGATTCTGTGATTCTGTGGGTATTGCATAATGCATTTTGTTTGAGTGTTTCTGATTTTTCAAGACCTCATATTGGTTACAACAACTGACTGTTTTCTTGATTGAATAAGTTGTTTCTGGTTTATCTCTCTGAAAGCAAATACTTTTTTTCTAGATTTTACTTTTGATGAAGCATAACGTTTGTACAAAAAGTGCCTGCTTTTTAAGAAAAATTTCAAGGTACCAATACTAAGAAGTCTTCAAATTTAGAGCCAATCTACCTAATGTAAATGCTTCCATGTCCTAGTGTATGCCAGAGTTCGGACATGGGGAGCATTATTTTCTGTGGACCATGTTTCCCAGAAAGAGTCAATCTGCCAGGATTTGGTGTGACTTTCAGATTCCGTTATCATTTAATATCAAGTGATCATGATGGATGGTAGGAGATTTAGCCCTAATGTAATAAACACAGTATATAGGGAAAGGGGAGGAGTAAAACACCTAATCAACATTTATATTTGCATCTCGTGTCAGATAAGCTTTACAAATTCTGCACTTTACAAGCCACAGTTGTTATAATGCTGGTGGTGTACTGTCATGCAGGCTAAGGAATTCTTTCCATTGGAATTACTAATTTTCACGTAATAGTTGCAGCAGTTGGTGCCTGGAAAACAAAATGTTGCTGACTTTGATTCTCACACCTCTATGGTCAGAATCATCTCTTTGTTTTCCTTTTCATGCAGCAAACCTTGCAATCCTGCTTTAGCTTATGTAAGATGGAAGCTGACAGCATTTCAAGGAGAAATGCAGTTCACAATGAAGCCACAAAAATGGAATTGCCTTTTGTAGTCCTTGCAGCCCATCCAAACAGGATTGCTAGTTGTGTACATGCAGCTTCTCAGTGAAAGGGAACCTTTGAAATCTCTGGCCTAAGATTTCTGAAAGCAAAATAAACTGAAAGTCAAGACTGATATGTGAAGTAACTGTAGTAGACTCTTCTAGCCTTGAAAAGAGGAGACACATAGCTGTTTATGTACCCCAGCAGGGTACCTTCACAGGCTTGAGGCCACAGCCTCTGCATCCAGGCAGTATCTCTCCTCCCACTGTGTGTAGATGTTTGCATGCTTTCTTCATTGTTCATTTCTTTCTATTTCCACTAAAATAATTAATCTGTTGAAGTCAGTGGTCAGCAACTTTCAGAGCTGCCAGGTCTCACAGAAATTTGTCATATGTTGGGTACAGCACACTACATTATTCCCAGTGGTTTAGGAATGTCTTTCTGCATGGGATTTGCCAAGATGTGTACTGACTCCAATTTCATTGGCAAAAAGATGCTAAAATCTGAAAATGTGAGAAAAAAAGACAGCTATGGTCTGTGCAACCATTTGAGAGTGACGTTCTTGGCTCTGCCTGCATCGGAGCTTCTGTTGCTGGACCATCTGAGAAGCCAAGACAAGCTTATACTTCTTTTACTTTTCGCATCATGCCAGCTCTGCCACGCCGTGTATGCTGTATTTGCATAAACCTCCTTCCAGGGACTTCAGCAAGGAGTGTAAGCAAGCAGGCTCGTTTGCTGCTTATGCTGAATGAGCAGTTCCCTCTTCCTCTCAGACCCAGCGTACCCTTTCCATCACATACTCAACATTGCTTAGCCTGTGGCACAAGAGTTTCAAGTCTGTCTTGCTCCTGATTCCTCTTTGGATGTCAACAGTCAGAGCTGCTGCTTGCTGCGATTGCCCCAGGCCTTTGCAGATCTAAATGGGTTTTAATGTCAGATCAACATAAGCACAAGTACATAAGGAAAAGATGTATGGGGGTAAACACAGAATGCCATCCTACAAAACCCTGAAGAATTTCTGAGTTCTTTGTTCCTAAGGTAAATACATAAATGGTAGGAAAAGGAATGGGGCTGAGGAGCTTTGCAGTAATGGAGACCTTCCAATAAAGTATATTTTGAAGTCAGTGAAATCAAAAGGTCTTGTTTTCAGATTGTTGGCATAGGTCACCTTATCTGATTTAAAATCTGTCTATGCAGTAATGTGAAATTATGTGAGACATTTATTGTAAACATTTTCTCTATTCCAAAAGTGTGAATAGCCTGACAAATTGTTGCTTGTGTAACAAATTGTGGGGCTAGGAGAGCTGGGCTAAAAAGCACAAGAGAGAAAAAGACAAGACAATGGCTGCAGAGAGCAAAAATCCTTCACCCTTGAGACTGCAGAATTGTAATGCAAGTTGAAATCATGCTCCTGCATTGGTTTTTTTAGATACAAGGCCTAAACATTTCTCTACCCATATCTCAGTTCTCTCCAGTTAAATCCTTCCAGGAACATAATTGACAAAAAAATATAGCTTGAGTTGAACTTCTGCAACTGGGTTTACAATAGCTAAGGATATTTACAAAAAGATAATGTAGTTAAAACTGTAAATAGAACAATCTAGGGGCAAAGTTCTGAACTTTGATCTAAAAAAGGTAGGGTTTGCTTGCTTTTCTTGGTTAAAGAAATGCAAATAAACCTCTGTTGATCCTGTAAAAAATTGATTTAAAATCATCATCCCTTTATTCCAAGATGCCCATTTATCTCTAAGATTTTTATTATGAAATGTAACAGCCCATTATCATGGGTTTAAGAGTTGCATTCAACTTTCCATAAAAGAACAGTGGGTAGATCACTGTACTTAGTAATACACACTCTTGGTTATCTTTATGCCTGAGTCAATTCTTCCATCAGAAAACCTAAATATAGTGTTGACCTTTAAAGGGATACCTGTACAAATTCAATTGAGCAGGTTTTATTTTTCTATACAAACCTGCAACTCATTTATGTTTTCTTCACCGCCTTTCCACTGAGTCTCAGCTTATTAACCGTGTCAGTAGAACAGGTATCTGTCCTTGAAATAACACTCCTATAGCAGTGTTTAGAGAGAGCATATACATGTTTACATTCTTTCTTCAGCTTTCCTTCTTGTTGGTGTTTTTTAATTCAGTCAATATATGTCCAAAGAGACAGTCTTTTTTTGGTATTCCAAGCTCCAGATCCATACATTCTGTGCAAACTATTGAGGATGTGAACAAGTAAATGACGACATACTTAGTTCTTTCTACTTCGTGTGCTCAGGTTTGGCTAATACATTGCCAATGTCCTTTCCCTTTTTTGGCAAATGTTTTCTGTGCAACACCAATTTTGCTACAAGCGCTTCCGTTCACTTCTGTGCCTTTGCCTTTGTTCCTTTGTTTGAAACTTGTCTGGCTTAAGCAATGTCTTCAGGCTGAAGCACTGAGCTTCATTAGACATGTAGGCCCAAAGTCACAAAGTAGGAAATCATCAGTTTTCTATAAAGTGTTTTATTCAGACATTTCAACTTCCAGTGTTAATGAATTCATGCTGGAAGTTTTTGTGAAAATCCTTTTAAGCCACTCAAGTAGCTTAAAGGGCAAAGGTCTACTTTAAAATACTTCTCTACGAAGTTTACTCCTAGTTTCAGTGGGTTTCCAGGGCAGCACTGAATGCTTCCCCTTCTGCTTGCATCTTGCGTTTCATGTTGTGGTTTCCAAGGCTGCTATTTCAGGATAACTTTAAGGTAACTTAGTGCTGTGTGTGAGATCTATGTCCCCTATCTCTCCTTCCAAACCCCAAGATACTAGTTTTAGCTTTCACCCAGTGTTAAAACCAGTCTCCATGTTCTTGCTTATCAAACTAAATCAGAAATTGATCCAGCTGAAAATTACCTTGAGAAAAAAAGATACCTGTTTCCTGTTTCTTTGAGTCATCTCAAGGTAATGCAAATGTCTCTGTCAAGTTTGAACAGTCAGTCAATTTCTGTGAGACCTGGCAGCTCTAAAAGCTGACCGCTGACTTCAACAGATTAATTGTTTTAGCGGAACTAGAAAGAAATGGACAGTGAAGAAAGCAAGCAAATGTCTACATACAGTGGGAGGAGAGATATTGCCTGGATGCAGAGGCTGTGGCCTCAAGCCTGTGAAGGTCCCTGCTGGGGTGATAATAAACAGCTATGTTCTGCATCTTCTCCAGCCTAGAAGAGTCTACCAGTTACTGCACAGGCATGAGGCAGACAAAAGTAACCAAATGGCAAAAAAATGTCCAATTGACATTTATTTAAACACCTTTAAAAAAATCACCTTCAGAATGAAGATTCTGTATCGTTTAACAGGAATTATTTACTGTAATGATCCACTATCTAGAGATCCACTATTTATCAAGATCGTTTGGCTTAGCATACTGAAATATTTTGCCACAATCTTCTTCATAAATAAAAAAAACAAAAAACAGGAGAAAGGTTGGAAAAGCATTGGAAAGAAAATATTAATTTTTTTATTGTGCATTTTCCAACAATTTCCATGTTTTCAACATTTTGCAATTGCAAATCACTGTTCACTGTTTCATGCAAGCTATTTTTTATTCTCCTCTTCACAGATCGAATTGCACAGAATATCATTAAATCTCATTTGGAGACATGTCAATATACAATGGAGGAATTACATCAGCTAGCATGGCAGACCCACACATATGAGGAAATTAAGGTTTACCAGAGCAAGGTACAGTCATATAGTATGCTTTTTCTTCTGCTTGAGATTGTTAACAGTGTAATTTATTTGGCAAGAATACACTGATGAGTTTCATATAAGTCAAAATAGGCTTCTAAATATCTCTGAGGAACTGGTTACTGAAAGCAAAGAAGTGACACTTCATAGAAGGAAGCAGCAGCTTTCCAGCATATTGGCATATTTGCTAATGTTGAAGCTTATGTATAGTCATGGAATCCAGTTTTCCATTTTTGTTATAACAGATCTAAACTTTATGCAGAAATTCAGTTGACTTTAATGTGATCATGACTGGATCTGTTGTTTTAAGGATTTTAAGAAAAGACAATATAACTTTGTTTCCTTATAACTTTAAAAACATATCTCTTTTTTATGTAAATAACAAAAATCTGTCACTTATATACAATACATAATGACAAAATGAAAGTACTCCTTAAATTGAAGCTATTCAAGATTGGGTGGAAAAATCATCTCGTTGCACTACATTTTTGTTCTGCCTCTGTGATTCTCAGGTCAAGTTCAGTCTGTTTTCCACTGGTACCTCTTCAGATGTAGTCCAGTCAACAGAAATCTCTGTGCCTCTCGCACTAGTTTGATTAGCAATGAATCTTTGGTCAGAGTTCAGTTGGCACGTTAGCTGGTCATGTTAGAGACAGGAGAGACTCCAGCTTGTCCTTTAAATCTAAGGGTCTGTGGAGAATTAGCAGGAACAAAAGAACATCCATTTATGTTTACATGCATGTGTGTGCAAGGAAAATTATTATCAAGGAATCGAATTTTTGTGTAATCCATTTTCAGATGGCAATGATATTTTAATTATGTATTACTTTAAGTTTCAACTAGAAAAAATATTCTGTTGAATAACTTAATAGCATTGTGCCACTTCTTACCTAAGTATGCTTTGGGATGGTTATATTTTTGTGCTGCTATCCTGCACAAAAGCCAACACTAGAACCACATTTTAATGTGGGGCAATGCATTCTACTCCTTTGAAGAGGAAATGCCAGAGTTCAGATGACTGGTGCAATCAACTTGTGGAAACAGCCTTCTAATGAAAAGTGCTGGGTACACTGAGAAGCAGAGATGCTGCTAGCTCTGCATGGGAATGGGAATGGAGTCTGGGGAATTTGCCTGTCTGCAAGGCCACCAGAAGAACTTAATGCATTGATGTACCTGCTTGCTCACCGATTTGCTTTTTCATGTGTGTTTTCCCGGAAGACCAGAGAAGCTCTGTGGCAGCAGTGTGCCATTCAGATCACCCATGCTATCCAGTATGTGGTGGAGTTTGCAAAGCGCATAACAGGCTTCATGGAGCTCTGCCAGAATGACCAAATTCTCCTCCTTAAGTCAGGTGGGTAAACACCAGAGGCTTGGCACTGGTTTAGCACCCAGCACCCTAGAAATGTGCTCAGCTGTCATTTTAATTTTGAAGGAGCCCTAGTTTAAATTTGATGGGGCCCTAACAGACTCCTAAGTCTCTTTCATTAACACTTCTGTATTTTTCCACATCAGTCATGTTACTGCCTTCTGATCCCCTTCCCTCTACAGTCAGTTGCAGTTATTAAGTACATACATACACACAACCATTGCAAAAACTGCAGTCTCCAACCTGACATGTGGTGGAAGGACCCTGCAAATTGAGCTGGTCCAATCAGTCATCTGGCAGCCCGTGAAATCACTCAGGCCTGCCTCTGTGGTCGTCTCTAATCTTTTTAATGAGACTACAGAAATACCCTACAGCCTGTGCACAGGAGGGAAAATCCCTGCTGGTGCCAGTTAGTTTCAGAATAAATGAGAACAGATTACAGCAGTGTGCTCCAGCCATGCTCTCTGTGCATGCCAGGTTTGCATGTGTGTGTGCATAAGGGCAAGGGGAAAAGGCTTTTCTTACTTGTCAAGGAACTTGGTAATTTCTGTCCTCCGGAAAAATCATGACAAGATTTATCATGACTATGCAGTAACACTGCCAAACTCAGGAGGACAAAATGGCACGACCAAGTGAACCACAAGAATCGCAACTGGTAATTAACTACATTTGCCCTGTCATACCAGTTTCTTGCTCCCTTCAAATGTAAAAGGTAGGATACTGTGTGCGGTGGCTCATTAAAGCTTAAGTCTTCCTATTTCAGGAGAGATCTCTTCCTTAAGGCTGAAAGCCCGTGTGGTTCAGTACTCTGTACACAAAAGACTGCAGCTTGCTGTGGGGCTGGACTCTGATGGTGGGCACAGGTGCAAAGGGAAGTGATACAGAGGCCCCGGGAACACACAGGCAACATTCTGGAAAAAGGAGTTGTAGCACAAAAACTATTATTTTAAATCTCATACTAATTACCAGTGCACCCCTAGAAAACTTCCTTCTTTTGACTAAGCAAAGCTTACGACACAACTGCACCTTCAGGAAAAGATATATTTGACTGTACTGTCAGAAAACACTGTTAAGCTTTAGCATATAAAAATGTCGCTGTTAACACTGAGCAGGAAAGTCAAGACTTCTCTCTGAAAAGCATGTTTGCAGAAGAATCCTCAGATTCAGAGTTCATGTAACATGACATTTGGATTTAGTTAAGGCATGCTTAAAATTTTTCCTTTCATTTTCCCAACTGCATATTTTTGCAGTTAGAAAATTATATGCAAAGATAAAGAATAAAAAAGAAGTGTTCCTTTGGCTAATCAACAACCAGAACGAAAAAAAAAACCAACCAAACAAACGAGGAAAACAAAAGTAAAACCTATTTTAGGGATGATCTTGACAGTGCTTAACCTTTATTTTCTCTCTAGAAATACTTTGTAATGATCTCCATCTCCAGCTAAATTAAGCTGGGATCTTTATACACATTGAATGAAGATGCTTTTTTGGTATTTAAAAAATGGTTAAATTATTAAAAAGAAGATTCAATAAATGCCTAATTTTCAAGATAAAATATTTCAAACTGGAATTATTTGCCCAGGTCTAAACTCAAATTTAGTCCAGGCTGGGGAATTCTTTTTGCTGCAAAGGGGGAAAAAGTCAACCAAAAGAAGAAGTGGTTAGGCTGGACCAGAAATGACCCCTTTCTACATGCAAAGCAGACATAAATATTTTTCTGTCATTCAGAGACATATAATCAAGATGTCTTCAAAGAGTGTCTATCTCTGCTGGTGACTCATGTCTTCCTAAATATCTTCTTGACATTTCCTACACTCTAATATTAGGCAGTAATATATGGTTCCTTTTCTCTTTTTTCTGTCTGATAGGCTGCTTGGAAGTGGTTTTGGTGAGAATGTGCCGTGCCTTCAATCCACTCAACAATACTGTTCTGTTTGAAGGAAAGTATGGAGGAATGCAAATGTTTAAAGCTTTGGGTATGTTACTCTTCTTCTTTTCAACCAGTTACATTGAGCCACATAGCGAAAGATTTGTCTTTATGAAAATAGTGACCCCCAAACAAAATCTCCAGTAAATGTTGAATCCCCAAGCCTCCAAATGTCTAGGCTGGAACAGAAAACAAAAAAAGGTGAGTCCACTAGCTCTTAGCAGTGATAGGTATTTTTCTTTAACAAAAAAGAGCAGCATGAGGGTTTTTTCAAATGGATTTCTTTGCCATCTGAAGTTTTGATAAAGCATGAGTTTACAGCAGGAGCCAAGCTGTTTATCTTCACTGTTCAGTTATGCTTGATATATCAAATCACTCCCACCAATTGTGTCCTGCAGAAAGAAAGTTTAGCCCCAGCAATGAGGTGACTAAAATCATGAACTGCTACCAAATATAGACAAGGACTTTCCTAAAATAGTGTTTTGCCTAAAACTTTTAAGTAAGTTCATTTATATTCATTTATTGAAAAAAATTATTTAATTTCTCAACATGATATTGAATGCTACCCAAAATGTTAATAGCTAGATTGATGGGTTTTGCCCATCCGAGTGGTATTATGAGAAATTTATTCAGGGTCAAACTCAAAGATTTGAGCTATTTCCTTCAAATGTATATATCACATTGGTATATATTTTTCTTATTGTGTATCATACACAAGACACTCTTTACAAGTTGAAAGCATTTATGAATGTGTATTGGTTGATTTATTTTGGTCTTTATCATGTTTTCACAAATTTTCATAAATATTTTTTCTGATAATTAGTAAAATTATTTATGGGAAAATTATTTAGTGCTGGTCTTTCATACCTCTTAGATTCAATATTTATCTAGAAATCACACTTCTTTCCACATTGGGAAAATAGTGCTCTCTTTTAAGGTGTCTGTGCAATTTTTGTAGTTGCCCCTAATTCTTGATAATTTTTTTGCTTCAATGTATGTTTTATTGACATTTTCAGTTTAGGTGGAATTTTAATAGTTAATGAAAGGCAGACATTCACTCACAACTTTTTGTCACAAAAACAACCCTTTTTCATGGCAAAGGTTAAAGAGCTAATTTCTAGCATTGATTTTGTCCTCTTTGGTCTGCAGGCTCTGATGATCTGGTAAATGAAGCATTTGACTTCGCAAAGAATTTATGTTCCTTACAGCTGACTGAGGAGGAGATTGCCTTGTTTTCATCTGCTGTTCTGATATCACCAGGTAATTTTTCATTCCAAACACCACACTGCTTTTTTTTTACTCTTTGCCCACCTCTATTTCTACCTACTTAAATAGGTGGTTAAGCTGTATTAAGCAATGCTAAGCAATGTATTAAGCAATGGAAGAATACCTGAATTACCCCAAATACACCTCACTCTCTCTTTGGTAGACCATCAGGAATTACACATATTGGAAGTAGATCCAAAGTGTGGGGTAACAGACATGGAGCAGGATTGTGTGAAGAAGCAGTGCAGGCTGATGTTCCTCCAGACCACATACAGAGAAACATGGTACTCAAGGAGGTACATGTTCCTCCTAACCTTTTCAGGGAACACAAACCTCACAGCCCCAAGCAGGTTATATAGTCCATAATTATGATGGGCTTTTTCTGTGGAAATAAGAACATGAGCAGTTAAAATCTGTACGAGGTACTGTCTGAATTAAATTCCAGGTGAGATGGTGTGATTATAGGTGCAACATGCTCTTTTCATGTCTTCATATTATAATTCTGCACAGGCAAACATTCATTTAAGTGAGTAATGGCTAGCTGACCACAGAAAAGACTTTTGTGATTAAGTTGACTCAGAAGGTGGATCTCGTAGACAAGCTCACAGTTTAGTATGGGATTTTTAAGTATACCTCAGGGAATGTAGGAACCCAGTTTCCTCCAAGGGTAACCTCTTGAGAGGCCTTACAAAAAAAACCCCATGAATTATTTTTCCAGCTTTTTCTGCTAAAGGCTTCCTCTAGGTCACTTTGCCCTTTTGCACATCTGTGGTATAGATTACGTTAGTCAGAATTAGACTAGCACAGATGGTGTCAACACGTTCATTCTCATCATTAATGACACCTACTGAAAGGGCTCTACTCATTTTTAGTTTGACTTTGAGCAGTTCTTGCCATCGTCTGCTCAGAGGTGAAATAGTTGAGCTGGTGGCTCTTCATTTGTGTTAGGCCAGGATATTGCAGAGATAAAATAATGACCATTTCTGCCTCAAAAGTGTCCCAGGTGTGTGCAGGCATGACAGTTGCCTGTCACTATCCCCCAGAGGTCCTGACTTTCTCTGGGAGGGCGGACTTGCAGTGTCCTTGTGGTCCCTTCTCATCTGCCTTCCCAAAAGCTGTGAGGGTGACAGAGAGATGTGCTTGCTCCTGGAAAACATCAGATGGACATAAAAATTCTGATTAATTTCTGTAGTTCTACATATGGCCCTTTAGTTTGCAAGCAAGAGAATACATGCAGTGTCTCCTATTCCTTTTTAAAAAAGACAAAAAAAGAAGTGAATTCATGTTGATTCATGCAAACTGCTTATTTCTCTAGTCTGTGAGCATGTGTAACTTTAGTCATGAAACACACAGTAAGAAAGAAGTGGTGGGCTGCAGCGGCATATACATGAGTGAAAGCAATCTCTCTTCCTTAAACAAACAGCAAATTTGGACTGAGAGTGGGAAGAAAGGGAAAATAGTCCAGATTGAGCTGACATTGAAATTTGCCATTTATTTTCTTACAAAAATGGTAACAGTAAACAGTAAAGAAATAAATATTTCCTTCCACACTAGATGCTCTGGTTTCTTCACAATAAAGGGTTTCATCATGGAAATATCACAGAAGTACTTGCACCAGTCCTTCCATAAACTAATATAAGCTTACAAAGATTTCTTATGGGAAGTATTCATATTCAAGTTTCTTTTCTACAGAAGTCACCACCCTGAAAGGTGACTCTTGTACCCTTGATCTCAGTGTTTGGGCAGTTTTCACAAAACGGAGTGGTTCCATAGTAAGTAATAGATTTGCTAAGGTTGTAAAGCCCAGTGTCAGACCTATTTTCCATCTAATTCAGAGCACAAATCCAGATTTTCCACTTTGGGGTATGATTGAAGGTGATTCTTTAACTTGATTTCTGATTTCAGAAATTAAAACATTGTAAGACTCCATAAAGTTTGAAGAGGCATCTCTACCTGCAAACTTGCCAGAGCAAGGTGGTAAGACACTAACCTGGCTGCCCCCATATGCCGGTCCCTCTCCTGAAATTCTGACTTGCCGTGTTCCTTATTTCCATTTTAGTTTTTGAAAAAGCAGGTGTTACAAGCTTTCTACATCTTCTTTCCTACACTATTATCTAATCTAGTGGGCTGTGCACTCCTTAAAGATACGCAAGTTCAATGCTCAAAAGGAAAAGTACGTAACTGAAGCGCTGCATCCTTTATGGGTAGTCACTCATCGCTTGACTTTTTCCTGCACTACTGTGAATATAAGCTTGAATTACCTGGGAAATTCCAGCCAAATTTGCAGGTGGTAGAAATCACATTTCAGGTGGTAGAAACCGCATTTTGGTAGACAAACTTAACATCCATTATAAATGTTTTACCCAGCTGTTGTCATGAATTTAAGAATTCTTCTGTAATATACAGCATGCTTCATGACAGGTGAAGGATTAAATCTGTCCTCTAATTGACTCAGTTTATTTTTAAGCTTATTTTTGTGACAGAAAGGTAAATACTTTAAGGATAGGCCTCTGTGATAAATCTTTTTAGCTCTAGATTGCCACAATAGGCATTAATTTAATGCTATTGAAAGACATGTTTTTTCAATAGCATAAATTTTGGCACCTAAGCTGTGAAGTCTAAATATTGCCATGTGCTTATTGTGTAGACGGTGCACGTGCTCTCAGCTAATTCTGTTTCTATGGCCACTGATGGCACAGGATCCGTTGGCTGCAGCATGATTCTCTAAGCTTTGCATAAAGATTATTTTCTTTTCCTGATCATCTGTTAAGTAGCTGAGGTTTAGTGTTGTCTCTTTTCACAGTACTTGACAGCAAACACTTTTCATACACCCCTCTCCACAGATAGTCAGACAAATGACAGAATTGTGTTCCTCCTGTGATGAAATGCTGCTTGGCTCCAGCCTGTGTGGCATCTGTGCTCATTGAAGCAGTTGACTTACAAAATTTCTATGGGTTATTTTAGTGATGGGGGTTGTGTGTGAAAGAACTGTAGAAGTGAAAGGACTTTTTCCTGTACTTTTCAATTTGCACATGAGGATTTATGCTCTGTGATAAAATAAATTTTCATATTTTCTATTTGAAAGCTAAAATCCATACCCAAGAATTAGTCTAGATTAAGGGATGAAGAAACAAATTTGTAGCATGGGAAAACAGAAAGTTCAGTGGTGCTGCAAGCACACTGTATTAATCGTTTTGGACTGTCTTGTGGTCTGGTACTTCTCTTTCTGTGTGTTTTTCTCCAGAAGCTATGACTTGTGAGAATATAGATCTTAAGACAACCTCCTGCACTTGGGCTTTGAGTTCAATAGAAGCCATATGGGTTTTGAACATCTGTATCTGTAACTGTTATTCTCTCAAATAATCTTCTATTTTGTGTTGTTTAAAAGAAGAATATTTTTAAATAATGAGAAATTTGCACTTCAAGACATTTCAACAACTCATAATTCTTTTGAATTATTAAAGAAATTCTTTTGAAGGAAGCCATTTTTTTATGTAGAAAATATTTGGTCTCAAAATTTTAGCCTAGTAAATAATGAGATATATTTTATTTAAATAATTGTATTCTCTTATTTTCAAAGAACTGTTTTGATCAATGTTTATTATTTATGTATTAAGACACTGAGACAACATGACATGTTTATCATCTAGCCAGTATAAAGTTAGAAGAACATTGATTGTACCAACGGAGAATAATAAAATGGTTGGGCCATGTTTCATTTCTATTCCCATCTTTATACATAACATCCTGTTTTACACAAAGAGATGCAGAGTCAACATTATGTTCCTGTATGTTCTGCATACGTTAGTTAAACACTCAGGTGATCCTTTAATGTGTCAAGACACTTTGCCTCTGAAACCATGTCTTCATTACCATGCAGTCCTTCCTCATGGGAGTTATGATTGCTGTGAATGCTTGCCAGCATGGCACACTGTGTGCACCATGAGCATGCCCCACATCTGCGTATTCTTTACCTCTTGTTTTCTCAGATCGAGCCTGGTTAATAGAACCAAGGAAGGTCCAGAAGCTTCAGGAAAAGATTTACTTTGCACTTCAACATGTGATCCAAAAGAACCACCTTGATGAGGAGACACTGACAAAGGTAAGTTGTTAAAACAAAATGCCGAGCACTCCTCGATTATGACTCTTTTCTTTTTGTAGCCATTTCTGCATGTGCTGCCACATTAATGTAAGATAAAAGTAGTGCACCATGTGCTTGCAATGCTTGGGAGAAGATAGGCTTGTTTGATGCTTGTCCCTCCATTTTCTGTTCAAAATACTAATCATTTTAATTGATACCTTATCAAAAATGAGACTGCCTTAAAAAAATGACCCTCCTTCTAAATGTGTTTTCAGCACTTGGCTAAAACTTCTGGGACAATTGTTTTTAGGCTTTTATGGTAAGAAAAATGTCTTGTCTTTTGGATGCGTAGTTTTGATGGAGCTTAGAGCATTGCATTCAGTTACTCAGCAAGATGCTAACAGTTCATTTTGGAAACTGTAATTTATACAAAATTTGCTTCTTCCCTCTCCCCCTTTTTTTTTTTTTTATTTTAATGTCTCACAGTTAATAGCCAAGATACCAACAATTACTGCACTTTGCAACTTGCACGGAGAGAAACTACAGGTATTTAAGCAATCTCATCCAGACATAGTGAACACACTGTTTCCTCCATTATACAAGGAGCTTTTCAACCCAGACTCAACCACTGGCTGCAAGTGAAGGGGATAATAGAATTTTCACGTAGTCATGGAATGCATCACTATTAAGACAAAAAGAAATGTTTTCATGAAGAACTTATTAAAAATGTCACTACTGCAACACTAGGAATGTCCTGCACTTAATAGAATTATTTTTCACCGCTACAGTTTGAAGAATGTAAATATGCAACTCTGAGTGGGGATGTCATTTTTCTCTTTTCTTTTACTTTTTTTTTTTTTTTTGAACTGACAATGAATATACAAGTATAGGACACTGTGTGTTACCTTTTTTTTAATTTACTTTTATTGGGGGATGTTTTGGGAGACAGCTGTTCCTAGAATTTTATTGTAGATATACATGAGAATAGAGCGGTACTTGCAGTATTACTCTTGCTGTTTATTGTTCGAATATTATTTAAGAAAATTCCACTTATTAGATTACCTAGTTCTATGTTTTTAGATAGTTTAATGCATGTGGAAATTTGTAACTGTCTTGGAAATTATGGTGCATATATGGAATACACACATATATATATGTGCTATATACTTATATATATATATGAATATATAGATATATATATGTAGGTATTATATGCATACATACTGTAGCTTAAAAATCACATGCCTACATTTAAAGGATGCTCAGCCGAGCTGTAATGTATTTCTTAATCTCCAAGTAATGTATTAGATTTATTTTGGGCAATCAAGATTTGCTTTGCCAGTCAAGAGTTCATTTATCAGCTGCCAACATGTAATGACAGGATCACTTCTGAGATATGTATAATGTAGTGCATGTGTACTGTGTGTAAATCAAACATCAGGAATGTAACAATGGTGCAAAAGCCTTGTCTGGATGATTTTAGTGGAGGAAGGAATAGTTGGGTTTTTTCTATTTTCTCACTGTTGCAGGGATAGAGCATATATAAAAGTGAACGTAGGACCCAATGTTAGTAAAGTGTCTGGAGTAAAAATGTAGACTATCTCATATGTACATTTTTCTGATTCCACACATTTTATTTTATATATATTGCTTTGAAAAGTAGTTTCAAGTCTTGGTTTGTTTTTTGCTGAACTCATTAGAAAGACAGGTAGTAAGCTCAGTGAAAACCACGGCAAGCCTAAAATATGGCTCTGAAGAGTAGTGGCAGAGGGAGAAAGGGAGGGAAGGAGGAGGAAAGTCAAATTGGGCAAAGTCCATGGTTGTTACAAAGGACAATATAACTGTTGCTGTTTCTGACAGTCATCATCTACATGGGACTGATGGTTTCCATTACACACATACATCTATGTATGTTTTAAACACATGCATATATGTATGTATGTATCTGTATGTATATAACTGTATATATATATATGCATATAAGGGTTTATTTTAGGTGCATTTCAGGAGGGGAGCAAAGCATTGGGGCTTTCTTTTTGCCTCTAAATGGACTGTATGTGCATTTGCTTGCAAAACCAAAGGCAAACACAGAGGGGAGTGGAAAGCTGCCATGGACTTAATCTTGTGGATTAATTAAGTTAATTAGCAGTCATGATTCATGAATCTGAATTCTGCCAGTGATACAAAACACAGACTTTTTAGCTATAGAGAGGGATTCAATTTCTGCTACAGCTCTCTTTACCACCCCTTTTACCCATTGTGAACTTTTCCAGAGAAGTCTCCTCCTGGCGTGCCAGCTGAGGGCGTAGAGCACAAATAGGAAGAAGCAGGCAGTAGAGAAGAAAGGAAGTGAGGCCAGGATCGCAAGCAGATACCTTTCTTTATTTCAAACGACAGAGGCCAGTGCAATCTGAGGCGAGGCAAGGGGAAGCATGTTGGAAGGGAGGCCAAAGGACCCACCCATCCACCCAAGCTCACAGCAGGACAGGCAGCCCCTGGGACACAGGTGGGCCCTAGAGTGGGTGCAGAAACTTGGTTTGTTGTAGCGATAACTTAAGGACTTGCGCAGCTCTGGTCTCAATCTTCTCTTTTCTGCATGAGCAAATGATTCATTGGCTATTCCAAGTACTTCATGGAATTTTCCCTTGACTGTCATCAGTCAGTTTGCAAGTTTGCATACAGGTTTCATGGCAGAATCGAGTCTAGACAAGATCACAGTTTGCTTGTTCTGTTTTAGCAATGTCAGAACAGGTACAAGAGTGGTTACAAACTCTCAGCTTTACAACTTAGAACTAATCTGCACAGCAGATTAGTTTGTGCTGAGAATTTTGTTGCAAATATGACATTCTCTTCAAAATTACTTAATCCTATAGAATAGCAATTACTCAAATACCTTTTTTGCTCCAAATTCAGAGTACATTTCTCTAGTGATTACATTAATGTCTTCAATTAACATAATAAAGCATTGCCCTTGATACTTTTTTATACCACCCTAAGACTGACATTCCTTTATAAGGTGATTTATCTGTTTGCAGCCCCTTCTACATGGCAAATCCATGAAAAGACCACAATTCCACTTATTTCTAATAACAAAAATTTAATTAACTATGTCTGTCTAGTGTTTTTGTGGATTTATTTGGGAAAAAATGAGTCAAACTGAACTCCAGAAGTGCTCAGTTTTAACTGCAGGGAATTCATGTTTTCCATGTCTTTTCCAACACAAGAATACACACATAAATATTTATTCGAAATATATTATAAATCTGTTTTCAGTATATCAAAAGTAACATATTTAACCAACCCACTGAAGTACAGAATAAGTGAATAAATACTACTGTTCATAGTGCTGACTAATAAAGAGGTTTGTCATGTTTATAAATAGTCCTCCACAACTGCATTTTACATCTTGAAAACATTTTGTTCTTTTCAAATAAGCTAATTGCTTCTTGTGATTTTTGAATTATTTCTTAGTCAAGATAACCAAATGGAGATCACCAGTGTTAAAGACATTATTTAATCATTATCTACAGGGCTTTTAATCCTTAAAACACTATTGTTAAATCACTGCAACCTCATGACCTTTTCAATAAGTAATGCCTACAGCCACATTTTAAAGCTGTGGAAATTAAAGAAAAAAAAGTTAAATGACTTGTAAGAGACCACAGAGATAGCAATATCTAGTTCAGGAATAAAAATGCTTTTTGTCCTAAAAATACTGAGACACTAGCATACAAAATCTTCATTGCCATTCATAGGCATTAGCCTCTACAAACAATTACAAATATCGCCTAACAAGTTCTTACCCTCCAATAAGGTTGATTATCAGCAGCTTGCTCTGTTTTTGTTACTACTTTTACAGAATTTGAGCAAATAGCATTATTGTTTATTTGGAAAATGAAAATTTATTTTCAAACTTTATTTATTTTTTGTAACTGTACCGTTGTAACTGTAATTATATTTTATTTAATTTTCTCTGATTTGGGTTTGACCATGTAGCTATAGTACGTCTTTTGCCCTTCATTGACTGAGTGTAGAACAACAAATAATGATCACATGCTACAGGCTGGATTTTTGTGATTGGTTTTGATACATAGTCATTTACACTTAAAATTTCAAATTCTTGATTTCACATGTGCCAGTTATCCATAGACTTTCAATAATGGCATGAATTCTAGTAAATAACTTCATAATTCGCTCACAAAATCATTACAGAAAATATTAGTTCTTGATTTTAGTTTGTCTTGGCTTTCATTAGTCCACAGTAGTGCCGGAAGCTCTTCAATTAAATCTCCAAAGTTAGAATTTGTCACATTTTCTTTCTGTAGTTATGTTTGTTAATTTTTTCAGTGACAAGTTTTTCAAATGAGACACAATTTTTAGTGATCGATTAGCCTGGGACCTATAAAAAAAAGGATATTTAAAACATATATTGAAGCTACTACTTCTAGAATTGCTGTCCAGTAATTGAAATATATTGATCAAAATTATTCTTGGCATTGAGGAAGCAGATGTAGGCTGTCCATTATACTACCACAAAGACTTTATCTTGGTGTAAATACCACTCTTGCCTGCTCTTTGTTTAAAGAATTACAAGATTCATATTTCCTTCTAATGCAGATATTGCTTTAGCAGTTACTAGAAAAGAAACATGGCAGTAGAAGGCACTTCAGTTGAGCAAACTTATTTTGGAAAGCCATATATGGTTTTTGATTGACTTGTGATAGGCAGCATTTAGGAATTCCTTCTGCAAGTTGTCAGATTCCCTTAGCTCTAACTAGAGGCACTTGAAAAATTGAGGCATGTCAATACCACTCAGAAGGTGCTCAATCCATCCACCACGAGGTCAGACGTCCTTAGGCTTAAGAGGTCTCCTATGAGTTTTGTAGAGCAGAAGGCAGATGTTATTCTCATGCTTGTATTAGAATGTTTTGACTTCATGCTTCCTGTTGTTCTTTTCAGCTCAGTTTCTTTCTTCTGTTATGCCTTATGTGCCAATGCTGTTTCAACACCTATACCAGGTTACGGTGCTGCAGATGGAGCAGCTACCAGACCTGCCTGTGAAGATGAGCTTTATTATGTGATTTTCTTTGTTCAGTTTCATGGTGGCAGATTGCACGGATATGTTTCCCTTTGGGATAGTTTGCAGGGATTTCTGATATAATAACTTCTACTCAAAGAGGGTGCAAAGCTGCTTCTCTGTGGTAGCCTCTCGGTGTCCCACCACCAGGCTGTGGGAACTTCTCCAAGGCTGCAGCAATCTCACAAATTGGTCAGGCAGCTTGGTTAGAGATGTGCAGCTCTTAGCTCCTGTTCCTGATGACTTTTCTGCCTCTCTGAAGCTGTGCTTCAAAAGTAATTTGAAAGATGTTGAGCTGACTGCACTCCTCCTCCCTCCTGACTTTTCATTGTTTGTGCTGTTTCCAGAAGAGCCAAGACCCAGTCTGAAAGGTAGTTCTTAGTTTCAGAGTCATTGTCTGTTGGACATCCCAGGAGTATAGCACTTGGCAATAAGATCCAACTGAAACATGGAAGTTGGGGTTTTTTGTCCGAATTCATTATGTCTAAGCACATATGAAATGGAAACCTGAGACAGAACAGTTTGCTTTTCCCTAGCCATAAAAAAGTAGTATATTTACACCTACCAGCCTGTTCCTGCACTTCCTGCCTCCACTTCAGAAACTAACTCCTGTCTCTGACATCCATTAGGAACAGTGTGTTGGAGACCCCCTCCTCTTCTTTACTTTTTAAGTTTCACGCTTTGTAAATGACAATCACTGCTTGATGCAAATGTTGCACTCTATGCCACTCAGGGATATTTCATTACTAAAAATAGCTATATAAATAGAATAAGGAAGAGAATGTTAGAGGCTTTGAAGAGCATGGATTGAGCTGCCCAAGTAAACATGACCCAGACAAGGCTTTCAAGCCAGTGATTTAAAGTAACATTGGTATAAACTGAATTCACTGTCAGCATTTCCTCAGCTTGATCTCACTTCACCCATTGTTTCACAGTCAGCAGAGTCCAACTGACCCATCAACTCATGATGTTAAGGTCCTTTTGGAAACGAAATTTAAGTGAGCTTTGTACAAGTTACTGAATTTAGACAACTGACAACAGAAAGTGCAGTTTAAAAGTGCTGAGTTTATGTACAGTAATGTTAGCTTATACTCAGAATTGCTACAGGCATGTAAGAAGAAAGGTTAAGACATGGAATAAGTGATAGTTTGTCAGCAATGATAGGAACACCAACCTACGGTATGGAAAAATTACTATAAAGAACAAGTAGGTAGTGGCTAACAGCTACCATTTTCTCTCAGGGATGCACAGAATCATAGCTAGCCCAGGACTCTGTAGCAATGCTCCTTCATAGTACGACCAGTCCCTTTCTCACCTCAAGAAAACATCTGATTTTATACTGTGCTAGTGAACTTCCTAAAATTTTTGAAATGTGCTTATCCCTGGCTTTACACCACATGTTTTCTATATAACTGCCATTACAAGAACACACACCGAAAGATAAATTGCAGTCAATTATGTTGCCAGTCATTAAGTTAATTTCTTGTCTTCAACCAAGAGGTTGTCATCAGCTCTGATCTCCTATTATCACAGTGAGTATGTATGGTTTTTTACTCCCTCCATCCTCTGAACTCCCTGCACCTAGAAGACAGATGGACAACTTCAAGAGGTGGAGTGGCCATCATCCCTGTTCACCAAGGTTTTCACAGGCATATTCTTTGCCAACTGTTCCATTGCAATTTATATTTTAATATTTTAGGTTGTTGGAAGCCATGGGTGACTGAAATTCTTGTTAGCATAATACCTTCCCATTAAATTACAGTCTTCTGGCCAGAGGATCTTGTCTCTCTTTCCTTTTCCTTTTATTCCTAGCTCCTAGTGAATGAGGCCTTGAGTGATAAATATTCATCTTTGCGCTTTCTCAAAGTTGATCTGTACCTGCAGCCTGCAAGGGAGGCTCCACGCAAGTGGTAGGAAGCAAGCTCCTTCCTCCTTTTCCTTCATGTCCTCAGTTAGCCGTGTTGTCCCTCCATGCATTGTCCCTGAAAGACTGTATGACAATGAGCCCAACACCCCAGTACTTTATCATCCCAGAAGTGGTTTGGAGCTGTAAAAGTCACTTGTGTATGCAGCCTGCAGACAAAACTCATTGTGAAATGAAGAGACCTAAGATTTCTACAGTGGTAGCTCACAGATCAGTAACTCTCCTAAAAAGGCAGCCTGAATGTCCAGTGACATGATGGTTGTGTCAGCGTCCTCCAAGTGATCCTTGCATTTTATTTGTGTTGAGAGACTAAGGCAATGAACAAAATGCTCTAGGAAAGGAGAGGTATTTCCTGGGTGTTACTGCAGGAGGCGAGGATAATGCTGCTCATAGTGAGTTCAGTAACCTGTTGTACTACATTTACATATTTTCATCATTCTCACAATTCAATCACACCACATTGGGAGAGTGAAAACGTCATTGGATATAGCAGCAATAAGTAAATTGTAAGTGTTCCGTTGTAGCTGTACTTGCAGAAATTGTTTGCTTTGCACGCGGTCTTCTGTACAATAACATAAAGAAAAAATTTCATCTAATGTAGATATCACAGTGGTGTTGCATATTTGTTGCATTTGTTGGCTATAGCTGCTAATTTATGAATGAAGATACTGCTGTTGAAAAAATTGTTTGTGCTTCAAGAAAATGCTGAGGCCTCTGTTTATGACTATACATTAGCAGCAGTAAAGTATGTTAAATTAAGACTCTGTCTGGAGAGAACTAAAAAATGAACATGTTGGCCCCTTATTTGGGCAACAAGAATGAAGCTTCATTGAAAAACAAGCAAGGGTGGATGGTTAACCACCAAGAACAGGAAAGAACAGGCTTTACCTTGAAGACTGTTCTAGATAAAACCAGCTTATTTAAAAAAAAAAAAGGCACTTAAACTTGTCTTGATTAGACACACAGCTTAATAAGTCAAAGTAACTACATTAGGCTGTTGACTTTGGGGATTCAGATTCAGATGCACTACATTTGTGGGTTTTTTAATGTGTCACTTCAATGTCAGAATCAGGCAAAAAAGGTGTTTTGTTGTTAGTAAGGTATGCTAATAATCAGTTAACCCTACAGAGTGTGGACCACACATTCTCATGCAGTATATGGGGATTTATTCGTGCACTTACTTTCGAAAAGCCACTGAGTAGCATAGCTAGTGAACTAGCCATGATAGTCCTTGCCTCTTGCGTGACTGCAATGTGACCTCTAGTACGCTACGGGGAGTGGCTCTGTGATTGTACTTGTGGCAAGAAATAAAGCACAACTGAACTCTAAGCCGATATTAACACTCAGCTAAATCAAATGTGTTGGATATTTTGAGATTTGTGCTAATCGCTGTGAGATAATTCCCATGTTAAACTAATTACTCTGGTTGTAATGAACAGACGATAAAAATAATATAGGAACCAGAATAGCAACAAAATCCCTTATTTTACAGCTGCACTCTCTGCCTCATCTGATTAACACTAAAGAAGTTACTTAAAAACTAAACAAACAAAACAAGAAGAAAGAAACCTGATTATGTATTGTAGAAATGTAGAAGACAAATAAAATATTTTTTCAAATGTAATTACTTTTAATATATGCTTGTGGAAGGTCTGATATTATGTATGCTGTCTCTGTAATTTTTGCTGTAAATAACTTGGGACAGTGAATACACTGATTTTTCTATGTCTCTGTTTAAGCATAAGACTTTGTAATGTTTTTTTTTAAAGAGGAAAAACATCAAAGAGCAAATTATGTACTTGCTTCCTTTAAGTGTAATGTACTCTTCAGTTTTTATGGAAACTGATTGTAATAGATAAAGCCTTTTGACCAGCTGTTGATATTTAGTGTATGCTTCTGTTTGTAATTGGGGGAAAAAAATATATGGGACCATCAATGAAACATGATCTCAGTGAGTCTGTACAGTGAGTATTGTAATAATTCCTGCAGACTGCATTTGACTAATATGGTTTGAAGACAAGTTGCTCAAGCAAATAATGCTTCCTTACAGCATATGGATTTATGAATCCTTCTGGCATGAATTATATTAATAGAAACATTTCTTCCCAATAAGCAAAATATTTTTGTATACCTTTAATTTCTTATTAAAATTTGAGGTCAGGTCACTCATTAGCTATAATCTGAAGCCATAACTGATCTTCACCGAATGCACATTTCAAAGATCATAATGGAAAAAAGAAATTATGTCCAGTTTATCAACAGCTATAATACAGGCAGGAGCATAAATAACAAGCAAAGTATTTGGGTGCTTTTCTGGCATCCAAATATGACTTTAATGGCTAGTATTTTGTGATTACCAATTTATAAAAAAAAATAAAAACATAATGAAGATAGATATTTAGATTTAAATGAAGTTTCTAATATTTTTTAAATATCCCTGAAAATGCTTCCTTGCTTTTAGGATTAAGAGAAGAAATGATTTTTCATATACTTCCCACTTTCAAATATCTAATGTTTTTATCCTATTTCCAGTTCATATTGTTAGAGTGAAGCGAGATGTTAGGACCCAGGATCCAAGCCCTGAGCTTTTTGGTGCTTGGCTGTAGCTATACTGTTGTAAATCAATTTAATTTGAATTTTAGGGGTGTGTTGTTTTCTACTTGGTAAGCATGTTTACCACTGTTGGTAACACACAGGAGTTGCATTGCCTGTCAAGAAGTATGATAATAAACAATCTAATAAAATATTAATAACATCAAAATTAACCACTCTCAAAAGACAAATAAAAATTCCTTTCTAAAATCAAATGCCTCATAGAGTCAACAGTGATTTTTTTTTTCTTTTTTTTAAGCTTAATTGTGTAATAACTTAATGTATCTTAGCTGGCTTGTAGATGCAAAAAGCAAAACTGCAAATGAATCATGACATACTGGGTAAAAATCTGGCTCTACTGAAACCAGCAGCAAACCGTTCACTGATTTCAACACAGCCAGGAGTTCATCTGGCACTTTTACATCTGCAGTTTTCTTCTGATCTTTCTCCCTTGTTTAATATAACTGACCTAATTTATATGTATGTGAATAAAAAGACAGCCTGATTCATTTAGAAAGTGACCATTAAGGGTTTTATTTTTTATCATGAATTTTGTAGGACCAGCATCCCTGTCAAATGAAAAGGTTCAATATTACTTTAGAATGTAATAGATTTTTGGTTTATGTCCTGTAAATTATTAGTTCAACAATGTTAGCATTACATAATAATGCACACATGATTTTTGAATGTTTTCTGTAAATGACAATCAATGTTGATGGAATTCCTTTCTTTAATGCAAAATTAAAAAAAAAACAAAACAAAACAAAACAAAAAAAAACCTATAAGAAAATAAATTCTGTTGTGGGCTTTTTAGGTTGTTTTCTTTCTGTCTGTTTAAACAACCTGTATGTGTCAGGAAAAGGTACAATGTGTGCATTTCCAAAAGAGAAAAAAACCTTAACACCATGTGTCCCTGCCTACAGCAGGGAGGTTGGAACCAGATGATCTTCAAGATCCCCTTCCAACCCTAACCATTCTATGATTCTATGATCAGAATCCCGTCCTTATTTTCAGGTTTTCTCTTAACGAAAGAGTTAGATATATAGCATGTTGCTACATCAACTGACACCAAATTGGCTCTGTTTTGCAATTTAAATTAGAGCTGTGCCTTTTGAATATGGAAATTGCAATACTTATTCATTTATTTCTCTGTTTATTTTGGGGAAAGCCTCAGCTCATAGAAAAGCAAAACAACACAAGAAACAATTTCATGTAGGCAAACTGCACAGTAATGTAACAGAATGTTACCTTATTTAAAAGAAGACACTGTATTTAAAATCATAACTATCTGGTTTTTTAAGTTTGTGTATGTCTAGCTGTCAAAGCTGTAGATAGGACCTTTCAAAGAATCTGTCTTTTCATTTAGAGGACCCTAAATTCAAAGTAAAAGTAAATTTAAAAAGACTACCTAAAGGCCTCATTTTGCAAACTCTTAGGCACGTGTTTATAGTGTACTGACTTCAGCAGGCTTGATGCATACACTTAAAGCCAGCTTTTAATGTTTAAATGTTTTGTTGCATCTGTGGTAAAATGAATGAGGGTCAAACGATAATGGTATGGAAATTACAGGGGAAAACACGGTTGTACAACCTGAATGATATGCGGTCATCTGAAAAGAATTCAGGCAAGTGTAATAGGGAATTAATATATAAACATTCGTATTTCAGACATCATGAAGCTGAACAGTTTACTAGCCATATGAAATAAATGGACTGTTGTATTTACATTATTTTGAAACACTGTTATATGAAAGCTTTCCAGGGCACAACTTACTACACTGTGACCAACAACCTAAAAATAGTCCAGCATTTGTATTGGATAAATCAAAATCTGGCTAAATGACTTTTCTGCCTCTCTTCCTTCTTACTCCTTCACTGTTTATCTCACTTCCCACCCCCATACCCAAGAGAAATCGTGCAAAAAATCCTTCGAAAACTGGATTGCACATTGCTTTAGGAGGACAAAGACTGATTTATTCTGCTGCAGGTGCAGCTGTAATTTTGGTATTATAAGGCTTGCTTCCGTTCCTGGAAAATGTTTGCCTACTTTCCTTTTTATGCAGGAGTTTTATCATAGTTTTAATGGTCTGCATATATGAGAGAAGTGAGATTTACAGGACACTTAAGAGCTTCAATTAGTCCTGATGAAGAGACTCTGATCTCAGAAGGGTTTAATTCCAATTATATTGAACAGTCTAGTAAAAATATTATCTCCCCCTACAGACATGCATTTAAAGTGTGTACATAGCTATGATTCTTAAAAAACCTGAACAAGTCTTTCATCTGGGCATTCTACGGTAAGGGCTTAATTTATTTGGCCAGAGGGGTGCATTGGTCCTGTTTGCATTGCTCTTGGGTACCTTGTGTGACCTCCTCCTGCTGCTCCTCATATCTTTCTCCAGAATATGGACATTTGGAATAACCTAGGGCAATTGAGATGTTGTTCAGGTGTCCATAGAAGGTTTAAGCACACAGCATCCATACTTCATATGAAAGCCTGGAATTTGGCATGTATGAAAGTAAATTGGTTGAACACTATCAGTGATTTAGAAATAATTGCTGTGATTTCCCTTCAAAATCCTCACAATAGTAACTTCATTATAGAGTTTAAGACAGCACTTCAATGATCAGTAGGTTCAGCCCGGTCCTAATAATGCTGTTGTGTAAGATGCTTCCATTTCAACTAATTAATCTATAGCAATTTTCTGCAAATGCTGAATCTGTCTGGAATTTCTTCAGATGAAAAAAAGGGGTCTTGTTAGAGGGCTTTAAAAATTACATTCTCCATCCCACTATTTTTGTTGCACTTTGGCATTCAAAAATGCATTCAGTTATAAAGACAGCATCTCTAAAATTGCAGTTGTGGTTGATAAGCTCTGCAACACTCCTCTAAATGACTCAGTGTCTGATACAGGCAAGGTTTAGCATGCTTCTTTGTGACAGCTGATGACTAAACACCATGAAGTTTATGCTGGTATTACTCTCTTACTAATAAAATATACTGTTTGCTTAGAGATTAGGTCTGTCATTTATTGGGCTTGTAACTTCAACTGTTTGCAATTTCCACTGCTTCTCCAATTTTTTTCTCAGGCAATGTACTCACTGTTATACCAAAGGGAAGATAAAAGAGCTGGTGGTGAGGTCATGATGTTAGGAGATAGCTCATCCTACCTCCACCTTACTTTCTGTAAGAGGCCATGCCGCCCTAATCACTATGTCCATTTTCTCAATACAAAAGAAAGGGGAAATTTAATTTATTTTTTCTAGGTTACAAACTATGCACAATGCTTCATATTAAATATTTCTGGAGACACTCCCATATATGTGAGGGAAAATAGAAGATTTCTCCCTTTTATTCCTCAGCTCATGTGTTTGCCTGCTGTCAGTGTTGAACTGCCACTATTTCTGTCTCTTCTAAAGGTCCTTTACGACCTCATTATTAATCATCTTCTCTACCCTCCCTGTTTGATACCATAGGGGAGGTTGAAAGGCATGCTTTTGAATAGTCCCTGGAGAGTGAGAGGCATTAGCTTGCATGCGCTTTTTAAACTCAAACCCTATACAAAGAAATCAAGACCTCCTCCATGAAAATAAAGCTTAACGTGTGCTTAAATAACTGTCTGAATGTAGCTACCCATGCACCTTCAGGAAGCGCATAACATTTTAGCAGCCAAAAGTTGTGCAGAAAAAACGCAGCTTTTAGAAATTAACGTTTTTCAGTCTCCAAAACCTAAATCAAAATACCATTATATAGATAACTGAGAAGCCTACTGGAAAATGAGAACACCACCAAGTTTAAAAACTATATTTTGGGAATGCTTAGTCTGACTCATTTTAGGCGAGCAGATGATTTGACATCTGTAAATGTATTTAGCTATTTCTTGACACTTTTAAGGTATAAGCACTGTCTTCATCTTTAAGGTTTTCAGATGTTATCAAATAAACACATACTATCTTGTCAATCACTACCTCATTATCCTGCTACCCTTTCAGTTATTAATAAAATACACTCCTCTCTCTACAATGAGTTATTTTTCTAGTCTTTCAGAGTGACTTGTTCTGTATAGGTTAGTTTCAACTGTAACAGCTTTTACATCCTTAAGGGGAAATCCTGCAGTTCTGTGATTTCACTGAAACAGCATGCTGAGAACCTGTGACTGTTCACAAATCAGGATTTAAAGTTGTCACTCCTAACCTTCAATGCTGCATGCTAAAGGATACCCAGCTGTACTAAAATATGCACCACTGACACCTCCTCCAAACACTAGCAAAGCAGAGGTATCATGCCTTTGACACACTAGTGAACCAAACTAATAGATTTCAAAATCTTTCTATGAAAAAGGAGATCTAAACTTACCAATTTTCTTTTAATTTTATAACATTCAGTGAGTGCAATAAAAATATGCTTTCCACTTTCAGAGGTGTTGAACCTTAAGCGCTCTACACAGGATGTTATATGCCAAAAATGATTTGAGGACATTTGTGACTGAAGCTAATAAAAGTGAATACAGTCAAAAGGATTTAAAAAAATGCAATTAGAATTAGATCTAGCATTCAGAACTCTCACATGGGCACAGTTTTCCTCCAAGGAGTAGGGCATTGAAAAGTAATAGAAAATTGTATAAATATGATGCATTATTTTATTAAAATTAAAAGAAACTGGTATGTCTCTTTATGATGTTTCATAGAAAGACTAAGAATCAGAACACACACCACAGAAGACCAACAACAGAAGTCCTGTTTAAACTTCTTCAATCATTTGATGGCTGTATGCAACTCAATATTTATTACCAAAGGTGAAGCAAAATGTGCCCTTCGAGTGCCTGCATCAAAAGCACAGGCAATAACTCCAATTCTTCTATTTTAAACTTAAATACTCGAACCACCTGCACCAATGACTGGTCTCTGTTAGCTGAGTTTGGGGCAATAAAAGCATTTGCCAATATCTTTTTAGGCTGTTTTCCAAGAGATTCTGTTTCCAATACTGTGTTGGACTTGGATCTCTGTTTGAGCTGCTGTAATGTTCCTTCCAATATGGACCATTGTTGCAACACAGAAAGTCACTGACACTCTAGTCTCAACTCACAGTAAAAATGTTTATTTCATCCTGTCTTCAGCAAAGTGATGGAGGTAGGAATGCTTCACATAGGACCGATCCATTTTCTTCCATTAGAAGTTGTGTTTTCCCAATATTAAGTAGAAAAAGAACCCATGCAATCATATGCCTCAAATATCATCATTGTGGGGTTTTTTAAACAGATGTTTTAATTTTATTTTTTTTTTTACTTGATTCCCTTAGAAAACATTCATAAGTAAACTGCAGAGTAACAGAATTGCGGGAAACAAGAAAGTGTTGATATACTTGAGTCAAGAGCAATCCTTTTATAGGAATATTAACCCATATTTACTCTGAAATCAGCAGGTTTACTTGGCAGTGATGAAACCGGGTGCAGAAAACTATGAGTTAAAAAATTTACCTAAACAAATGCATACAGAAATTATATAACTTTAAGTGTAAAATAAAATAATGGCAGGTTATAAATGTTTATAGCTGCTACCAAACATTGAAGATTTTCTGCATAAATTCAGTCTGTTCAAGCTAAAAAGGCCTCCCACTGAAATCTAGACATTGGCTTCACAAACCCAGAGAGTGAACAAAAAAACACCTCTGTCTTACCAAGGTTGTTTGCTGAATTTTATTACTCATCTTCCTTTGGCCAAACAATTTGAAGATTAGTATGATGCCAAACAATCATTCAGAGCAGATGGAAAACTTTTTATCTTATTATCTTTCATCATCACATATGATGGTTCTTTATCACTGATCTTAGCTGTTGAAAACTCTGAATTAAGCAGGAATTTCCAGCCCATAGATCAAACACAAGCCTTTCAGAGTGTTGGTCTGTGTTGTAGTCCCTGTGGCAGTGCTTTTTAGCCTTGGAAGGGGGCTGTAAACAGAAGGCCTTGAAACAGCATTCACTGAACCTGGGTTAAATTCTACTTATGAAATTTAGATTACTTCATTAAGTAGTTTTCATAGTCATCTACTTCTTAACTGCAGCCCCCAACAGCCCATAAAGATAGGAGTGTATAGCATCACCTGAAACTAAAAGAAACATGAGAAGAAACATTCACTCCATGACATCTGGCTGAATACCTTCATGCACATACTGCAGCCCCAGCAGCTAGATAGTATGGTTGGATCGTCATGGAAACATCTGGGTAAGTTCCAGAACTAATGCTTTGGTCTCTTACTGTGTGCCATGTAACTCAGTCAGCTACAGGTTTGGCTCATCAATGCAACTGAGAGACTGTGTGACATTTCTGAATAAGTCACAACACTCTTCTTCCTTCCCTATGTTTTTCCGTTTGTTGAGAAGCAGCTGAGGGAGCTGGTGGTGGTTAGCCTGGAGAAAAGGAGGCTCAGTGGATACCTTATTGTTCTCTACAACTACCTGAAAGGAGGTTGCAGCCAGGTGGGGGTCAATCTCTTCTCCCAAGTAAAAAGTGAGAGGTTGAGGAAATGTCCAGAAGCTGTGCCAGAGGAAATGTAGATTGGATATTAGGAGAAAGTTCTTCACCGAATGGTTGATCAGTCATTGGAAGAGGCTGCTCAGGGAAGTGATGGAATCCCCTTCCCTTGAAGTACTTAAAAAGAATGTGGATGTGGCATCTGGGGACACAGTTTAGTGGTGAACACAGTGGTGGTGGGTTAATGGCTGGACTCAATGATCTTAAAAGTCTTTTTCAGCCTTAATAATTCCACCATTTTGTGTTCTGCAGCATCGCCTGCTCTCTCAGTGAGCAAATATGAATCACAGCTTTTGGACCAATGTGTCCCAAAGGGTCTTTCATTCTTCTCCTTAACTCTAATGTAAGAATTCTGTCTCTGGTCCTAATCTTTTGATGAAGGCAGCTGGAGGCATTTAAATCTCTCAGGTCACCAGCATCCATAGCCCCTTTTCTGGGTGTTATTGATTGTGGGAATGTCAGCAGTGAACGTGTGCTGTCCCTACACCATATGGTTCACAGGCTGATGAACTAAACACAGCCCTCATGATCTCTCACACTGAGATTTGCTAGGAAGTAGCAGTCAGAGCTTTTGGGTTGCACTATGTCAAGAGCAGCTCCTCCTAGAGCATATAGTATCCTTGCAAATGCCACAATGAGTCAATGAGCCAATGAGCACAGTACTTCTGCTCAATAACCAGGGCAATGCTGAGCCGGAGTCTCTGGCTCCTGTGGATCCAAACAGAAGCAAATGGCCTCTTCTGAACACAGCATCTATGGAGGAAGTTGATGCCTGTGTCAAAAGCCTTCAGTCTGAGAATGGCCAAGTTATCATAAAGACTCTTAACCTGCTGTTCCGTTTTGTCTTCATCCCATGTCCGAGATTCTTTCCAAGTCACAGAGTCAGAAACACATAACAGCATGAGAGGTCACAGGAAAACAGCTAGGAAATAAAGTTGACAGCACGGTATCTGGAGGCTGAGGACTCTAATATGTCCCCCCAGATGTGGAACAGACAGTTTCACTGGCCAGCTCTTATTTCCTCACCTTTCACTGCTAGGAAGAGAAAACTCTCCTCGCACTGCACCTTCACCAGAGAAGAACAATTGCCCCAAATTTAATGTAGTCCATATTCAAACCAAGACTGCCTGGAAACAAGAGGCAACAAGGTTTTTAGGCTGATGTTATTAGTAGTCTACAGTAGACATTGAAGAATTTCACAGGAAAAAATAAGGGGGAAAAAAACCCAAACTAAACCCAGTCTTTTTTAGTCATAAGCTTACAACTAATAAAGAAATAAATACATCTGGGTGACTATCACCTTCAAAAGCCTTGAAAGAAAATAGGTTGCATTCATAGTGGTATTAATCATGCTCAATCTATTTCCCCCTCACTGCGAATCAGTGCAGTTTTCAGCTAACAAGAAAGGGTGTTCCACTTGAGCCGACAAACCCTATTCCCCCTGATAGGAGAGGCACTTAGCATGGCGTTACCATCATTACATCCCAAGGTTAAAGGCAATGAAACTCCAGGAGTGACAAAGTCAAATCAGTTCAATTGTCTGATTGTTCATACTCATGAAGTGGTGAGGCTGGCAGGGGATCCAGCATAAAACTTAGGACTTTACAGAGGAGCTCCTTTAAGGTAATTCATTGCCCTCTACAGTAGCTTAAATCAGAATGGTCACAGTAAATGTGGCTCCTGACATTTATTAAGAGCAATATTAGCAGTAGCCAGCTGCTAGGCCAGATGTCAAAGGTGCATTAAGAGCACTTGGTTTTTATCTAAATCATTCTGAAGAAATAGAATGGATTTGGCTTTGAGCAATGCAATAAAAAAAAAGATTGTGATTAATGAAGCTGTACAAGTTAATAACAGAAGTTGACTCCTGCTTCCTTCTCTCTAGTATTTTCACTGTCCAAAAGCAGTTGTTTCACTTACCAGCCTTACCAGGGACATGTAAAATGTTAATCATCAATCTGTGGGCCATTAAAGAAGTGGTTTTTGCTTTCTCAGCTTGAAAACCAAGGGGGAAGGATAATAGGTTTGGTAAACAGAGCTGTTCAGATAATGGAGAAATTCAAAGAAAAGCTATCATAGAGTCAGCATGGGAGCTCGGTGCCATAATCCTTTTACTAACCTGACTTAAGCATGTAGGTGGGCACTGGAATTCAGGATTGAGACAGAGGAAAAAGAACCTTTCGCTTTCCTGGAATGTTCTAATTCAGCATGGCCTGGAACAGCAAGAGAAGATAAAAGTATTTTATTCCTTGTGTCTTATTGTTTGAACAGAGGGCACACTCTCAGAAATAACTAATTAATGTCTGCATTTTTGGACTTTATTCATGCAACTTCAAATTCAGGATAGAAAAATAAATAGAATACAGAATCTAGTAAGCTGTGCATATTTATAGCAAGAAGTGATGAGTAGAGCTCTCTCTCTACTCATTAGATGGATGCAAAGACCATCATGCACAGAAAACATTTTAGCATAAGTTTGAGCTTGGAAAATCTAAGTGACTGACACTATTTTGAACAAGCTTCATGCAGTTCTATAAGACATTTTATAATCTGTGAATAAACATCAGTTCTGCTCTTCCAAGGAGACGAAGAGGATGTAAAGACACCAAGAATTACTGAGACGTGGAGATTCGGAAAATAAAAATAAAAATAAAATAAAAAACAAGCTATTTTTCACACATATCAGATGCTCTTTAAAAGTAATTTATTTATTTATTTATTTAGTGTATTAGACATCGCATTTCTGAGCTCATTAGCAAAAAGCTTCAGCTGCTCCAACAAAAAACCCTGTAGCCCCACTTTGAAAGCTGCTGCAGTAAATTCATCTGAAAATACAACCATTACAGAAATTCTGTTATCACCTCAGAAAAGCTTACTTTGGCAGGTCCCTGAATGAAATTGCGGGCTTACAGAACGAAAAGGGTTTAGATTCAGGTGGAGTCAGCTAACCACAAGGCTCTGCTTCCTAATGTTGCAAAGCTGGAAGTAAAATATCTTCACCTTTCTCCTTCTCACAAACTTTGCTTTCTTAGTACTTCCATATATTTTTTGTCTTTTCCTCAACTGGATAATAAACATCCATGGGGACTTTGGGGTCTGCAGTGGTTTTGAGGTTTGCCTATGGGTGGTATTGCTGGGGGTTTTTTGTTTGGTTTTCCTTTTTTTAGTAAGACACATGCTTTCTAAAGGAAAGGTCATTTTACAGTACCTTAATTGGAAAGCTGGCACCAGTACTGTCTGTAATTTATTCTATGTTGTGGAGCCTGCATAGTTCAATTAGATGTCACTGCTGTATCCTTGATTTCCATTTTCTGAGGAGAAGAAGGTTGAGATCTCTTTGTAAGCTCGTATTTCCCTGTGCAGAGTTTCTCTTCCCACAAGCCCTTGGGCCATAGACTCCCTTATAGGTGGATTAATCTGTGAAGAAGGGATTTGTACCCAAATGTTGCAAACCACCAAATTTGCAGTTTATAATCTAATTTCCTAACAACAGCCTTAAGAGTCTCCAAAACCCCTTGTGACAGGAATTTTGTTGTTGCTGTTGGTTTTTTGTTTTGGTTTGGTTTTTTTCTGTACCATTGAGTCTGCTTATTTGCAAGAAAACAAAAATCTAAACTTGTGTTATTGGAGTAGTTGTTTGTGCAAGCATTGCTGGGTGGATGTAGTGCCAAGAAGCTATGGGATATGAGATTTGCGAAAACGTAATCCAGTTTTCTCATAGTTCAAGTCCAACCTCACATAAGCAGCAGTATTTGGAAACCAGGCACAACCACTGTGCAAGTTATGTGCCTGATCCTAAAAATGGAACAAAAGGTTTTAGCACTCCAATAAACAGAGATCAAATCAAAAGGTTAAGCTTTGCCAGATAACAGTACTGTTTCTGTTTGAAAAAGTGCTTTTTTACCCTCTGTATTATTTCAAGAAAGAGGTGGCTGTTTAATTTGTCTACCTTTAAGGAACAGAGATACCAGCAAAAGACAGTTTAGACACTTTGTCCTACCATAAATATCTCAGGGTAGAAGTTTCCTCACCTGGCATTTAAACGCAATCTGTAATGAAGAGTACATCAGATTTTTAATATTTTTCAGCAGAAAATGAAGAGCAGTATGTATTACTTCTGCTTTACATGCAAGAAGAGACCAATTTGATCCTAAAGTCTTTTTACAATAGTTTTAAAGTAGAAAAATGACAATTGCTTCTTTGAAGCAATGAGATGTGGCAAAAAAAGCATGTGGAAGGTTCATGAAATGATTGTTGTATGGGTACTTCACTGTTTATTACCAGGGTGTTGGCTTAACTAAAGCAGATTTCCTGGAGAGTGAAGGTTTCCCTCGTGCTCTGGAAGGAACTGTGTGTGCTACTCCTTTCAGGTTTAAGGGGTTTGACAAAAAAAGGTCATGTAGGCAGACCTACCCATAGTAAGGATTCTGTTCAAGGTACACCATTCCATAAAAGGCAGAGAGAGAATGCTTGATATCTGCCAAAGTAAAGCATTCATGTGCTGATTAACATTCTGGTCACACTTGGAACATTGAACAGAGGAGTTTTCTTTTCTATAGTAAATGATCCTGTTTCACAGGAACAAGTAGGTCATTCTGACACTGCCCCTGAGAGAGAGTTTACATTCAGCTTGGTCAAGAAAACAGTAAGGATATTGTTGTAATAAGAGTTATAGCACTTACAGCAGGTATTGAATGGAAGATAGCAATCCCAATGAAACAGCTGAGAAAGAAATTTCAAGGGAGGGTTCAGGAGAGACAGAGGAAATCATGCTGCCTGCTAAAGTTTACATTACCTTTTTTTTTTTCAGTCCCATACAACATGTTAGCCCATTCTGGCTGGTGAGGAATGGTAGTATGGACCATATAAAATGAAGATTGTGGTTAAGAGTAATAGTCTGAGGCTGAAGTGAAGGAGACTGGTAAGGCAGTTTATAGAAGAGCCTTGAAAAATACATCCCATTAATTATAAAGTTATGTGAGAGTAAGCCTTCTATCATAACAGTGCCACATGCTAAGGAAACTAAGGCCTGATGCCCACTTAATGGCAGTCAATCATAGTAAATCAAAATCTTTAGTGGCTGTGTAGTAATTGCAGTTGTGCAGCCCTGAAATGCTGGTTTCCAGTTCTTCCTCCTACTAATCGAACACAGTTGATGGAGAAAAGTACAAAACTTTTAACTATTCTTGTGCTAATGTATTTGAAGCTTCCATTGATTGGGAGCAACATTTAAAAGACACAAAAAGCACAATTTCATCCTTATTCACATAAATAATTGTGTTATATTAATTAAATGGGAGCAAGTATGTGTGCTGGTGAAAGTAATTATCTGAAATTTGCTGGCACACAGAAGGTAAATAGCCAGCTGTCTGACTTCTCCCTTGGCATCTCAAATGCTTCCAATTAGTGTACACATTTGTTCAGAGGAAAAAGACAGCAAATCCATTCTGGGTTGAAAGTTAGCCTATGCAATTTGTTTCATAGTGATCTAGTATGTATTTAAAGGCTAGTAATATAGATGTGTCTACTCAAATTTAATCTGTATATCAGAGCCCTCCACACACTGCCATGCACACTAGGGCACAGTAGTAGGTTTTTCTTCACCGGCATATTTGCAGTGAGAGTCCCATAATTGTAATATACTTGCCAGAGTAAAGTAACTACAAGAGTTGATGATCTGTGTGAGGAGTGATAATTGTCTAACTTGATGAGAGGCATATTTTCCCAGTTTCAATCTTGTCTTTTCCAGTGGCTAAACATTTACATGTTATCAGACTACACTTGAATCATCTAGAACATGATTGGTGTTCCATAAGTAAAAGTTCATTAAGGCAAAGGAAACATTAAAATCCAAGGAAGTATTAGGCAAGTATGTAAGCCATAAGGGAGCTGAAGCTTCTAACAGGACATCAAGTAGAAGCTTTTCTTTCTGTCTTTGTGAAAATCTATCATACAATGCAAGACATCTGACAAAACATTTGGAATGTTGTGGAATTCAGGAAAGAAAATTATTTACATATCTGATACAAATCAAGGTAATAAATACAAGTTGGCTTGAAACTGGGTGGTGTTCTTTGAAATACGGAATATCTTATAGTTTTTTCTATTGTGATTGTGCTGTTAATGTCCTTTCTAGATGGTATCACCACTTGTAGCTGGAATGTTCCTTAGGCTAATGGTGAAGGACTATATCTTTACTTGAAGCTACCTGCGATTTTCTGTGGCTCAGGTTTAAGATGGTAAGGCCATTTTTACTCATGCAGAATACAAAGGGGTCATAAAAGTTTTGTTAAATTGGCTAATCTAGAAATCAAAACAACTGAGACAATCATGTAGGTCTACACGAGCCAGAAGGGCCAGTTTCAGCTGACAAAAGATGGTCGGTCACTAGCACTCGTGCAGACTGGGTCACAGAGACTGCATTTACTGTATAATTAACAGACCAAGCAGCAGAGAACCTCGGTGATTCTACCAGAAATACTCATGTTGTATTTAAATACCTCTGCAGAATCTATCTGATGGAAAGTAATTCAGTTCTTAAAGCAAGAGGTGCAGTACTTCACAGCAAATACTGCCATCATTCAAATATTAAGTTAATCTCATGTTTGGCTTTGTAGAAAAGCTAATAAAATATTAATAGATTAAGATTTAGTCTGGATTCTGAAGGTTGTATTAGACACAACCAGTAGAAGTATTTTAAGCACCTAAGTAATTCTGATACTCTTACATTTTAGAATGGAAGAGTAAGATATTCTGGTTTAGATATTATTGTGTCTTCATTAGGTGTTCTTTCTTCACAGTGGAAATTTTTGGAAATTCTGATAGTACACAAAAGTTATAAATGCAAGTGGGTCTTAGGGGAGAGGAAAACAGCAGGAAAGGTTCAGAGAGAGGGTTAGATAGCTAAAGTTAAATCCTGACTCCACTGAAGTCGATGGCAAAGTTGTGGGCTTCCTTTAGGCCTGCTTTTTAATGTAAACTGTGTAAAAATTATGTCTTTAATGAGCAATGACATCTTGAGAGTCCTCAGTTCAGAAGATTGAAATGTTGAGCTTTCAGCTGCAGTGAGACACTAGAGTAGGACAGGGACTCCACATGCCAGTCATCAGACAGCCTGCCTCAGGGCTGGTAGTGAGTGACCTCAGCAATTGCAACTACCTGGTCTGGCTTCATATTAATGTTCATAAGAAGTTAGTTGCAAACTACTTGTCCCAGTCAATAGAATGAGATTAAGCTCTAACACACTTTGGTGCTCAGACATTACCGAGATAGCTGCCAGAATCTGCTGTTCAGATGTCATAAAGGTTCAACGCAGTGGCCTATTTTAAAATCTCAAAATCCAGATGTGAGAGAGGGGGCATTAACTGAGATTATATCCTGTCACCACCTTTAGTATTGTTATGGATGCAGTCTACAGTTTGGTCACTGCACTGTTCTGCTGCTTATGATGCAACAGAGTCATTTACTTCTTCAATACAAAGGACTCATATGAGGTCAATTACTCCTTCAGTTAATTATTCAGGGACAACGTGAAAATAAATAGTAATCTGTGTTCCACATTTGGGCTCAGGAGTCATGAGTCCATAGCTCAATTTCTGTCCCAGTTTGCCACTCATAAAACACTTGTAAAAATTAATAGTTACATTCAATTTAGCTGAAATGTCCTGTCACTAAACATCTCTAGAGTGATTGCATAAAGTCCTAAACAGTTTTCTCACTGGACCTTACTGGGTCATCTGTGTCCAGCACTGAGTATCTGAAGGTCAATGCTTGTTTATGGTTCAAAGTTCAATCAGTATCAATTGTTGATCCAATTCACAGAAGGAGAACACCCAAATGTTAGCAAAATATGTGTAGAGCCTAGACAGAGAAAATTCCTGACCTATTTTTATACATAGCCATATTGTTAAAACCACCTGCACAAAAACTTACAGTTTTTTCTGGTTAATTTAATTATTATTCCAGACTGTTTGTCGGATGCAACAGATATCAATCTATCTATTACCTATGCTGTTTGGGGATGATCTGAGATCAACTATTGAGCCACAGTCTGGTAGTGGAAGTAAATAAAGTTAAGTAAATGAAAATCTTCATGCTTAAAGACATATTCAGGTGAAATTCTACCTCAGTCTTCTGCTGAGGAGATTGATGGAGATCAAACTCTGACAAATTCTGTGATCTAAGGTTCTTTGAAGTAACATGCTGATACAGATTTCCACACAGCTATTTTAAGGAAACTCCCCTCTTTGACCATGCAAGAACCACCCTGGCAGTCACACTCTCTCTCTACCTGAGCTAGGACTGAGGACCTTTGCAGCAAAACTCACCACACTCACACAGTCAGACCAGGTTGCCTTACTGGCTCGAACCTAGGTTTCCCATAGCAGTGTCTTTGACTTCCCAATCCTTAAAATAATTTAATTTTGGTGCAGTAACTAAAAAAATAACAGCTTGAGCTGGAAGCATCCAAGGAGGGACCCCAAACAAAGGAAACCCTGGGCTTTATACCCTTACAGTCCATGTATGGTAAATTCTGGGGGTTGTGAGCTCCTGCTGTGTCTCCAAGTGTCCAGTCACCTGGCCAGAAACACCGGTCCCTTTTTTCTGCAAAGGGTCAGCAGTTCATGGCCTCTTGCCTCAGGCTCAGGCTGAGCCTTCTGCTCCCCAGAGCTCAACCTGCAGCTTGCACACTGAGCTACCATCCCTAAATGATTCCTCAACAGCTGCCAGTAAAAGGCAGCTACTGTGAGATTTAGTTTGCTGTTTGGGATTAACAGAGATCAATTCCCATCACATCTGTATACAGAGCAGTTAGCTGCAGTCAAGCGCAACTGCACTGCCTTGAACAAAGACCATGAAAATGGAAAGACTTACCTGTTTTTCTATTAAGTGATTACCTGAGATTGAGCACAGGAATTCAGGCTAAGCCTGGAATTCATGCTGCCTCTTATCTTGGGAGCTGAGGCCCTCAAGATTGCTTTTTCGTCAGCACCTGCTCCATGCCTGGCTAGACCCTGACCTGTAGCTTCAGCTTGACATCAGACCAGCAACATTGCCTGGCAGCAAGAAATACATTACAGGCAGGAGTGAAGCCAGCACAAATTGTAGCCAGGGTCTTCTAGGAGCCCCACAGCAAGAGGTGCAGTAGACACTGCTTGAAACAAAGGAAATTACAATTAGACACATTAATAAAAAACAACAGTGATCAATTACTGGAACTGGCTGCTGAGAAAACTTGTGACATCTCCTTTGTTGGAAAAAAGCAAAGTTTACCTGGGAAAGGGTGTGAACACCATCTAATTGTAAATGCTTTGTGGAGAGAGTTGGACTGACTGAACTTCGAAAGACACATACAGACTGAACTCATCTATTTTTTTATGAACCAAGGACAGTTCTGGGTGTCATTTGCTCTCCAGAGATCATCTGAGGTCAATGGGAAATGTAATTAGATGGACAAAGGTCACTGAGGCTCAGCTGATTCCCATTGCCTGAGCAGGGGTCATCTCAGGTCAACATCAGAGACAATAATCTATCCAAGGAGACATGTAAGTTCAATCACAATCCTTATTTCCTGCCTAACATCTGAAGTCTAGTTTCAATCCTGTGAATTTCGCTGGGGAAATCTGAGGTCTAACTAAATATAAATTCAATGTGAAAATATCCCACATATTTTGTCTAGGGTCATCCAAGATTAACTTGATATGCAAACTGTTGACAAGGGCACCAACTGACATCAGCAAAGTCCTTGTGTGGTGCACAGGAGTCAACTGAAGTGAACCTGAGATCTAGTTAGATCCCTAGAGGTAGTTTCAGGCTTTTCCAAGCTGAGGTCATTTGACATCAACTTGAGAGCCACTTATCTTTTCAGAGGTGTTATGATCCGATTAGTGACAGACTGTCGGGGATCAAAATCAGAGAATACCGAGAGAGACGTGGGAGAACTGGAAGAAAGCCCTGTATGCCAAACAGAACCCTTGAGAAGAATACAAGCGTTGCTGGACTGTTCAACTTACATAATAATTATTATAGAAATTGTTAATGCATGCTTTTGAATGTTGTACCCCAGTTTTTCCCTCAGTTCTATTCAAAGTTTATTCCTAATTTCTGATTGGTTCCCTGTTGCTGCAATGCACCATTTCCATTTATGGTTTGTTGCCATCCCTGTTTGTAATATTCCCTCCTCTTTTTCCTTGTTAAGAGCTAGCCCATCCTACCGTATCCCATATATGTAAAACTCCACCCAAGTTCTGGAACCTTCCCTATCAGACCCTATAAAAAACCGTGTTCCCCTCCTCCCATCGGATTCACGTCATCCCCAGGGTTGCTGATAACAACAATAAGGTGCAGCGAGCTGTCTCTCCGATCAGCAATCTGCACAAGAACCCCATCGCGAGTCCGTGTCTTTCTTCCAAACGTGGTCAGCGATAACAGGTGGCTCCGCCCAAATTAGGGTTCAAATGAGAGCAAATGCCAGTTCAACAGTACTGACTTCATTTTGCAACACTAAGTGTGTAGGGGAAAGAGAAAGGGAGAGGGAGAAAGAGAGAAAGAGAAAGAAAGGGAAAAGGAGAGAGATAGTGCCAGCAAAAGATAGTCACTACCTGTGGAATCAGTGGCATTGCATTGGTCCTTCTTCACCCTGAGCTTCTCAGTGGTGGGGCGGGGGAACCCAGTTCATTCTTCTGTTGGTACATCTGGCGCAGAGCTTTGTGGCCATTGGTGGCCACAGTTGCTGTCTGTCCCATAACTTGGGATGGTCTTTGTTTGACCAGAGATATGTGTATGAGCAATTGCTTCTTGTCACACAGTCACAGTGGGGAAATTTTGTTTGGATGCGTTAACCAGGATATGCTAACCAGATCTTGCCAGGCCTGGAATTAGCACCTATGTGTCACAAATTCCTTCTGTGGCCTTAACAGTGTTTGAGCCAGTTCTTTAACTCCAAACAGGAGGTCTCTGATGCTGATTGTCCACCCCCATTTCCATCCACGGAGCCATTTGAAATCAACTTATAATACAGCTAGAGGCTCTAAATATCATCTGAGGTGAAAAAGAGATCCAAGTAACTGCTTGGGGACATTAAAGGTTAAACAAGAAACAGTTAACTGGCCGTGACCACTGAAGGTCACTATCGCTACTCGGGAAGGTCATTTGACATCAACTTGAGGGCTAAATAACTGCTATAGGGTTATCTGAGGTCAGCCTGATGGGTCAATTAACCTGGGTGGAGTAGGGTTTATCTGATATCACCATGAGACCCGGGTATATGCTAGGTGTGGTTTGAGGTTATCTAGGCCCTTGTTTGGAGACTAGGATTCTCTAAGGTCAACTTGACATACAATTACCTCCACAGAGGTCCTTTAAGGTCACCGCTTTTCTCATTTGGAGGAGGGGCAAGTATTTAAAGTCTGCTTGAGATCCAATTAAGCAGTCAGGTTTCACTTGAGGTCAACCAGAGAGTCTGTCAGGGTTCATGTCAGGTCAGTGCAGCCTTTGTTTAGTGCTGGGTGGTCATTTAAGGTAAACCTGAGGTCCAATTAAATGCTTGATTTGTCATTTGAGTTCAACCTGCCCTTCATTTGGTGCCAAGGGGTCATTAGAGTTCAATCACAGTCCTTGATTCCTGCCTGAGATCATCTGAGTTCAGTCTGAGATGCTACTCTCACTGCATGGCCATCTAAAGACAACCCTCATGGTTGTGGCACACATCAGTTCAAGTAAACATGAGCTCAAATTACTTATGGGAGTCACACCACGTCCAACTGGCCTCATGTTTCAGCCCCAAGGCTCATCTGAGGTCAACATGCTAGTAAATTAGATAAAAGGGGTCACTGGGGGCAACATGGAAGCCAATGATCTGCTTGGGGTCATCTGAGGTCAATGCTGCACTCATTTGGTGCCTGGGCTCAGCTTTACACCCAGTAAATTGCCCAGGGTCACACTAGTCCTTGTTTTCATTCAACAGGTTATTTAAGTCCAATTTAGAACCCATTAACCTGCACACGTCACCTGAGATCAACCTTAATTCCAGCTAGCTATCCCAAATTTGGGGTTACCCTGGCCTCCTTTGATGCCCAGAGGGTACCTGAAGTTAATCCAGACCACATTTCCTTAAGTTCACTTGAGCCCAACCTAAAATCCATTTAGGAGAACACGGGTAATTTATGGCCATTCCTAGCTGACCACCCTAAACTTCCCTTGCTCTCCTTGATCAGTTTCTTACCTGTCATTTGCTGCTCAGACATTTTCAGAGGTCACATAACACTTCAAATTTCATAGCAGGGGTTGTCTGAGAAGTATCTCTTCTTTCGTCATCAGGTGAGACACTTACCTATTGAAACAAGGCCTCCTGGGTATGTTCTATGTTTTAGTAGAGCCTGGCTCACGCTACAGATCACAGAAACAAGATGACATTGGCAGTTTCTCTGGGATGAGAGTACAGTCAGGCAAAACAGCAGAAGAAAAGCTCAGAAGTCAAAGAGTGCTCTCTGTGCCCCAGCCTCCACTCTTCTCCCTCCTCTCTCTCTCCTACTCTTTCAGCTCCTCCTCCATTCTGCCAGCTATGGGTAGGTTGGGCTGCCTGCACAGTGTCAAACCTAAATCTTATTTTTTCAATGACAACCCAAGAAATGGAAAGTTTTAGCCATCTGCCTAAATCCTTGATACAAAGAACAGAGCTAGGCTTTTTTCAGGTAGTAGAGTCACTTCTTTCCTGCAAGGCGTTTCGCTGATTTCTCGTCTTGAACTTAAGCACTTTATTACAACTGAATATCAGCATCTAAATGAACCCTGGTTATTTTAAAACATTTTGATTTACTTGCTCTGTCCCCGCAAACAAAACCAATGCCAGGGAGGCAAATGAACAGAGCATTACAGCTGTTCACACACTCCAATCATCATCATCATGGCTAGGCTTCACGAACGAAGATTAGGGAAGGACTCTACCCACACTTGCTACAAGCATGTTGGTGGCTAAAAAGGCCAATGTGAGATAGACAAGTCTGGTTGCAAAAGGCACAGCGGAAAGTCTCCTTTGGTGGTATTGGCAAGCACACACTCCAATAACAAAGAGAAAAATAACTTTTGCTTGGGTTTAATTTGAAATTTTTCTTCCCCTGCAATAGGCACCATAAATTAGGATATCAATCTCTCTTACAGAATAATCTGAGGTATGAGAAATACACTAAAAAGAAGAGCTGAAAAGCAGTAACAGATCTTGCAAACGGTCTAGTAATAAGGTAAGGGCTGGCAACGCTGGTGTGACCACGGTTGATGGGAAGGCCCAGAACACTCCAGACAGGCTTTTCTTTATCTCTGGGAACAATTTTTCAGCAAAAAGGGACTGGCATCAGCATCCTAACAATGTAAAACAGATGATACAAAATAACAGATTTGACACTGAAGTTCATGGAAGGCTGTTCTTTTGTATCAGCTCCTTGTTTACACTGGTGGCTACACAGGCTTTTCACATTACAGAACTAGAATTATACTGTCATATGAAAGCAATGATATATATTTTTCTTAAATTGGCAGCAGTGATTTGCCTTACTAACTACCAAGTTTTCTAAGAATCAAGCACACACCTCAGCTAAAAAAATTCAGAGTTTACTGAACAACTAATACGTAAATAAAACATACCATAAAATAAATCTTCTGTAAAAACAAATTTTGACTTATGAGGCAGATGTAGAAATATTCTTGCTGTAAGTGTATTACCTATAAGAACAGAAAGTAGTGCTACTACACAATTAAAAGAAAAGAGGAGCTGGAAATCACATGATAAACATAGAAGTAATACATGTTTATTATCCTGAGATTAAAAATAAAAATAACTGCGTTATTTCTGTATCCTATTTTTACCTGTTTCCCCTAGGGCTCAGAAACACAGTTTCATTCTATACCTATCAAGAAACAGAAACGTTTTGAAAATGTTCTTTTATTCTCTTAAAACAGTACGAAATAGACTGACAAAAACCACATCAAATAAAATTCCATTTCTAGAAAACACAGATGCAATATCCCTTTTGACTTTATTGCACTAACAATAAATCAGTAACCTCAAATACACCACAATTTTTAAAAAAGCCTTCCTGAGTATGAGGTTTTCAATTTCTGAAAATTTTTCATGTTTAAGCTACATTTCCAATGCAGCAGATGCCAGAAACACATTTTGTTTGTATAATCCCAAGTGAATTCCTAAGTAAGCTCTTTTAAGCTTATATTAAAATGTGGGCATATAAATACTCTGGTGGTTTTGTCTTGCTTTGTTTTGTTTTTTCAAAACTTTACTGCCTGACTTATCTGAACTAAGTAAACAGGTCTTTTTTTTTTCTGAACCAAGAGAAGAATAAAATAAATTTCTGTATGTGCTTTTCAGCACCAACAAACACTGAAACTAATAATCAGAAAATCCTATGGTTTTATGCAAAAGTTTTGCTCTTCCACACTAGTTGTCAAGCAGCTTCAAAAAAAACCCGATCTCCATACCTTTCCTTCCACACGTACCACAGTTTTAGTGTGGGTGGGGCTTGTTGCTGTTACCATTAAAGGCTATTGGGTGTTTTTCATGTGTTCAGTGGGCATGGGCCCCAGTCCAAGGTCACTGTTTGGACATCAAAAACAATTAAAGAATGTACAGGATTTATAGAAAGAAAGACACCAAGGACTCAAAAGAAATAAAAATATTTTTTCAAATTATTTTCATTATAATTTATTACTGATCTATCGAAAGGGAGGTGGGGGTGGTTTTTAACCAAATACTCAAATCTACACTTTAGTGAGATGTCAATCAGCCCTCCCAAAAAATGCAAAAAGAAAGCTGAAGCGTAATTTATTAACTAGCAGAACCACTGAACTTTTTCAACTTAGTGTCTCCATGCATGGAAAAATTAGAATACAAATATACGACGGAAGACTTTGCAGTGCCTTCTTTTCTTGTGTTATCCCCTTAATACTTCACAATGAACAAAATTAAATAGCAATCATATTTATATAAACTATACTTTAATACAGATTATTACCTTGCAAGGATCCCCTATTTCAATGGAAGGTAATATGTACCTTACCAGATTCTAAGAAGGAATAAGTAATCTACACTGAGCTACAAGTCGTAAGGATTCTCACAAGTATTGCTATAAATGCAGAAGCCACTCACTGTTGAAGGCAACAGGAGGGTTGTCAAGAAAAGATTATCTGAAATATGATTTGTGTATACCTTCAAAACTTATCAAGAAAAGAAAGGTGCTCAGGCCCAGGCTGGTGTAGAGTTTATTTTTCGTGTCTAATATATATGAGTTCAGAATTTAAGCCAGTGTTTGAGGAAAAGCAACACTATTGGGGCAGGAGTTAAATCATCCTTGACTTTAAAGATGTATTTAAGTGTCATTTAACTTAACTGAATTTAAGGGCATATTAATAGTTAGAGACCCCTTAGAGAAAGTTCTGTCTTTATATATGTATGCATGTAAGCACGTATCTCCCTAAAATTAGATTTTAAGGTGATAACCATGGGAAGCAGAACTACTACCTTATGAGCAAAGGGACCAAAATTCCCCATCAGTCTATAGAGATGCAATTAAACTATCTCTTTCTCAGGCAAGCTAAGTCTTCTGATAGACTGACTTGCTTCCAAAGAAAGCTAAAGGAAAATATATATTTTGCAAAATGAAAAGTATAATCTAAGAGGGGAAAATGTGGGGGGTTCCACCAAAATTGTCTTATAAAAAGCTACTTTTGCAAAGAAGAAAAAAAGCAACAGGAATATCTTCTGAACATTTTCAGAAACTGCAGGTATCTCAGCTAAACCTAGTGTTCAATACCATCATTAATATCATAATCAATATAAAAACTGGGAACATGTAATTTCCAAATCCCATGTATATGTAGACACTTACTAAATACACCAAATTAATCATAGATCATGACAAGAAGCCCCCTTACATATTAAAATTTGCTGTCAGCTGTGGTAGAAATATGATTTTGTTTCTTATTCAAGCATAAAGTTTTCTAGCAACTGACATTTAAACATTAAGTGTTTCTACTCAATACGGAAGTACAAAGTTGCTTTAATGATACATGTGATCTGTAATAAAACACCAGTTGTATTAGAAAAATTTCTGCCTAGCACTTCTTTTCAGTCTTTTTTCTACAAAAATCATATTGCACATAATTGATTTTTCTGTTTTCTGAACTTCAACTAAAATCAGAGGACATCAATAGAAGCAGATGCAGTTGCTGCAAAATATAATTGCACCACTGTTAGATAACAGTCCTGTGTACAACCTGACACTGACAAGTTAAATACCAAATGGAACATGCTATTTTTTATGACTGTTCCAACTGCAACTTTAAAACATTCAGAAGCTAAAATAATATAAAGGCAAGTCCTAAAAGCCAAATCACATGCAAGATTATTCTTGACATTTATACTAAAGATCATAGATTTATCTATTTCTTCAGCTCAGAATGAGAAATGTCAGTGATGCTGTGGGTCCAGTAATCTGCCCCTTCATCGTTCATTTTTCTTGGTATGTGAGAAGAATTCAAGGTGAAATTTCTACAAATTTTTTCAGTCTGTTTTATCAGTGACTTTTGTTTAAACTACTAATTCATTATTCATATATTCTTGGTTTGTCTTTGCATCAAAATCAACAATTAAGAGAAATATTTCTGGAATTTCCTGGAGAGCCTTCTATGCCCAAGGAAAAGTCACCATAGGGCTGAGTAGGCTCTGACTCTGAAAATAAATTATTTGCACATGTGTATGCATTTGTTTATTTACTAAAGAGTAGAGAGAGTAACAACGAATTACTCCTCTTTGAGAATAAACTTGTCAAAGTCATTTTCCTAAGAAAGCACAGTTTGGAACCATAATCCACATCTAAAAATAAAGGCACTGATGGGACAGTTCATCTAACTGAGGGATGATATGCTCCTTGCAATTCATTGACCTGTATGAGAAAGACCAGCACAAAAGCATGTAAAGGGAGTAAATAAAGTTGGGTTTTTTTACTTCTTGCCTATAGTGTTTAGCAAGGGCAGACAGATGCTCCACTCAGACATCTGCATTTTGTGCTTTTGTATTGACCCTTGGCAATGATAATGGCCAGGTTTTCAAGCATGCAAACACATGGGCTCTCCTCAGAGCCACTGCTTCATAGACGCGTGTCATACTCCAAAGGGTCATCTGCATTGTCAGCTCCTCTGGTGCATGTTTCCATTTCTGTTTTGAAGGCTGGACCATTCATTTCCAATCTGTAGTCATATCTTCTCAAATCTGTGGGAAGAAAATAAATTCAACAATGCAGCCAAGCAAACATGTGAAAACCATGTACTCCCTGAGCAGCGTCCAACCCAATGACTGGTCTGTTTGCTGTTTCCAGGAGGAAGAAAATCTGCAGTAGGGCAAATCAGAACCAGAGACATGAGAGCCCTTGGAGGACTTAATGGTGTGAGCCGATATGAATGAACCTTCCCTGACTGTATTCATTCAGCTGATTTTCCACTCTATTATCTCTAGCTGCCACAGACACAAATAATCAAAACCAATAACACTGCAGTTTCTGCTTCAGAATCAAACAGCAATTATTAGGCACTGAAAGGAAAGAGCTTTCCCTATAAAAAAAAAAAAGTCTTCTAGAAAGCAATCTGTTTTGGCTTTGAGTCTTTAAAATCTGCCCCACATTAAGCAGAATCACATTTTACCAAACATAGTATGAATAACTAAGCAGAGCTGCAGTGTGTAGTACCCTTTGCAGGACCAGAAAACATCCAGTGAGTTTTCCCCAGCTATTGCATTGCCAATTTTTCTATTGTTACTCCTTCTTATTCTAAAAATTATTTCTGATGTAATCTGTGGTGATGACCCTGAAAAAATGGGCTAAATTTCACAAAGTAAGAGAAACAATTCAATGAGAAGTTTTCATGCTGAATGTCAGCATAAGGTTGGTGAGCTCAAGCCCTTACATGCTAGGCAAAAGAGCCTTTGCACGTAAAGACTGTGCCTACCATAATCTTTCAGCTCAACAGAATTTCAGTTCTTGTTTTTATAGCACACCTAGGCCTTTACTTTTACTAGACTTAAAAAGTTATGCACGATTAAAAAGTAATCTTTACTTTGCATACCAGGAAGTTTCAGCCTCCTACAGCAAGAATTACAACGATGCTTTGCAATGAAGTTTCTTATTGCACCTTCCCCTAGGTTTGCTGGTCCGAATACCATTTTTCCGGATCTACAAGAAATATTATTAAAAATCAATGAATGCAAAATAAAGCAGATATTATAGGGGAGGGAGATTATAATGTTTTTTATTTTTTAAATGAGAGATAAGTTAGCCCTTTGTATCAAGACAATCAAAGATTAATATACATCACAAGTTTCTTAGCTCTGAGACAAAAACACTGCCAGTTCCTGTAAGGTATTAGCCTACACATACCCCACACTACTCCTCTTTTTCTCAAAAGGGAGACAGGACAGACCCAGGGGTTCCTACTAAAATGCTCAAAGGAAATCTGGGCACAGTGACATTTTGATGACCTATGCCATAATCTGAGTGACTCTGTTATCAAGCAAGTAGTTTGGTTTCAGTTTTGGTGGTGGGCACCTGGGAACACACCAGAACTGTCAAGGACTTATTTCAATCTTATTTAAAAACAGAAAGGCAAAAGCAAGAACCGCCCTAGTCACATCAATATGTGGCACAGAAAAATAAAATAAAAAACAAATCCACAGTATGCTGCTTACAAGGGAAGTTTTAAAATTTATTGGCTTCTTCCTGAGCTCATTTCCATGTATCTGTACTCTGACTGTAAGTGTAGAAAAACCTTCGGAAGAACTAGGGAAAAAATAGTGTTCACTCAGGGAAACTTTGCTGCCTGGGAGAAGATTTTTTTTTTTCCATGAATAGCTTTCTGTGTGTCACTCTCCCTGCCCACCAGGGAGGCTGACTCCCTGTCACAAGAAAAGATAATGTTCTCACAGACATGTCTGGAAGCCCCACAGGGGTGCCAGGCAGGCCATAAAGCACAGGGGTACAACACAGCCTGGAGTTTTATTGCACATGTGAAAGGTGTTGTTGTAAAAGGCACCAAGAGAACAGGCACTCTGCATCTGCCTGGTGTAAATTAGCACTGTATTTGTTAGTGATTTAGACTTTTGGAAATAAACTTTTCTTAGATCCTTAGCTGTGGCCTGGTATCTGGGGTACCTGTGTGCATACAATTGGTCACACTGACCAATTCAACAATGCTACGAGGGGATCCATTTGTGAAAGTATACTGCATATTCTGAATGAAGCTGTCAGAAACAGAAGCAAGCTATATGCACACATGCATTAGAAATACCACATAATTATAAAAGATTCTTAATGTAGTCTGAAAGATCGGTGTTATTCATTATAGTATCGCTCCACCATTATTCTCAAGAATTTAATTGACATTCTAGACATTATGGAGCACAGCACACAAGAAATACTTCCAAGGGAACTTTACGAATGCTAGTATTTTATTTTAATGATATGCAGAGTGGAAACAGCACATTTTAAAATCTGAAATCAATTACAGTTCTGAGAAGCTATAGAAAAAGATTTTAACTCTCTCAAATCTATCTGTAATTCACACCAGCAAAAATATATTCTCTCTAAAGAAAGCAGTTTTCAAATATGAAACTCTTCCCTTTCACACAGGAGAAAAGCAATGATTGGCCAAAACTACTATACAAAACTTAGTATCTCTTTAATTTCTGGCAGACACTAGAGACTATATGTCTCCTGGATCCTTTGAACAACTTGTCTAATCATGCTTTAATGCAAATTAATACATCAAACAAGGCAAAAGGTAAATTATTAATCAAGTGCCACATATACACTTTAAATGACATGATCCTGTATAATCATTTATATCCCTTGCTATAATCTGGTGAAATGCCAGTAGAAATAGAATGTACTGAAGTATTTGCTTGAGTGAGTATAGGAAATTGAACAGATTTTGCTAATTCCAAGACCACAAAACCACTCTGATGCTTCCTCTGATCTAAAATTTCTCCACGGGAGATGCAGCAAACAGCTCAAGACAGACTAGTATTTTCTCACAAGTACATTCTTTGTAACATGTATGGGGTAATCTTTCCTCTCTACCCAGTACTGGCAATGGTTCAAGAGAAATACCGCATTTAAGTTTGGAAAACTACTTCAAGAATTATGGGGGTAAACTGGGAATGATCAGCAGCCTAGAAACCATGACATATAAAGATTAGGGGGTAGTCTAATATGAAAAAACAAAAAGAAAACAAGCCAACAACAACAACAAAGACCAAAATAAACAAACAAAAAACTTTGCAAGCAAAGACGTGATGATTTTTTTTTTCTCTGTGTTGACAGTAGATAGGACCAGAAAGCATCATTTCAATGAGAAAAGCAGAAAAATTCTTTCAGTCAGTCATGCTTTAAAACTGCTGAAAACAGATGCTCTGGGAAGTTTTTAAGGTCATCCTTAGAAGACTTGAAAATTTGTCTATACAAGATCTGTAAAGCCAGGAATGACCCAGACAAACTCTTTGGGTCATTCTACTGGTTATTCAAGGTTTGCCTGTTTCTCCAATGAGAGAAAAATACTGAGCCCAGCTTTTCTATTTCCTGAGCCGGTGCCTTAATGTGAGCTAATGGGCTCAAAAAAAGAAAACATGTTCCTCCTTTTCTCCTTACTTAAAGTTATGTTCCATAAAAGCCTACCAGATTGTATATTAGTCCAAGCAGATTACACAGACTGTGCTGAAGCAGAGAGTGGTCTTCAATAGTCCGGAGACAGAAATGTTTAAAGCAGACAATAAGATATTTACAGGGCTTCACTAACGGAAGGTAAAGGACTGTGGGGGCATGGTGACAAGTAGCACCTTTCCAGGGAGGTGTTCAAATAATTTATTCAGTATATTTTTGTAGATTTAGCTGCCAATCCACCTGTTTCAATTGTGTAGATTTCTATAATAGAAGTTCATTTCATACAGATGTTTTGTCTGCTGGCAGCAAACCAACTGGAAATCACTTGGCTGAAAGTGCACAGTTTGGTAAAATTCAACAGATTTTTTTCTTCAAAACACATGCTAATGAGTAGCTTCAGAGATCATAGTCTCCACTCAATAGTAAAAACTTCAGTCCATCACTATGTGCTCGAGAGCTTACAAAAAGGAGAGTTAAGAGACCAACCACCTCTGAGTCACATGTTTGTAATGAGATTTTTCATTACCTTTTCTCTCATCTCTCTGATTAGGCCTATTGTATCAGTTCTTTCCAATTTGAAACTCACAACACTATTTTCCTCATCCCTGAATCTGCACTTAATTTCATTGAAGACTTTACTCGCATGCACTTTGTTGTGGATTTGGCAAATAGTACATGCTAAAAAAAGTATCCAGAGTACCACTTATGAGGCAGGTCTTCTCAATGTTTGGGCAGTACAGCAGTCTGCAAGGATTGCACTGTGTTAAAACCTTATTGCTGTGTCTCAATTACATCTGCTCTTAAAGGAAATCTTTTTATGAACATTATACTTTTATAATTTTACCACATGTCCACTAGGCAAGAACTTACACTGATTTACATCAGGTCAGGATATGTCTCCATTGTCAAAGCATCAGGCATACTTTCCAAACAGTTGTATTATATTTGTCTTGATATTGTATATAAGACCAAGACACAATGCACTATCACAGAGCTAGGGGTCACACTTCACCATTGCAAATGCCTTTGCCATTTCAAGACAGAATGCAGAATGCATAAAATAGAAGACTTACATGACATGAGCCCCTAAATCAATGGAGTTAAGAAGCAAAAGATAAATAATTTAACTCTAAGTTAACGTTATAATTTGAATCAGCCCCATCAGTCAAATGCCACCAGTTTTCTCCCAGTCTTCTAGGAGAACATGAGCTCAAAGCAACTTTTGAGGCAGTTTACAGGTTAGGATTAGTTATCAAGTATCTTATTTACAAACAAAAGCTTAAAACACACCTTGTCTCTGTCAGAAATGTTTCTCCTGTGAGAAAATTAAGGTTAAAGCAAAGACAGAGCTTTTACATTGCTATTAATACTACTGTTTTAGAGAGTGTTTCTCCATAACTTGCTGTTCTGAAGATTTCCCTGAAAATAAGAAAATCAAGCTAGTTTTGCTTAATTAATCAACACTTCCTCTCTAACTAGGACTAACTGTTTTGCAGATGATAAAAAAAAATCTGAAAATAAGATCTGTATGATCAAGTTTTAGTAATCATGACAAAATTGTTTAATAACTAAAACAATCCAGAAGGACACTAATAAGCATAAGCTTCAAAATAATGTAGATGAGTATTATCCCCATTTTAAAGAGGATGTGTTGCCATGTGAAGTACCGTGGTAAATGCCTGGCCACTGTTCTCAGCAATAAATATTATGGTTTATGCTACCACTGATATAAAAAAAAACTACTTGAACCTCCCTCCCCGCCTCCTCTCTCCTTCTTTCCTTCCCTTCAATCAGATGACATGAGCTGAGTAAGAGGGAGCCAAGAGGAGCACCAGAGAGAGGAGGGGCAGGGATGTCAGGAACATCTGGAGAGATGTGTGGGTTTCAGAAGGGTACCCTGTAGCAGAGCAGCCATCAACACTAGTGCTTCTGCTCTCACTACAGGAAATACCATCAAAGAGCAAGGTCACAGAATGGGAGAATGGCCATAGCTCTGATCCTGACAGTTGGTTCATGAAGGCAGGCTGCTACTTCTGTGTGGGTAGTCTCTCTAATTTTTGTAAGTTTCCGTGTCTCCATATCACAGCTCTGAAATTGTAACACACTGCATGCTCGAATGCAACACTAAGGCCTATTGAAAAGGTGAAAGAGCAAGAGGCCTTCTCCTCATCCTTTTAAGACATTACGGTCTCACATACTCCAGTTTCCCCACCAGGCAGGGGAAACTAGACTGCCACATTCAAGTTGCTTACTACTTCCTTAGGTACAAATTTGTGAAGAGATGTACATCTCTTGTTTAAGTCTTCCATCTCCCATTCCTGCTTTCCCTGCATAGCCCTTGAAAAATCTTACGCTCCCAGAACAGCAACACATACTCTCATTAGTTTCATATGTCTGTCACTGCATGTTGAGAGCTGGGACACTTAGAGTCCTCCAAAGCACCGGAGAGCAAATAGTCTTTCCATTGGCATCATCCTTTCATTTAATCCAAACACCACGGAAAAATAATTCAATCCCCCACACAAAACAAAAAAAAACCCCATCCTAAATATACAGAATGTTGGCATAATGTCTAAAGTGAATGATAATTTAATCAGAAAGAAACCTACTTTTTGTCTTCGGGTTTAATCACAGATGGATCTGTAAGGTTTTCCCCAACACCTACAACAAATCAATAGTGTGCGTGTGTTACAAAGGAAGATAGTAATGATTTTATAATCTGGTACTTAACAAAAATGTAAATTAACCATTTTCAGGAGATCATAAGTTGTCAAAGTGGTCATGAGCTAAAAGGAAAACACTATAAATATAAAAATCTGTTAAGTATTGGCAAGCAGGTATAGCTCTTATTACAGTCTTGACTTCAGCTGCTTTGAGGTTTATTTATATGTAGATGGAAGGTGTATGCAAATACAGTAAATGTTATATTGAAGCTTAACTTACTAAGCAAAATGTTATTTTGCTTAGTAAACAAAACACTGTTATTTTAGTTGGTGTAAAGGATCATCAGATATGGATCTTGCAGATATCAATAGATCTACTCACAGAGACACATTCTCTTCAAGGTAACAAACACAAAAAGCCACAACTTCATGATGTTTGGGTCTGTTATCCCTCTTTTCATTTGGGTGCCCATATTAAAAAAAAAATTCATTATGATACCTGAATGCTGATACCTATGTTGCAGTTTTCCCCAAACTGTTGACCATTTACAAAAAGCATCTTTTCTTATATCTGAAGAAATCACTATGCTTATACACTAATGAAAAATCTATGATCATATGAACACATGATATGCAACTATTTTTATTTAAATATAGTAAATTTATATTCTGCAAAAAAAAGGATAAAGATTTCAGTTATAGCATAATGTCACTGAAATGCCCCCCAATTGTAATAAAGGCCATTTCAGTTGTCATAAATTAGGAAAATGGAGTCTCTATATATGTATGTGGAGATGGCTCTGATATTATATAGTAAATTGTGACATAAATTCATCCTATTAGAACTTCAAGGGGAGCAGCCCTTGTACTTTTCCTTAGCTCCAGATTAGAGAATTAAAGATAAACATAAGGCCCAAATTAGAGCTGATCTCAGTTAGTTTGAGATGAAAATCAAGATTTAGATGGATGTTTAAATTCTTCATTTTTGAGCCAACACAATTTGCCTGGAACTGTCAAGAGTTGTATAAGAAGCTGAAGCAAACTTCAGGCAAATTCCTGTAGGCTACAGTGAAAACACACTTATTCTTTCTGTATCTTTTTTTCGTGTGCAGCTAAAACCACGAAAGGCAAGGATGGAATTATAAGTTTGCTTAATTGCTTAATAAGTATGCCTTTTTGTAAGTCACAGCTGCTGGCTGCTGTAAATATGTGAAGGCTTTGACTACCCATACACATTTCCCTTGACAGAAGTGACAAATAGTGTTTATATGGTTTGATGGGTAATGTTCATCTTCTGAACATTGTCAACTGTTTATCTCCTCAAGATATGCCATTTTCCCACTTACATATGTACAGTAAAGTGATCACATGCTCTTTGAAGGAGTCACCAGACTTTGTGAATAGCATTCACGCTTACAGTTTATGTAAACTGCTTACAGATTCATTAATATGAACAATAAAAAAACCAGAACTGCAGATAGCAGTTCACACTCTTTTGACAGACATACCTATACATTGTGTTCATATACACATGGGTACACTTGAATCTCTGTATTCTCTATACATCTCATGAAAAATGAAAATATTTTAAATGTATTTTCATACATTGTAATACGTGGAGCGGTTTTTTCGGAGCTGGCTGAAATGTTTTTGTATCATTTGTCTAACTGCTCTTTTGCTCATTCAGCCTAGAGGCATTTGAAGCAAAATTATTTTCCCATTACACCTACATTAATATAGACTATTTCCACAGATTATCATTTATCAGTATCAAACAGATATTCAGGGGTTTCTTGAGCTTTGCATTTTCTCATGTAAGTGAGAATTTGGCCCATTCCTCAGTATTAAATTCTCTTTTGAGATAATTGCTTTTCATTTGGTTTCAAATAGCGATTGCATGCTAGCAGTCACCTTGCAAATCCAGGACAAGGAGCTCCCCACAGGTGTACACATAGGTCCAGTGAGAGAAAGCCAGCATCAACTCTTCCAGCAAGCTGCTGGGAGTAATCTCATCTCCATTGTTGTTGTTGTACTTCCGAAATTCACCAGTCATGTACTTCTCGATGGTCAGCCACTGGTTCACTGAATGGCGGTAGATGAGGAAAACTTCCAGGAACCTGTAGATATAAATACCATCTATCAGGAGCTGGCAAGGTAATGAGCATCCTCATAGTCAGTAAAAGTCATGATGCAAATATATCAAATATACCAAAATATCTTCCCTAGCAGGAGTATTTTGAACAGCAGGAGGTAAGAAATGGTAGAGAGAACAAAGGCTTTCTTGATCTGAAAACTCTCAAAACAAAGCAGCTGATCAGAAAAGTATAGTTTATAAACCAACAACATAATCTGATTTACTTCAGCCCAGTGTAAATAAGCTATGCCAAACTGTGTTGTATTAATTGTACAAAAGGCAATTCTTGCTTAAGGAACAGCATGCTTATTTTTCTACCACGTGCAGCTACAAATACAAACTTTCAAGTTGCCTAAGTTTCCTCTTAAAAGTTTATTAGCTATCATTAGATATTATCATTAGCATTGCAATGATAATTGCATTATCATTGCAACCCTCTATGGAAAAAGAGGCTGAATTAGACCTGGGACACAGTTGAAAAGAGAAACCTTTGGCACCTAATACTCAAAGACACTGAATTTACCTTGGAGTATAGGGAATACTATGAGGCTTCATTTGATTGAAGGTATAGATTAACTTCTGGGCAGCCCTTTGCTGTTGGATCTCCTGAAAAAAAAAAAAATGTTAGAAATACGACTTTCATTTTCATGAAGAAAGGTGTCATGAATCTGCCAGAAAAACCAAAGAAACCTACATGCACACAGATTATATACTGCTTACAAATGCGAGATATATCTTCCTTAAAACCTTGTTTTCTTTCCGAAAGATAACATCAAACCACGTGTCAACCATGCTGAAGGCATTAACATGTAAGCAATATAACATTAGGCTAGACCAGTCAGTGTCTTCAGTTCTGAACTCACCCTCAAGCAGAGATGTAACACTGTGCCATTGTGAAAGATGTTCTGCCAAGTTTGAACCACTTCTGGCAGAAAAGACTTCACAATAAATACTTGTCCCAGCTTTAATACATCATTCTCAGACCAAGTACAAATGACCTTCATGGCCCTCCGCAGACCCCCATCCATCTCCTCCCGTGACAAGACTTGGATCATTGCAGCCATACCACGCTGGGACCAGGAAGACATGCTTTTATCAAGGTTCATAGGAGAACTTTCTTCTAGCTGATAGACTGTCACTTCCTCTCCAGCTTAAATAAAAGGAAGTTTTGTTAGCAAAAGTCATACGTTGCAGAAATAGGAGAGAACTGCATTTTGATTTGATGTCTTTAAATATACATACCACTTTACACACCTTTGTAAGACACACTTTTTTAAAGAGAGCCCTATTATTATAAGTGTTCATCTCTCTGAAAACTTCTCCAGCCTAAACTTACACCATTTGGTACGTACATTCTTGTACAATAATAATAATAAGTGGTCCAAAGAACTTGTATTAACCCTCTAAACAGAGAAGGATTTAAGACCTCCTGGATACTTCCACAGAAAACAAAGCTCACATATTCTAGTGTACAATAGTCACTTAAAAACACATATTTTTAAAGGGTTACTATTTTTATCTCCAGTGTGTGAACTCTAAATATACCGAGTATAGCTTCTTCTATTTATGCACTTATGTGGAATGGGAATTTTTAGTAAGACTTGTTTTAAGTTAATCATGATCCCTGGAACACTCACAGTAATTTTTTTACTGTGTTTCACAAAGTAAACCCCAAAAAACAACAAACATCCAAACAAACTAGCAGGAGCAAAAGATCTGAAACATTTGTGCATTGCAAATAACATTGGAATTTCTAAGAAAAGAAAGAAATTAAAATCTTACTTTAAAAATAATAGTTATAGTTTAAAAAAACAGTTAAATATAAATCTATGAAAAAAATCATGATATCAAGGCAAACACACATATAATAGTTACTGACCATACCATTAAAGGCCTTTAATTTTGTAGTTGCTACAAAATAGACCGTAATCAAGAGTGCCACCTTTTGGTGCAGACAGATAGCTGAGTTGTTTAAAAACTGGTGACGGCCACGATGAGATGAGCCAGTGAAATTAGATTCAAAAGAACATTCCTACGAGAACAAGCTCAAGCAAATTAACAGGAAGCTTACAGTTTCAGTGTCTTAAACTAAGATTTGAATTTTTTTCTAGAAATTTCAATGTTATTTGCAATGCACAAATGTTTAAGATGTTCTGCTACTGCTAGTAACATTTTTTCTGAAAGTAGAACTAGTGAGCTTAATATTTATATTCTGTCTCCCTCTATAGTTATAGTATCATTCCTCTCTGCAACAGAATCAAGACATCTTTCTATTGCCGCTGCTTGTAAACTAACAGAAAAGTAGAGTGAGTTTTTAAATCTGGCTTTCCTTCTTGCAACTCACTTTATTGGCAATGTTAATTCATAAGAAACCGGTTTTCATAGGCAAATGCGACAAGGTAACATCTGCAAAATGACAAAGAATGGCATAAGCAATGATAAACTGGATTCAAACTAGTGGATTTCCTTCCCACTCTCAAGCTTCCCTGCACCACTAAGCACAAATGTAGATGTTGAATGCAGCAATTTGCACACATTTTTATTTAAAATAAAGCAACTGGAACAGAGTCTTACATAAAAGACGGACACTTTGATAAAGATACTATAACTAGAAGCATTTTTTAATTGTACATTAAATCTTCATTTTATTACCTGTTGACAATTTAATACCTACAAAGGTATCTCCTGGGAGCTTCAAAGATTAGAATGTTCAATATGCTCATAGCTATATTAATTATCTGCAGCAATCTGGTCTCAAGAAATCCTATGATGCTGCAAGTATCAGCAATTTGTTGCTGTGAGACAAAATATTCTACCTATTGAGAAGTTGGCACCTAGATCTCAAGTGTCTAGAGGCAGAGCTTCTGCTGCTCTAAGTCTTTACTGCATGCTAACTTCAGATCTCTTCCCAACAGTTTATGATTATTCTCTACCACTCTTCAGTTACAGCACAGTTCTTTTTTCCTTAATACACTATGACTCCTCTGTGACAGGTACAGGAATAGTGCCCTTTAAAGCAATATCTGGTTTTCTTCTTGTTGGTATATCCCATACATCTATTTACGTCTGTGTCTTTATGTTAAAGAGGAACAGAGTGAATGAAGTTATCAAGGCTAAGGGGAAACTTCAGCTATCCTAATAGATATATAGAAGATGGAGTTAGATTAATCGCTCAGGTTGACAGCAATCACACAAATGCCAACGGATGCAAGCTATAGCACGGGAAACCTCAACAAATTCTGGAAAAACTACTAGATTCACACCCATGTCAGTCAAAATCTGGAAGAGGTTGCCCAACAAAACTGAGGAATTTGCATTTATAGACATATTCAAAATGCAATTGTACAGGATGTCAGCAACACGATCTGAATTGACCACAGAGGGAGATGGACACGACAACCTTCAAAGTCCCTACATCACTGAATCACTACAATTTCATTTTGTCTCTTTCAGAAAGAATAATTGCTGAAATTAGTCCAAGACGATTTCTCAGAGTCTTTAAAAAGATAATGTACTAACTATTTATAAAGCAAAAATACATAACCAGGAAGTGAGTACTCACCAAAGAGCTGGACTGGTGTAAATGGTATAGTCTGAGCAAGTCTCATTAAGTTGTTTCTTTCAACAGCTGCAAACAACATAGATTTCACTGCTATATTGAATAAACAAGTTGGCTGAATTTCAAAAACACCTGGCAGCACTTTACTATAGTGTACAAAGCCAGTGTGATCCTGTGTCAGATCTGACCACCATTCACTCTACCCAGCTACGAACTCCCCTTTGCACACTGTCACAGCTTAGGAACTGCATTCCCAATTTAGTGTTCCCACTGAAACACTCCAAACCACGCGCTGTTCCCTCACTGCCCCCTCTCCATTCCTTTCCCTTCTGCAGTGGGATGGACAGAAAAACTGGAGGCACAAAAAGTAAAGAGCATGGGTTGAGATAAGAACAATTTACTAGAAACAGCAGTGAGATAAGAAAATGGGCAATAACAGCAACACTATTAACAGCAGAGGGTACAAGACAGGTGAACAATTCACACGCAAATGCTCACCACGTGGAAACTGCAATACACGAACCTCAGCCACACTACCCTGACCCAGAAAGGACCCATTCCCCTGTCCCTGGAAAATGACATGAGGTGGTATAGAATAACCTCTGGGTCCTAGCCATGCCCTCTTAGCTACTACCAAAATTAGCCCTGTCCTGGCCAGAACCAGGACACATACCTGTGGTAATCTCACAAGCATCCGCAGCTGCTCTTTTCACCATTCATTAATTCCTTCCTTCCAAAGAAGCAGGCTCTCTGGGAGAGCCTCTTGCACCCTGCTATAAGGACTGCTTCTGCTACTTCTTTATCCCCCTCCTTTCACCAAGGGCTGCTGCTGCTTTCTGCTCCTGCCGATTTTTGTGCAGCAATATTGACACTGTGCCAATGAGATGCACTGACCCTTACTGCCTTCACTGCCTGTCTCGTCAGGCTCAGAAACACCTGGAGATGTAGAAAGGCATGACAGGAAAATCCAAGCTTCCCTTGCACAGAGCACTGTTTCTTCATCTGGGCTTCTTATCAAACAACATCAGTAACATTATTACATCTCCCTATCTGTCAGTTTATTACTCAGGCTTCAAAACATTACCTTCAAAACTTCAGAGTCAACCAAATACAGTCCTCACGATAACTGAGTTATCAGGAAAGGGGAGAGAGGTGTAAAGTCAGCCACAAAGAGGGTAAGTGGGTAGAACTAGGAAGCAACTTGGATGCTACAGTTCTATCTAATTTGCATATTCAATGGTTCAAGGCAAAACTAGCATCCAAAGCAAAGAGTGATTTCAGGGTTTAGAGATGTAACAAGAACTAAAACTATTTGCAACAGAATGTACCATGGAAGCTACATATAGCTAAGCCAAGTGATTTAAAAAACTAACCAAGCAAAGTGAAGAAACAATGAAGAAGGGAATGGAGGCAGCCGGTCAAGCAACAGCAAGTTACTCTATAACCAGGTGAATTGTCCTGAGGAAGTTCCTGAGATGACCACTTAGAACTTTGGGGGCTCCAGATAAGACCACTGGATATCCTCAATGAAGCCCCTCAGAGACCTTGTAAGGATATGTATATATGTTAGTAAGTGTTGGGAAATTTCATGACTATGTAACAGCAGTACAGGGAGCAAATCATTTAATGCTGACATGCAAGCTGTAGCGAAGATACCTCTCTGCACACTGGTAAAGGGATTACCAGTGCATCTGGCATGCTTAAATCATTCAGCATGTAGTAATAAAAGAATGCCTGCCTGCTAAAACTCACAAATTGAGTATTAAGGGTTTCTTTTAAAAGCTGATTTTAGGCAATAAGAATGAACCACAGCAGTTTCTCTGCAGAGTAACTGAAAAAGCCATGGTGGCAGTCTAAGTGTCATGCGTTCAGTTGTTCGAAAAAACCAAACGTGGAATTTTCCCTTCCCCCTGCCCCACTGTGTGGGAGTAGATGTTTGAATGGGCAGGCTGGGTTTGCCTCGGGTATTTGACTCACACAAAAGAACTGGCCAGCAGACTGACATTCCAGGCTGATGGCCCTGGGGAGGGGCTCGGAGACTCTTTTCTTTGTTTTTTTTTTACCCTCTCCCGGAGGGGGGCAACGAGGCACAATGCGTGGTTGCGGGAACTGAGGGTAGGTGTGCGTTGGAAAAGCGGGGAGGCTGCTTTGTTCTCAGCCTGGCTGGTCTGGTTTTTTTTTTTTTTTTCCTGGCCCCAGCTTGCTGGCACCCTGTTTCTACCCCTTCTCCCCGCTTCCCACCCGGGTGGACCTGTTTGGACTTCATCGGAGAGGAACTATTTGGGAAGAGAGTCACTTTTGGTTTTCCCTCCCCCAGCTCCTGTGTTTTTTTGGCAGCAGTATTTGTGCACATCAACGAAGAAAGGGGAAGTCACACGGCCAGCCGCAGACACCGTGAGTCCCCTTTGGGAAGAACCCTTCTTTCTTCTTTTTTATTCCCCTTCCCAGTGAGGGGAAGGGAAGGGCTCCATTTCAGCTCCCCCAGCACACCAGGGACCTCCAGGTGGCGACTGCCAGAGCCCAACAGCCCCCTATCAGCCAACCCCGAGCACTGCAGGCTCTGCACCTCCAGAGAGCCAACAGCGCCCCCTGCTGACTGTGGTTAGAATTGCACCAAAAAGCCCAACCTGAACTGTTTACTTTTCATTGAAAGGGATTTTTGGGTATAGGATTATTGTTCGGTTGGGGTTTTGTTTTGCGTTCTTTTGTTGTTCTGCCAATACACATATTTCCTTTATTAAAGGGCTGTTATTTTTCCTTTCTCCACACTTTCTCAGTTGGAGCCTCTTAATTGCAGATTTACAATTGCTTAGAGAGAGGAGTTTTGGTCTTCCTTATAACTCATCCTCCTTAGCAAAACACTCATTAAACTGAGACACTAACACAGCTTGGACATTGTCTATCCTTCTTTTAAGATTACTTCTCTAAGCAGACCTTAATTAGAGATTATTGAGTCCAGAAGGGCAGAGCAAAGGGACCCATGACTCATCAACCCATGAATTAGGGTCCTCATTTGAGATCTGCACTTCAGACTAGTCTTGGAGCACGGACTGAAAATCAAGATCTTCTTTTGATGCCTGACCAGTAGCATGCTCTGATCATGAAATCAGTGTATAGCAGGGACAAGGTTGTGAACAGAGCAGCTGCCAAATCTGTGCTGTCTGTCAGACCCTGCCAGCAGTCATTCGACAACCTTGAGAAGTCACGCAACATGGACTTGCACTAGCTGCTGAATTTGGGACAAAAATCTAATTCTTTTGGGTATGCAGAGAGGCAGAATTTTATTTGCTTGCTTAGCATGATAGAAAAATAATGCATAAGCAATATAGGTACAGGATTTTAGTGTCCAATTTTTTGGGTCTAGTTGGCTAAATTCTATTCAGGTCTTCCTGAGGAAAGAAAACCTACACTGCAACCTCTCAAGATATTTGTCAACTCATAGTGCAAACCACTTTCTTCTGTGCTAAAAAAATCCTACCTCACCTCAGATAGTAAGCCTGATGAAAAATTAATCACTGCAACAATGCCAACACATAAGAGAAATTACTCCTATGTAATTCATTAAAAACCAGGAAGTGTTATTCCCAGTGAAAACAATGTAGATTTTGAATTTAAGGAGGCTGTTATTACTTCTGGTTTAACCCAGTCTTGCCTGTAAAAGAGGCCAAGCCCTGTGGGCAATCTCTCCTCCAAGAAAAACTGAAATCCATGCCTAGTGGGATAATCTGTGCACACAGCTCAGGAAAAGACAGGACTCCAGGAAATCAGCATTCAAATTATCTATTCCCTGCCAGATTTTTAGGAGTTACTAGGTAAAAAAACACAGATTAAGTAGTGCAGGACCAATTAACTGAAGGAAAGAATTCTAGAAAGTACAAAGGAGGGTAACGGAGGTTTGAGGGGATAGCTGTTTGAAGTGACAGCTATCAACAAATGAGCGCCTCTTCTGCTCCGTCAGGAACTGCATGTGGATCCATTGTTTCCAATGATATTTTGAAAGTGATTATCTACATTCTGCTCTGGATTTGCCATATACACTCAGAACAGAGCAATTATTAGCAAGAAAATAATTAATAATGCTCTCACTTAAGTGTTAGGCATGAATTAACAGAGAACCTTCTTAGCAGTGGTCAATTCTTCAACTCTTCAAACTGAAAATCACAGAAGATGACAAGGAGAGGACTAATGTTCTTTTTAATTGCTTACATTTCTTAGCTATTATTCTGGTGCCTCCTCCTTACCTGAGTAGTGATGATGCAAATCTTGAGATGTTTTCAAGCAGGCGAAGATATCTGTGACAATGTTTAAAGGATCATTATTTTAATTATTATAGAAGACACAAATGCATGATTTTTTAATTCCTTCCATCCTAGAGTTTGTCATGAAACAGATTAATCAGAATTACTGTCTCAGCATTCCAAAGAGGAGAATTACTAATTGGCTTTAACTACATTGTAATGTACCGTATATTGGCAGATTTCAGTTATCAATGTGATATTGACAGATGACTTACTTATTCAGGGAAAATGGTGGGAAAATTGTGTTATTAACCTCAAGGACATGTTAAGCCAATTACATCTCTGGGATAACAAAAGAACTTTGCTGTCCATCAGGCTTCTTGGCCTCCCAAAGGCATGATTTTTCCAACTCCATTCTAAGCCATTAAGCATTCCATTAGCTATACTACTGAACCAAAGTTATAATAATACTGTCCCATTAACCAACAGCATGTAACATGCTGTTAAAATATAAGCAGACAAACAGTTTACGTGGTGACATATTTAACAGGCTCAACCAGATCAAATTTGGTCCAAAGATCTTGGGTTTACAGAAAGACTTTTTCAATACAGCCAAGATTAATGAGCATGTTCCCATTATGTAGATGAAATAATTTTGTTCTTCTAGAAAACAACCCTTCAGAATATCAGATTTTAGAATTATATATATTGTACTACTATTTATTCTGAAAAAAAAATGAGATAATCAAAACAACGTTCATCAAAATTTTTGAACTTAACACTTTTCTTCTTGATGTATTCTATTTGCTTATACTTCATTATCTAGCAAGAGATCTTAGATAAAAATATCAACAGATGTTGGTGGAAGGCCCAGCATTTTCAATGTCCTAAGTGATTCGAAGCTCCTTGTGCTTTTTTTCTTGCTGGATCCAACAACTCTGCTTGCTGCAGTATGCTTTGGCACTGCAGTGTTTTGTGCAGGGATGAACCCTGAAAGAGCAGCACTTGAAGGGGAGACAAGACTAAGGGCTACTCATTTCTGCATCACATCTAGCCTCAAAAGGAAATAGATGCCCAGATGCTCAGCCTCTGACAGCTAAGAGTCATGTCAGGAAAACTGGAAGATAAGACTAAAATGCAAAAAATACAAGTGAAGTTAATACTCTACTTTTGAGGAACAAAGTATTTCCTCACTAAACCCCTGAATTTCTTCACTGGACATTTCATACTAAATTCAGTCCCTCATTGATGTCATAATTTCAGGTAAACAACACAAACGGAAGAATTACACAAAATTGCAACTTGAAAGATTGAACATATATTAAAAATTTTATATCAAAACTGTCTTCAGACTAACACCCTGGTTTAACTGAGGAGGTCTCTTATACTATAAGGGATGAAAGCAGAACCATCATCTTAAAGAATTTTTTCCTGCTTAAATTACTGGGCAGACTAGAATAAAAATAGATTTTTCGGTTTAAGATTAGGCAGTTATTAAGAGAAAAACACATCCTCATGTTCAGTTTATACCTTTAGTATAAAATGAAGTTTGTAATTGTTTGTATTGTTTCATGAAACAATGAAACAATATTTTCACATTTTCCTATAACCCTTAACTACAGTAAACTAACCTCCTTTTTGGATTTTGAGTTCTGAATTCAGACTTCAGAATTGTCAGAGTGAGATTTGCAAATGGGAATTAAAATGAGTGACAAGCAATGAAAAACTTACTGTCAGTTTCCTCTGAAGTTCTCAACCTGTTTAAAAACAAATACTTGATACTTTAATCTGAAATTTCTGTCACTAAGGTAATACTGGTACACACTGATCACATGTAAAGAGATGTGATCTATGTGAAGCCTAAACTCACAAAGGTTTGATCAGCAATCATAAAACAGAATAACCTTCAGTGCAACTTTCTTCAATGCAGCAATCAGCAAACTACCTTCAGGTGTTGAAGATATGACACATTTTTCTGCATCTTTCTTTATCTGCTTTGTGTTGAGCTGCTCTTGATTCTGCACTGCTGTTCATATCTTTTATACTGCAATAACAGTATCAGTTACAGGCCCTTCAATCACATACACAATGGTTACACAAATTATTTTAATCAATGCTGAGATGTATTAACAGCTACATGTATCATTACCCCCACTTTTGTATATATAAAGACATACTTTTTAAATTTGGATTAACAAGTCTGCTTATACAAAAAGACTATTGCATCAGTAATAACATTAAAGCAGTCTTTCACCTCACAGACCAGAGAATCCCCACTGAGGACAACAGACTAAGTGACAGAATCAGGCCACTCAAGAGCCTGTATGTCCTGCTGGTAAGTATGCGGTTTGCCTACTGCCTATAAATGAGTTGGATTAAAAAAAAAGAAAAAAAAAGAAGAAGAAAGAAGAGAAAAACCACCCAAAAAAACCCCAAAACAACAAAAAACACCCACCCAACCCTCTCCTACACACACCAGTATGCATAAAAACAAACAAAAAAACACCACTGTAACCTTTCCTCCTCTCCCCATGGTGAAATTACACAGGATGTAACAGCTTTCTAGTGTCTTTTATTTATTACATCCACAGTGCTACAATACAAGAGTGAGCTAAATGAAATTGAACAAAATAAGAAAGAAAAGGGAACATAGAGACAGCACTGCATGTGGTAAAAATACTCCTAAGATAATGGTTAATCAAGCTGGGGGGGGATGGAAACCACTCGTGAAACCAGTATACTTTCACCAAATATGATCAAAGCTTCATAACTTTTGCAAATGCATAAAGAAAACTAAGCTAAGTATTTCATATTTTATGCAACTCAGCACAAAAGAGATTAATCAGAGAGTGAGAGAAGCTTTCAGGAGCTGCTAGTATTTGAATTATTAAAAAAGGAAACATAGAATTTGCACAGCAAAAGCAAATGTAACTTTTCATGCTCACTAGGTTGGAAAAATGGTCAGTTAAAAATGGTTGTAAAACCACAAAATCATAGAATCATTAAGGTTGGAGAAGACCTTTAAGATCATGAAGTCTAACTGTCATATTATTGACTGAAATGGAAAAATTGATTATTATTAGAATTGGAATGGGTGTGTATTCCACCCAAAATCATACACTTTGTTTAAATGGATCTCCTCTATCTTCAATAATAAGGCTTCTTCTAAGAATCTTAAAAAACTGAATTGCCTTAACTCTTCATTTCACTTAAGTTTCTTATCCGAAGTATTAGAAACTCAACTGAAGTGGAAACATGCAGACAGTATAGATATCTCTTTCTGAAAACATGCAAAGAATATCTTAATATGCTAATAATACATACGAGGAGATCCTGTTCAGATTACTTCTCTTCATATTTCCAAATACTCTATTACTCAAACCCTAAAAAGAGAGATACTTTTACTGGTAAAATATGCACATCACTATAACATACACACTGCACAGCCCCAAAAGCTACAATCTTAAAAGCAGTTGTTGATATGCTTATTGTTAACAAGAATAATGACACCGACAGGCAGGTGAATCACAGCACTGCCAAACCTACACTAAAATGAAACTAATTAGCTCACATTGCAGCGTTCCATGTTGCCTCCATACACTTGAATGAAATACTCAGGTACCCACTCATACCTCAATACACTCACAAAGCTTGTTAAAGATGTTCTAAAATGGACAGTACTAGAGAACTTGCTTTATGTTGGAAAATTCCAGCTTAGGGATAGGCTTTACTGTTGTTGAAAATAAAAATCACTCTAAACCTCTGTAACAGAAGAAGGTGACACACTAAGTGGCTTTCCAGTGATATTTAGATCACATATTTTCCAGGTCTTTTGTTTAAAGAAATACTCAAGTAGTCTTTTAAAAGTTCCAGCAATATTAGGAAAAAATGGGTCAGCCGGGTCCTCCTAATGTGCTAGTCAGAAATAGATTATTCTTCTGAAGAGTAGTCAGGCAGATTTCAATCCTCAAAAGAAAAAGGTCCCTCCAAAAAATGTTCAGAGACAGCTAAGTTTAAAGATTAAACCAACTAAAATTCAGCTTCTAATTTAATCTGAAACTTAATTTTTTAATCTGAACTTACTTTTTTTTTTTATTTCTCTCATATTTTGACCTTACAGCTTGCTCTGCAGATGCAGAAATCTTTTAAAAACCTTCCTACACACACCCTTGCTTTGCTCCCTGCTACCTATCAGTAGGGATTCCTGAACTACTAGTATGTAGTGGATAAATCTGAGAAGTACCACTTAAGGAAAGAGAGATTTCTTTAAAATATATCATACTCCAGGTGGAACAGCTGGATGCAGCAATTTTGTTACATCTCAGAGATAGATATAAACTTTCATAGTCCAGAAAGGACTTCAGGAGAGGTATAATAATTCAGTGGGTATTGGAGACTGTATCTTGGAAAAATAAATAAGTTACAGTTAGTGTTCTGAAAGTGACAGGTTTCAGCATAGCTCCAATACTGCTATTAATCATTGGATTTTTCTGAGAATTTCAAAAATCCCACCCTTGAGTTTCATCCAATAATATCTTAATATGAGTTTTGAAGCACCAGATGACTTGGTTCCTTCACACATCGCATTCAATGAGCCTATGTTGGTTTCCACAGGGAGAGAACTTTTAGATTATGGAGCTGCAAATTAATTCTGTTAAATCATAAAATATATGTTTATAAGCCAGTGGTTAAGAAATCTACACTTTGCAATTACTATCAGTGTTTAACTACTCCTTTGCAAGAAATAACCACATCTAAATGATAGAGTGAACGCTATGTAGCTAACTTTACAAAATTTGCTTCTGAGCCATTCTGCCCACAGGTTCAAGTCTAAGCTGTGTGCTCACACATTGCCTAATGAAACATCAACACACATGCCATTTCTGACTAACTTCATATTCAGAACCACTCTGTGATTCAATAATTTAATATCCTACTTTGATAATCTTAGTAGAGTGTTAACAGATGTTAAATTATTCATTTACTCATACACATACACAATGACAGCAGACAACAAAGTTCCTCATCTCTCAAAGAGGTATGTCATGACAAAGAATATGTAGTGGCAAATCTAGGTATGACAGTAGAACTAACCTAGGCTCATCCCAGCCAAAACTATGGACTAGGATGTGTAATCTTAGGTCTTACCTCTCGAGAATGCCCCACGTACTCACAGAATGGTATGGTATGCCTACCGATGTCTTGATTTTTCATTTTCTGGTGCGTGAAACTGAGACGTTCCAAACCTAGCCAAAAGAGTGCATCAGCTATTTCTAGAGTGTAATGAACAGCTCTAGCACCATAAACTAAATACCTATTCAGTGCCATAAAATAAACAAATGTATACCATATTGTCCCAGCAAACCCATAATTTATTAAAAAAAATTACAGAATTCCATAGGGATAAAACAGACAATTTCCACTGTTTGTCAGCAGATGTGGGAGGAGTGCAGCCCTCGTCAGACCATGAGGTACTGAGTCACACCATTCCCCTGTACTTTTCCCAGCAGCTCTCACAGTAAAACCAGTGAGCTACATCACAGCAAAGCTGAAAGGTAAGATAAACTATACACAGGACTTCTGAGAATGAAAGAGATGTGAGAGGAGAATTGCTAAAAGAAGAGTAAGAATGTAATTCCATTTTCATTTCAAAAAAGACAATATAGAATTCATATCTTCCATTTGGAGGATGTGTTTCTGAGCAATGAGAAATGAATAATACAAGTAGGGGATCTGCTAGCAAATACAGTATCGCAGCACTGCCTGTGGGTGTAAATGTCCTGGAAAATCATGAGTTTATTTTTGCGACTAGCCAGGATGCCTCTTCAAAAGATACTTCAGGAGAGGGGCCAAAGACATTACCCTCCTTCTTCGCACTTATTCCTGAGATCAGCACTCTATTGTCTCCCATGTAAGACAGGCACAGCTCCCAGAAAGATTCAACTGACCTTCCATCCAACCTATTACCCTCTTCAATGGTGCCGCAAATAACCAAGCCATGTGTGCCTGTAACCTAAGTCTGATTTTGTGGAAATTATGCCATGAGGTGAAAATGGTGGATGACACTTTGAATTTGTGAACTATATTTACTGCTTCTTTTTAAAAGCTGCTCTGAAACTCACTGTTTGCAAAAAGTCACATACTTAGCTGACTGAAATTAGACACGGTGAGCCAATTCTTGCTGTGTTTCTCTTGCTCATCCCAGACATTGATCTCTGCAGGCTCTGAGATCACTTGAGTGTTCTGGGGACAATCATCCACTCTAATCACCTGGCAATACAGAGACAAAACAATACTCAGTTTACAGGATAACTAGCATCTCTGCAGTTCCTCTGACAGCCTACGGTGTGGCCTTTCAGAGCATCACTGAAATGCCAATGACCGAACATACTCCCAACTGACAAACAGTTTTTCCAGTTTTTTGTTACAAGTTGCAGAAGACATGTTGCATTTGTCTAGTAAATAAAACTGATGAAAGATCTCACACTATTTGAACATATTTGAACTTCAAGACCTAATACATTAAGAGGTATTTGATCTCAACGTTCAAGTCTTCGCTGACCTGAGCATCTTATGTAAACAAATCAATCTTCAGCATTCATCTCATTAAACAGTGATGACTCTTTCCAGTTGACAAAGACCCTAGGAATTTTGTTATAGCTCTATAAATAGATTTTTATATTTGAACACACAGATCCAGTTACAAAAAGTTGCCCCGTACATATGACACAATCAATATGCTTTCTGCGACGTGCTAAATATTTGATGGGTACCGAGAAAAGACTGTGGGACTCTTGCAGGCAGGAGATAAGCATATGAGGCCTAGCTTGCTTGTTTACAGTTGTAAACCACCTGGATATGGCCACTCCTTCAATCTATCCTAGATCCTATGAAGCCTCCTTAAGTTCTGTTGCCAACTGAAGTGCAAGGACTGATTTATTCTTGTGTAAAATCAGTATCATCCCAGTACACTATTGTGGTGGTTTTGATTTTAGGCCTTCCTTGGTAACCAGGTTGTAACCAAGGAACCAAGGCCATGTTCCCAGTATTCCATATGATTTTTACATAAGCAAAGGTATAAATAAGAAGGGAGTGGAAGCTCTCCCTCTCTTCTCTTCCGGTGAGGTTCGGGAGCAGTGGGTCTCTGCGTTGGTTTTGCTTATCTAGCAGCTGGGGTCTGCAGCGACTACTGGTCTGCCAAGCAGATCAGAGAGTGCTGGTTGTGTCAGGCCATCCTGTTTTTCTAAGGGACGTGGTGAGATCGATTTTTGCCAGCTCTTTGTTTTGCTGGTTCTTAGTTTTTGATTGTGTATATCTGTTTTCCCCTTTTCCCTTTCCCTCAGGGGGAGGGGGGTGTATTCGGGATCCCTGCTATTGTACATAGTATTCTAGCTGTATAAACTGTAAATAGTCGCAAAAATATATATTTTGATACAATTCGGTTGGTTTCGGGTTCTTTGGTTTCTATAGTTTTCTTCCCCTTTGCCCCGGGGGAAGAAGGGAGGGGGAGGTTTTCCCTTTGGGCTCAGACAGTTGGCGTGAAGCCAACACAACTATCTAGCAAAGTCCCTGAGCATCAACAAATTCAGAAGGGAAATTCCACACATTTCAAACAAAAGGAAAATTGAATCAAAGCTAGACATGCACAAGAGATACCCTGATTCATCTGCAGCATTTTAAATGTATACAGTTTCAATTAAATCACACTGCAGAACTGCTCTTAATGAATGAAAAAGCCTCTTTTGAGATATGTGATTCTCTTGCATCTGCCCATACCGGCACCTGAAGAGGTTTTTGATTCCTCTTTCCTCTCCCAGACTTTCTGTCTCTGTTTTGCTGTTTTGCTTTTGTTGCCTCACTGTTGTGTAGCTCACTGGATCGTAAAGACTCTGCAGAAAAGAGCCAAAAAAACACCTTTAAGTTAGAAAGTTTTGTTTACTAAGATAAAACTGAGAATTGGCAGATCTCTAAAGCAAGAAAGACTTGTGACATCCAAAGTTAATACTCATGCAGTTCAGTGAACAGATGTGCACCATTACAAGATATAAACAAAGAAATTTTATCCATCATCTCACATTTTTTATAATTAGAACAAGGATTTGCTGTATCTTAGTTCTTGGTATGCAAACTTCATGGTGGACAGGAAGGGGTTTAAACTCACTACAAAAGTGTGTACCTCTTTGTTCTCCATTCACCCATCTGACCTAAGATAGTGCTAATGTATCTCTACAGGACTGTGTAATTTATTTTGGTTCCTGCAACTCTTGCATTGCACCCCCAGGACAAGAGCCTTCCCCAGAGTGAGCACAATCCTTCTATCACCCCAGCTGTGTAACCACAGACAAAGAGAACACATGAGAATGGAAGAATCAGGGTGGTTGACACATACGTCTGTTGCAGCTTGGATACCAGGCACACTTCAGAAATTCCCAACAATTGCCAGACCCACAACAAAGAAAGTGAAAAAGTAACTCTGGAACCTCTGCTACTACCACCAACTGCAGCTAATATCTTATCAGTGCAAAGATTTTTATAATGTCTAGGACTCTCCAGTAAAAGATAATTTACAGGTGTAATGTTTTATAATTACCACCTATAGCCTTGCACGTTTTCCCTGATCTCTCTTTCTTAGGGGACTGTAAGCTGTTGCTTCTGCAGAAACTCCAGTCCCTCCAGAGCGGGCTGATCCAGAAGGAGGTGCTTCGTTTCAGCTTGTTCTGAGAGATGATGCTGCTGCTGTGATGTGACCAGTCAGAGCTGTAGGAGAAGGACTTTGATTCTATTAACTGGACATGCCTGGGAGGAATACTCTTGCAATTGTTGTCCCTGTCATAGGAAGAATGTATGTACGTGGCTTTCTTCTTTGAATCTGAGATGAAAACTCCTTTTTCATCACCTTCAGAGAACCCCCAGTTCACATAACCACCTTCAGTTTCTTCCCCATTATCACAGGGGGATACTGCACTCTCTTCAATATCCAGTGGTGGCTGGAGACCAGGAGGATGATCCACCTCTACAGCATTAGTCTTTTCTGATGGCAAATGAATAGCAAAGTCTCTCTGGCTCCAGTGATAATCTTCTATCTCTTTTCCAATGAGGCTGACACTCGGCAAATTTTGCTTCATCACAATGCTACTTTGCAGGTCATGTCTGACCACTTCATCTTTGTACTTGGCAGGAGTGCTCAAAAAGGACAAATTTAAGGTGACATCTGCAGACAAAGAACCTCCCTGATGGTCAGGCGGCACCAGCAAAAACTGTCCATATCTAAGGGTTGACTTAGTCTCAGAGGATACTCCTGAAGTGGGTGTATCACTTTCCATCTCTACCTTTTGAGAGCTGTCTTCTATCACCTTGTTACTCTCAGACCTCCATACATGGTCTTTGCACTCCAATGGACGCGGACTCCTTACCATGCTCCGTAAGAGGGAGGGTGGCATGCTGTAGTACTGGTATTTCTTGTCATACAAACACTCCAGGCTGCTCAAGGTCTCAGAATAGAGTGCATTGCTCCAGCTATGTGGCAGCTTCCTACGTGTCTGATGTTTTGTGTCAGCCAGTAAGGCTTCTTCCACCTGCAAGGTGTCTACAGCAGAAAGGACTTTCAGGATGTCCACTGTCAAGGCAGACAAGTCTTGCAAATGTCCTAGCTGGCTGTCCAGGGAGAGTAAAGACTCCTTGATATAAAATACCTTCTCATGCACCTCTTTAAGCTGTAGAAACATCTCCTCCACTCTAAGTAGAAAAAGAAAATATAATTAAAATACCAAAACATAGATCTTCACATCTTTTTGCGAGATGATGAAGGAAGCCAAAAACACATTTCAAAAAGTCCGCGTTTCAAGTAGGCTTTCTTTTTAGTTTTTTTTTGTTTGTTTTTTTTTAATGGTGACTTTCATTTTTGTCAAACATCTATGCTTGGCAAAACCCAGCCAACAGCCAGTGTTTCTTAAGGAAGCAGACTTTTTGCTCAAGGAGTACCTGTTTTAAAAACTCGTGTTTTCCTACTACTAGCCATTCATTGCCAATGAACTACAAACCATGGACAGCAGGCAGCTTATTGCTGCCAATGGAAAATGCTATAAAGTATATTTCTTGTCAGCTAGTCATCCTGCATTTCTACATTTCTTGTGCAAGCATGAGGACAAGGCTTACAGAAACCTCCATGTATTTTTAAGTCTTGCATTTCTCAAATACTAGAGACTGCTGGGAAAGGGGTCTTTCCAAGAACCTATTTGGCCCCTGGAAGCAGATTCTCTGCATCTTATGGCATCAGTTATCTTTAGGTAAAATTCAGCTTCCTAAAAAGAAAAGCCTATTTTTTATCATCTTCAAATCTCCAATAAAAAGTGCAAGAACTTATGGGCCTGGAATTATATCATTTTAACCAAATAATTATCTTCACATTTCCTGAAAATACTCTCTGGCACTTTATCACTATGACAGTGATAAACTTCTGCAGGCAAGATGAAGCAGTCAATTCTTCCACTTGTCACACAGTAACTAAAAGATATAGCATTAACTAATGGCTGAATAAAATCAAAGACCAGTATTCCGGGACATTTTTTTTCATCTAAATTAATTTCTTGCATGGATGTTACATAATCCTGTGAAGTGCACTTCACTTTTGCACTCAGAAAAAAATTCCTTTCCAGTTCTGTATTTATCCAGTAAAATGGTCTTGATGTAATCAATTCTGTAGCTTTCAAACAAAGTTGTTTATTTAATTTCTTTTACAGGAGATGATTTTTCTGCTTCTGTTTTATTTTAACATGAAGAAAGTAAGATTATGAACAGGCAAAAATTAAGAGGCAAAACAAATTTGTTAGATGAGATCAGTGCTGGCATTCACTAAGACTTATTATAATTTTCCCTTTTTTAAACTCTTCCCCTAAAATTTAATGGCAGATTTGCCATTGATTTCAATAGAATTCTGAATTAGGCCCATACTGAGAGTTTTGAAGTCCTTTTGACAGTTGTGTATTAGCATTTTGCAAACCAAGACACCATACTGAAAATAATGCTGAAATGGTTTTATGGTTATTTCTGTAAACAGCAATTATAGTCAGTCACAAGCAATACTCTCATAGCATTCCTACACTGCTAAGCTTTTAAACAAAAACATATGTTATATGATGTTCTCTGGCATGTTTTTGTAGTGCTAACTGGTCTGCAAAAGTGAAACTTAGCAATACCTAACTGTATCCCTTTAACCACCTACACACTGCACACATTTGGGGACGCAATGCTGCCAGGAAGGCTTCCCAGACAGACCTGACATGCACCTCAAACAGACACATTTCCATCAAATTAGCATGTTCACAGTGGCCATAATCTGTTTCAAAAGCATTAGCTTGTCAAAGTCTTTTTATATGACAAATTTATATGAAGAACACAAATCTGTAGCAAAACACACCTTTCTGTGGTCAGGTGGATCCTTTCACTGTCACTGGAATTCAGGCTCTCGTTCTTTTCATGAAAATATTTTTCCACACACTGTTCCTCAAAGTCATGAAGTTTCTTTAACTCCTCATCACTCAGGTAGAGCTCTGAACAAAAGAGGTAGGAATCAGTATGAAGCATACTGATAATTACAATTGTTTATGAACATCCATGAGGAAAAAAATAAAAAATCTGTCAGAACTTGTTCATGCTCCCTTCCTTGAAAAGAATGAATCAGGTCTAACTCTGTGAATTTGGGCTTGTGTATAAAGACCCTACATGCCAAATAGAAGAAATTAGGTTTTTTATCTTTCCTTAGACAGGGAAAATAACTGTAGTGACAAAAATTCCAGTGCACTCCCCTTTAAAGCCTCAAAAGTACATGCCCAAATGGCTGTACACAAAGATGTATTTTCTCACAACCTTTTTTCTTTATTTTGTTATGCATGTGTCACTTATAAGATGTAGATATACATGTAAAGGCTCACAAAAATGTCACTCTAATGTGGTCCAGGCATTCACTTAGAGCTAGTCACCTACAACTATTACAGTCCTTCCAGGTATTCAAAGCTGCAAAGCTTTTTTTCCAACTGAACGCTAGATTTCTAGGGGTGGAAGAAAAAACTCAGAATTTTAAAACTCCACAATTTGAGCTGTTCATGATGCTATTCTTCTAGCACACCAAGACTTCTGAGAGAACAGATTGATCAAAAAACAGTACAAAGAAATGCATAGGATGGAAAGCTGCTTCTGTGATCCAAACTCCATATTTTCTAAGTTCCTCTTTTCTTCCTTTTTTTGGGTACCAGATTCCTCACTGTACTTCATAAGGGGGTATCTGCATCAGGTGGCAAGGCAGTGATTTTACAAGCATGTAACAAACAGCTGCAACACACAGCTCAGCAGCCAAAACCCCAGCAGTGTTCTGGGGTTCCCCCTTTCACTTCCAATGGGACTTGATCACCTTTGAGGCTCTTTTCCCCCACAACCGACCTGTCTTCTTTCCTCCAATATTTTACTCTGTATCTTGGTATTTTCACTGATTTTCCACAGGGTGGCACTGGATCCTCATTGCGAAAACCAGTTAATTATAACCACACCAAAATTAAAGTGGAAGAAACTTACCAAGCAATGCACAGGTATGTAGAAAAGGGGCAGAGAGGCAAACAACCAGGAAAAAATTCTCCTTCTGAGAGAAGTGTAAGCAAGCCGTGAGCCCTCTTCTATCCAAAGACTTCTAGATGTGCTAAGCAGGGTTTTGGTTTGTTGGTTTTTGTTTGTTTTGTTTTTTTTTTTTTTAATTTAGCCTGAAGAACCTTACAAGATACTCTCTATGCTACATCAGTGATTTATGCTATTCATGGATATAAAATAATCAGTGTCACTTCAAAATGTCCACTTTGTATCCAGTGTATCCAGTCATGATGGAGCAGCTGAGCCTGGGAGCAGCAGTAAAACAGCTCAGCATTGATTAGTTAAGCCTGGTTTTGAACCCTGTAACTACCTGCCAGCATGCCAAAACTCTTCACGGATTCATTGTTCAGCAGAGCAAATCCTAAATAAAGCATAACTCAGGTGGGGTCCTCCCCACAACTCTTATTAGGCTCCGAGGGTGTATGTTGCATCAAAAAGGATGAAACTATATAATGTGATAAACCAATGTTACCCAATGTTTTTGTAGCAAAGGTTATAGCCACCAGCCTCTCCTCCTCCTCCCCATTTCCCCGCCTCACCCCAACCACCAAGCCCCACTACTGAGTATTCATTCCCATCCCAACATCTTGTGGTCCCCTCCCCTCAACAGCTAGAGCTACTCCTGGCAGAGCTGGCAACAGTGAGGCAGGGAACTGATATCACCTTGAAGAGGCATTAGGAAGGACCCAGGGATGAAGAAGTCGGGGCTGGGAAGGTGCAGTGATAAGCCAGTGCACAAAGAAAAGGGAAACAGTGAGAAGGTGAGAATCCCCTATGCTCTCTCTCTGCATCTGCCATCTGATCTGCTTTGTCCTTGGATTCTGCACCTACTTTCTCCAGGTAATTAAAAAGGAATTGTTGTTCATGACAAACATACAGAAACTTATACCCTCAGTACTGTTCAATTTCTTTAAAAAGAAGGCTATTAATTCCTACAGAATAAATTGCTGTCACTTTATTTCAACTCAGAGCTGTGAGGTATCTTGACTGATGCACAGTATGTAGCACAGCAAAGCATTACCCTAGTAACCTAGTCATTTTTTCCTTCAAGAATTCTCAGGGAGTCAAGTTAAATTCAGTTTTTCAAATTAAAACAGCCCTCTACCCAGAGAATACATCTTTTTCTTTCTTTTTTCCGAGGAACTCAACTTCAAGGTGATGGGAGGCTGACAAAAAATTGTCATCAGCTATTTCTTTTGGTTCCCAGCTTACTTAGACCAACATCGCCTTCCTCTTGATCCAGCTCATTTGGGGGCTGCTGGTGGAAGATGCGATTTATAAGAAGTCCGACGTGGCTCAGGAGGATGAATGGTGGAGGCAGCCATGGCTTCTCATGGTAGGTCATAATGTAGCGATACCGGTTGTACTTCCAGAGCTTGTTCGATATGGATTTCAAATCAAAATAAACATTACTGAGAAGAGAGTGACAGAGGGAGGAGGGAAGGAGGGTAAAACACTGTGAGGAGTACTGCCAATATAGCACGAGACACTTGTCTTCTACAGTGTCTAATCTGACAATGAAGATAAATCCCATTCCTCCAGTGAGGTAAATCTGCTTAGCAACTTTCATTTAACAAAACAGCAGCATGTGCCAGCAGCTAGTGCACTGAGAATGAGACCTTCAAAGCCGCCTAACAGATTTGGAGATTCAATTCCCATTCACATTAATGGAACCTGGACAAAAGATATCACTGAAGTGGCTTTGAAATCTCAGCCATATTATTTAAACTTTAATGCATTGCCTAACTGAAAATTCAACACTATCTGCCTCTTTGGACTGGGCTAAAAGTAGGTACCAGGCTAAGGGAAGACTGTTAGTAAAAAGGTTCTGTGCATTCCCTCTAAACCAAATACTGCAGCTACATGAGCCATTCTTCTGCAGGATACTCATTGGAGGTCTGATATTATTAAACACAACTGCTGTTGTACAGAATAATTTTCCATATCTACTATCATAGACCCAAGCACAGGAAAGCAACGTTGTGGTTTCTGGCACTGTAATTTCATTTGAACTGTCATACTACACACACAGCATATAGTCACAAAAACATCAGCTTTGCTTCTGAGAGCATAATTAAATATATTGCTCATACCCATTTTTTGTCTCATTTCTGGAACAATCAAATCACTAAGCAGAAGTTTTATCATATCTTCATTGCTGAAGGTTTAATTCCAGAAATAATACAAATTACAATTTCACAGCTGTGTAATATAAAATAATTGATAGATTCCTTGCTACAATTTCAGGAAAGGGACTTTTAATTGGAAGTGGGAATAGAATGACTTTTGATAGTTCATTTATCTTGAATATTAATCACTACATTTATTCATTTAAATTTTGTTTTAACCTACAGCTGTTTTTTTCTTCCTCAGAAATGGTAGAACTAGGAAAAAATAATTAACTATGTGGGTTAGGCTGCTCCCTTCTCATATTTTACAGAACTTGACCCACTACTAGGGGCTCCCTGTTAAAACTTGAAATGTTAGAATGACTACAAAGACAGTGATTAATTACTATAGAATTACTATGAATTACTACAGAATTAGTATAAAGACCCTCCCTACTCAGGGATGAGTAATAACAGTAGACATTAAAAGGCAGATTGTTAAAAGTACTACAGTTAGATTTCAGTCTAGAACATATGAGATTGCATCAAACAACAGGAACTTTCAAATTATTTGCTAAAGTAAGAGCACACTCCTACAGTCATTATTCTCTTCCCTTGAACACCTCCACTTATCAGTCAACTTAAAACTTGAGCTAACCTATGATGAATGTTATATAGGCTCTCAGCACAACACAAACAACTTTTAGGAACAAAGAAAAATTACTTCAGAGTTGCATTAATGTTACCTTTTTTGCCAACTGGAGTTGTCTGCTTTTACAGAGTCAGAGGCTTGTTACCTGGCAAAACAGTTCAGGTGTCTTCTCACTATCCCTTTCCTTGCACTGTCTTTTTACCACCATTCTTTTTTTATTCACCTTACCCCCATGGAAGACAAGGTGGTAAAACAACCAGTAATGGTAATGACACCATTAACATGCCCTTGCTGGGGCATTTTTGGTGAAAGGCTTTTGAGAAGCGTGGGCAGAATGTGTTAGTTGCTTTTGCAGCAATATATACCAAGGTACCTACTTAAAGAAAGCAATAAGCAAGTTGACCATGATGATGTACTGCACAAAGAGGTAGACAGCTTGGAGGAACGGTGTGAGAAAGGATCCAGGAGGACAGTCTTCATTGTTTTCACAAACTGGAAATAATGGACATACAGAGCATAGTTAGCATGGAAATCAGAGCAGAGCACAAAAATGGCCTGGTGCTTCTCATTTGTCCCAGCAAGAAACAGTATAGTCCTCATTAATTTCACAGATACAGATCACTAAACTTCCAACTAATAGGTCAACTTTCACCTAAAGAAAAACTGGAACCTCTTTATGCTACTACCACCCCATAGTTGCCATTGCAGTTCAGAAGCTGCAGGCACCATTTCATATGTATCAGTTCTTATTCCAGTTACTCCAATTTTTTGTTAAGGGGAAAAACGATGCAGCTGAAATGCATTTGAGATATGGCACACACTCAAGTAAACCAAAATCCAAATCTTTGATCCTTAAAGCAAGTGGCAAAGCTTTCACAGACTCCACTGTGGAAAGACAGAGCTCAAAGGTTGCTTTATCAGTACTGGAGTGATATTTAGAGGTTCACACACAACTTAAAATCACATTAACTCATACAAAAGGATATATAAGGCTACGAATATTTGTGGGATGAATCAACAGATCATAAAAATTAAGGTATCCCTTTTAATGTGTTTAAAATATCAAAATAAATATTTTTCAATCCTTTTAATGTCTAATCAGATTTTAGACCTTTGAAGAAATTTCAACACACATTTATAAAGCAGCAGTTCCAAATTCAGGACATATTCTGAGCATAAAAAGTCACTAAAGAAATCATAGCTTTATTTGGGAAGTGTCAAATTTCTAAAGGTTTAGCCTTAATAAGTGATTAAGTGGATTAAACTGTGAAACTTAACAGTGTGCTTTCATTAAAAGCATTTTGACTTATATAACCAAAATACATAGTCATCATGTGACTGTTCAAGTAGTAATAATGGATGCAATATTCTAAATTATTTTAATGAGTTGGATCTATGCTGAACTATGTAACTGAGATATATGTATCTGTTTGCATACCTACTTGCCCATTTTAGGGACTGTTTTACTTGTACCCATCACACAGTAGCATGAGAGTGCCTTCCATCAGTAATGCTGAAATACCTCCTGGACCTCTTCTGTCTTACTGAGATAAGTTCAAAGTCATAATCGAGATACATTGTTTTTCCTATTTACATTGATTTGTCCTATTTTTCCTACGTTCACATGGTTTACCTGTTTAAGAATGATGCCAGGTAACTTATTTTTCCCTTTTTTTCCCCACCTTAATTTTTTCTTTTTTTAAGGCAACTTTGTAGTCTTTTCTCCAAGAGATCAGCAGCTTTGTATTCACTTGATTAGAAATTCATTTTCCTGCCAGATCGCCTGACCATGAAGTAGCTAAATATTACTTCCTATGTGCTTTGCTCGGAGATTTGCAATATACTTAATTTGAAACACTAAATTAGAAGGTTTTAGAGCTTAATCTTTATTTTTAACAAAGAAACTAGTATTCGCAACATTATTCATGCAGTATTACTCATTAAGGGCGTACATACGCTGGAATCAGAATTGTTTGAGAAAGAACAGACTCAATAGGTAATCAAAATTCTAGTAGACCAAAGTGGGTGTGTTTCTGCACTTACTACATTTAAGTTGTTGAACTGTATTATGAAAATTACCTACCATCTATTTCTCCAGCATAGACCTCACCAAACATCATCCAGTAGGGCTGAAATACAATATCTCGTGCCAGAGTCCAAGACGGAGGCTCCTCTGGTGAAAGAATTGCTTTTCGTGACACCCCAAAACTCAACAGAACTATGGCCATCATAATCACAATATAGAACATGTTTGCTGTCTGGAAGACATGTTTGTGTGAAAGAATTAGTGGTACTACTCATATGTAAAAGAGACATACATTATAAGAAATCTGCTTTTACAAATCAGAATATGGAACAGGGTAATAATCTAATATGTTGGAGAAAATAAAATATTTTGTTTCTATGACCTGGACTACATGAGCATTTTGTAGAGGTTAAAATCCTTCTGGACCAAAAAAGCCACAAGTCCTACTTGATTCTCTTAGATCTTAAGCAAGATTTGAAAAATACAGAGATCTTATGATGATGATTTTCCTCAGTGTTTTTTCTTTCAAACTGAGAGGAAAGAACAGCAGTGAAAATTATTTTGCCTTCTAACACTGAATTGGAATTATCATGCAAGAAAAAATGTAAAAGTATTAAGAAGGTAGTCCCCAATAACAAAGTGAAATTACAGTGGGAATCTGCACATGTCCCTCAAGAATAGGGGGCAGTTCAGCAGGAGTTCTTATACCAAAAGAGAAAAAAAATTAACTTTGATCTCAGAGATATTTTGCCAGATAAAATGGGATATAATTATTTTAATCAAGAAGTACAATAATAATGAAACAGTTTCCAAGAACTAGGGGAATAATCTCTACTAGCGAGCCCATCTGCAAGAGGCAGTGACTTTTCTTTGGTAATCAAGCTGGATCAGAAAATTATTTCAAATGCAACCCTTCTCTAAGGAATGAAGTAAAAATGGCTTTTTGGAATAAATTCACATAATTAATAAATTAAAGAAAAATTAAATCTGATTATGGTCAACTCCCAAACAGAAGAAGTCACTGTATTTTCAGGTAATACATTCACTATGAATTATTGGGTGACCTCTCCTTTGACCATCAGTCTTTTCTGTCACTTCTCAGATTTACGTATTACTGAATAGATGCCTTAACTACAAAAATACTGCTTCAAAGCAGAATACTTACCATTTTCCCAATCATTGTAAGGTATGGGCCAGCATGCTGGTTCACAGCAAAAAGATCAAGGAGCCGAGTATACCAAAATATAATATCCAAGCAGTAAAGTAGCCTCCCTGCAGTTTGAATGGGGGGGTTGAACCAGCGCAAGCCAAAACCAATCATAAACAGGATGATAGCTATAGAATCAGTAAAATTCCAGTATTCATAAATCCACACCTTCACTTTTTGGCAAAATTTTCCAGGTTCTGAGATAAATACCTGAGTAGAATGTGGAAAAAGTCCACAATGAAATGCCATTAAAATCACAGATACATTATTTAACCTTTTCTGTCTGAACTATTTCACAATATTTGGGAATGTATCATTTCCTCTCCTGAGCCTCCCCCTTTTCTTTATTTCTGTTTTAGGCCCATTAACTGCATATTGCCATTCACCATCAACAGACGTTTGCACGTAATCTATAGTGTCATATTGCTCAAATATGCCAAATAACTCTTCCAAAGGCAAAAAGGATTCCAAACGTGAATCCACTCACTAAAGGACACATCCCTCAGCAGAAAAGAGCAGCCGGTATAGAATTGTTATGCATAGGTATCATTATAAATTAACAGACATTTTCTAAAGGGATGGTCATGACCTGCAGTGGCCTTTTCATAAACCTCTAAGTCATGGAAACTACCAGCGTAACCTTGCTGATGGAAAAATAACTAATGCCTTTTACTTCAGACCAAAAATATAAAGAAACATCCTTGTATTCCACCAAGGACACATTATAAAAAAAAAAAAAGGAGTACTGGCAACTAGCAAGGTAAAGAGTGAAATGTTCACTCCTTGAACTGTGAGATGCCCCAAAGGGATTTTAAGCTTCACTGAGCAAATGTGTGAAGTGGAATCTCTGGGAGGCCATAAATAAAACCTTTGCACATTGCCGCAAGTGAGGCCAACTATGTAGTGTGTAAGGTCACACTGATAAGTAGCAAGCAAAGGAAAGGTTTTGAATGTTATGCCCTGGTCTTACAAGAATTTATGCATACGAACACATTAATGTAAACAAGTGATCTGGACTAACTCACATGACTAAGTAGTTGCAGGATCAGGACCTAAGGCTTTAACAATTAGTTGATACAATCTAGAGAAATAGAGGTTTGCAGTTATATATAGCAAGGCCCTCAGCAGTTAAAAGCTGCATGTGTAAGACAAAGTGTCCTACAAAGTCTTTGCCAACAGAACAGAACTAGAACATGGATAAAGAAAATCAGGTAGAAGACATAAATTTCAAACTGTCCAATGAATGATAATGCTAGAAAGAAGAGCTGATGTTTCCACTGTCCCACCATCAAGATGATGCAAGAGTCCAACAGCGATTTCCAACATTCAACATTTTTCTCATTTAGGGAATCCTGGTGGTTTTTTCAATCCTCTCTCATGCAGCCACAAAATTGCAAGTTTATCCAAGCTTTAATATATTTCCAGCATTTGTGCCACCCCTAGAAATCTTTCACCTCTCTCACACCGCTGTCACAATCTTCTGAGTGATCTGCATTAACATTAACTTTACTGAGAACTGTGGCTGATTTTTTGCTATTTATTCCTCTGAAAGTACAGCATTTCAAATGTCATACAAAGATAATTCACATTACTATTGTTTACTATGTGCTGATTTTACAGTGAAGACAAGTTGGCTCAGATACAATAAATTGGGAAATACATAGCTGCATTTGTCCCCAAAATCAGGTTTGGAGAGCAAGTTGTACCCAGAAGCTTGGGTCTAATCAACTGCAAATAATTGCAATCAATTTTGATTGGAATATCATTTTTCTGTGGTCAATGTATCCAGCACTAAAAGCAGATGGGTTTTTTTTTCCAAGTTCATTTATAGAAGGTCAGTTAGTCTCAAGGGAGAGGCCTAGATTTTGCTATGCATAATACTTACTAATTCATAACAATGTCCACACTCAGGCTAAATATCTAATATAAATATCTAAATATCTTCAAAAAATTAAGAAACGTGTGCCTACATCAAGGCTCCAAATCTCAATTCAGCACAGTCACTCTTAAGTGACCTGCGGATTACCACCAGCTCCACACAGAAAAGAAGGGCGAAATTTAAGATGCATTTTCAAGGCCAAAGCACTGGTCTTCAAATCAAAGTCTTCTAATAAATTAATTCCCTGTATAATTCTTTCCTCTGCTAATTACCTACAAATATAATGCAGGATTTGGTATTCTTCAGATTATGGTCTTCTCTGGGTTATGACATATCCCCTACAGATGAGAAGTGTGAATGGAAAAGCTTACCTCCCTGACTTTTTCAATAGCAGTGGTGAAAATATAAATGATAACAAGCCATTCTTGCACACTTGGTCTTGGTCCCATCTTCACCAACACAGTATAAGTAAAGAGCATGAGGAATGCCATGTATGACATCTACAAAAGACAAGGTATATAATCCATGTGCACAAAAATCTCCAACAAATTTCTACAAACATAGTAACAGGTGATTAACCTGAATATATGTATTCAAACTACTAGGGCACTGTCAAAGGTTTGAGCACAAAATCTTTATTCTAGTTCTCCAAAGTTTTGTTTATTTTGTTTTGTTTTTGTGCGAATGTCCTTAAACACCATTTGGAAATTGGTACTATAGTGCTGAAAAAAATAGGTAGGAGCAGAAGATCAACTATTGCAGCACATGTTCACCCCATATATGAGATGGACTATTTCATCTTGGATGTTGGACAGAATGGTCTCCAGAGGTCCCTTCCAACCCTAACTATTCTGTGATCTGCGCACCATTTCTTGAACGTAAAGACAGTCCTATGCTTTTATCCCAACCTTCCATAGGAGGTAACAATTCTCAAAGTTATATTAATCACTGCTGGTTGATCAGTACCTTCCAAAACCCAGGAAGAACAATATGAGGTGGAAAACATACTATAAATGTATCTGACATAATGCATTAACAATCTATAAAGCCGTTAAGCACAGTCCCTTAAAGGAGTAAAAGCTTATGTACACGGTGGTCTGACCCAATAGGCAGCCTGATCTTAAACATCCTGAGCTCTACTGACATAGAATTACTAAAATTGATTTAATAAATGCATATTTTTCTGTAGCAAATTATCTCCTATAGATTAATATTTACTCTTTCAGAAACAGTTCCTAAAGAAAGGGATATAAATATCTGTGAGGTACTAAAGGTATTTAAGGCCAACTTCAAATCCGTCTCTACATGTGCAATTGACCACTGTAAAAACCCATGTTTATGTTCTTCTTTAATTCCTCATGATTGTTTTTCTGTTGTCTTTTTTGTCGTTATCTGTTGTTTTAATGCAGTTAGATGACTGTAGTAGAAAATCTTTCCACTTAATTGTCAGAGAAATATTCAAATATCGTCCCATCTACACCTAGCAGTGACTACAAAGTAAAAGCAGAATTAAGTGGCGTTTGAAGCATCAAAGGAAGGATTTGTCAGTCCAAGTTCTAGCATGATCACTAACCGTGTGAAACCAGAACTTGACAATTGGTGCATTGTAGAACTCATAGATTTTTCTAGTGCCAGGTAGGTTTCCTTGTCCACCATCTACTTGGCTTTCACCAGACTTCTGAGCAAGCTTTTCCACATCATAATCCTTCTTTAAAAGAAAATAGCATTTTAAAAGTAAGAAACAACAATCTATGATTGCAAAGGTAGTGTCATTTTAGAGGGAAAACAGACACAGGTGTCTAAACTTTGTTTTGGTCTAAACCATTAATGTAGCTTGTTTTATTCTGGTTACAACCATCTCATTTGCAATAATTAAATTAATAATAAATTAAGTATTTAATTAATATTAAGTATTTAATTAATAAATAATAAATTAAGTATTTGCCACTAGAAATACTAATTTAGAATTTGCTCTTATGACTACAGACAGTGGACCGGGTGTCAGCAGACCTGACTCCACTCCTATTTCTGCCACAGATTCCTTCAGGTCTCTCTCTCCGTGTCGCACTTTCCCCATCTGTGAAATGTATATAAATTACAACTCCCATTCGTTACAACTGTGTTAGCTAGAACTCCACTAACAACTGTGATCACATTCTGGAAAAAGAACATCACATTTCTGCTCATATATACAGTTGCACAGAAAATGTCAAGACAGTGAAATTTGAAATACAGAATTTTGTTGCTATTTTTGCTGTATTTTATGTCTGATTAGAAGATAAGGTCGAAATAAGTACTCTTATTTCAAGAGTTCTTTCAGGAGTATTTCTAAGAAAGATCTGCCTACAAAAAATACAGATAATTCCTTTATTTTTTTCAGTAAAATAAAAAGAGACACTCAAAAAAGCAAACATATTCATTTTGTATCCACAATTTGTTTTAGTACACCTCTGAAAGTTCAAATATCTGATTGCTCTGAAGCCTAAAAGAAGCTGCAGACACAGCAAGGGGTAATTGACAAACTAGAAGGTGCTTAAAGGAATTTTCAGTGGTGAAGGAGAGAGACCTGAGGGATACATACATACATTGCTCATTTTGTTAGAGAATGGTGCTAATAACGACAAGTTACTGATTCAAACTATGGGCAAGGCTGAGGGAAGCAAACTTGTTCAGTTCTGCTTCAATGCTGACAAATTGCCTTGGGTAATATCAGTGCTCAAACTTATTGCTACTAGATATCTACAGTATGGAACTTTTTATGTAATGTATTTATCCCT
>VXAY01000016.1:230492-260593 GCA_013399855.1 Oxyruncus cristatus
CATCAGGTCAATCTGCAAACCTAACACTGACAAGTCCACCCCTAAACCGTGTCATGAAGTGCCACATCTACATGACTTTTAAATAGTTCCAGGAATGGTGACTCAACCACACCCTGTGTAGGCTGTTCCAATGGTTGATAACTGTTTTGGTGAATAAATTTATCCTAATATATATAATATATAAATATCCTGTTTAATTCATGGATGTTCAGTTGTAGACATCTCAGGCATAGTCTTCCTTCAGCCTTACACACCACAGGAAAATATGGTCTAGTGACAAAAAATTCAGGTCTCTTGTTGTGGCAAACAACCAGCTATGGCCACTCAAATATATATATAACTGTACATTTTTCAAAATTTACGTTTTAAAGAAGACACACTTGGGACTGCAAAAATCAACCTTGTAATTCTTGTCAGGGAAAACTTCAGAAGTACTTCTTGGACCATCAGATATTATTTCTTGAACAAAATACTAACTTCCATAAAAATTGGAGGTTTACATTTATCATATATAAAATTCATGTTATGTACACAAAAAACTTACTAAGGGAGGGTTATACTTAAATACTGGATTACATCTGAAAACTTGAAAACCACAATTTATGGGACTGATTTAATTGCTACGGTATGTTCTCTCACACAGATACAGTTAAAGTAGGTCTAAATCATGGCTTGCCAATACCTAAGATAATGACATGTTACCACAGTTCATTTTACCTTTTTTTTTTTAACCTGGTGATTTACACTGTGATTTCTGTATTTCTGTTTAGAGCTAGGAAAATAGATACAATGTTCCTTTGGACCTTATGTCTTTGGAGAAAAGAATATTTTGGGCTACAATGACATATCCCTGACAACTGATAATTGTCAACTCTTCTCTGGAAAAACAAACGAGATCTGATGCACTCTGCAGTTGAACACTTCACACTTCTAAGGACAATGCCCCCCCAAAATCACAGCAGATAACGGGAGACTGATTCCAATCATAAAGCCATTTCTTAATTAAAGCTTGACAAATGTAAATCATGACAGATTAGTCATCATAATAAATTGTAAAGACACTGGGAAAAATAAAAGGTAATTGTACCTTCCAGTGTTGTCCATAAATGAGTACATGTTTCTTGGCAATATCTAGGTGGTTCCAGGCTAATGCCAAATCTAGCTGATCTGAAGTAGACATATTTGTACCTAGGAAACAAGTAAAGGATCTAGCAGTTTTCACACATTGATGTTACTCCTTTGCTTTGAACAGGCAAGTCAATGAGACTCTGTATCAGATGAAAATAGGCCATATTTTTCAATACCTTTCAAGAGTGCAGTCAGAATTGCCAAATCAATGTCCTGCTCATCTTCAGACTCCGCATCAAATACAATTATCTGTTAGAATTGCAGAAATATACTATTTGAGGTGAGGCAGAGAAGTCTGTAGTTATTTCTTCTTGGTATGGGCTGTGGTAGATTAAATTATAACATTTCAACACAAACAATCACAAAGGCCCAGACATAATTTTCCGTTGTTTCAGACACAAAATGCACCATTTTGGTTTTTAGTGCAATGGCATCCCAGGCAAACTGGAATCAACCTACTGCATGAGTCTGCATGAGTCTACTTCCTTTTGATTAGCCTTTAAAGCTGAGAAATGTAGAAATGTAATATGTTTGATATGCACTCAGTTTTCTACTAGAAAACAGACACTGGAAGTAAAACAAAAAATACTGAAAATGTATTGAGTAGTTTCGATTTTAGGTAGTTTCCATTTTGATACTTGCTACAATCATCATTACTCCTACAATACACTTGGTACTCCACCATATTTGAAAGGTTGTGGCAGACTAGCGAATTTCCCAGTTACTGGAAAAGGGGAGACATAGCTACCATTTTTAAAAAGGCTAAAAAGAAAGACTTGGGAAACTACAGACCAGTCAGTCTCACCTCTCTCACCTGGCAAGATCATGGAGCAGATCCTCCTGGAAACTATGCTAAGGCACATGGAAAATAAGAAGGTGATTGGTGACAGCCAACATGGCTTCATTAAGGGCAAATCATGCCTGACAAATCTGATGGCCTTCTATTGCAGGGTTACAGCACTGATGGATAAGGGAAGAGCTACTGATGTCATCTACTTGGACTTGTGCGAAGCATTTGATAAGGTCCTGCACNATAGCTACCATTTTTAAAAAGGCTAAAAAGAAAGACTTGGGAAACTACAGACCAGTCAGTCTCACCTCTCTCACCTGGCAAGATCATGGAGCAGATCCTCCTGGAAACTATGCTAAGGCACATGGAAAATAAGAAGGTGATTGGTGACAGCCAACATGGCTTCATTAAGGGCAAATCATGCCTGACAAATCTGATGGCCTTCTATTGCAGGGTTACAGCACTGATGGATAAGGGAAGAGCTACTGATGTCATCTACTTGGACTTGTGCGAAGCATTTGATAAGGTCCTGCACAATATCCTTTGTCTCTAAACTGGGCCAACATAGATTTGGTTGGTGCACCACCACCAACACAGATAAGGACTTGGCTGAATAATGGCATTCAGAAGAGTTGCAGTCAATGGCTTAGTGTCCAAGTGGAGACCAGTGGCAAGAAGTGTCCCTCAATGGTCAGCACTGAAACCAGTATTATTTAAGATGTTTGTTGGGGACATGGACACTGGAATCGAATGCTCACTTAGCAAGTTTGTGGATGACACCAAGCTGAGTGCTGTTGATACTCCAGAGGGAAAAGATGCCACCCAGAGCAACACTGACAGGCCTGAGAGGTGGGCTTGTGCAGACCTCATGAAGTTCAACAAGGCCAAGTGCCAGGACCTGTACCTGGGTTAGGGCAATCCCAGGAACAAATACAGGCTGGGAAGAGAAGGGATTGAGAGCAGTTCTGAAAAGAAAGACTTGGGTATGTCGGTGGGAAAAAGGATCAACATGAATTCTCATGTGCACCGGCAGCCTAGAAAGCCAACCATATCCTGGGCTGCATCAAAAGCAGCATGGCCAGCGGGTCAAGGGAGGGGATTTCCGGTCACTAGTGATGTTCCCCAAGGCTAAGTATTTGGCCCAGTCCTATTCAATATCTTTATTGATGATCTGGATGAGAGAATCAAGTGTAATTAAATTTAGTAAATTCAATAATTTTAGTAAATTTAGTAAAATCTAGTAAAATTTTAGTAAATTTGCAGACAACACCAAGTTGGGTGGGAGTGCCAGTCTGCTGGAGGATACAAAGGGCCTGGAGAGGGATCTGGACACGCTGAATAAATAGGCCAAGACCAATGGCCTGAGGTCAATAAGACAAAGTGCCGGGTCCTACACTTTGGCCATAGTAACTCCATGCAGTGATATAGGCTGGGGGCAGAGTAGTTGGAAAGTGGCCCAACCGGAAAGGATCTGGGGGTGCTGGCTGACACCAGGCTGAACAAGAGCCAGCGTGTGCCCAGGTGGCCAAAAGGGCCACTTGTCATCCTGAAATGTATCAGAAATAGTGTGGCCAGCAGGACTAGGAAAGTGATTGTTGCCCTATAATCAGCACTGGTGAGGCTGCACCTCAAGTCCTGTGTCCAGTTCTGGGTCACTCATTCCAAGAAAGACACTGAGGTGCTGAAGTGAGTCCACAGATGGACAATGACGCTGGTGAAGGGTCTAGAGAATAAGTCCTATGATAAGCAGCTGAGGGGGTTGGGGTTGTTTAGGCTGCAGAAGAGAAGGCTCATGTGTGACCTTATCATTCTACACAACTTCCTGAGAGGAGGTTGTAGTCAGCTGGCCTCCTCTGCCACACAACTAGTGACAGGACAAAGGGACACAGTCTCAAGCTGTGCCAGGGAAGTTGAGGTTGGACATTAGGAGGAAATGCTTCACAGAAAGGCTGATTAAACATTGGAGTCTACTATCAAGGGAGGCGGTGGAGTCACCATCCCTGAAGGTGCTTAAGGAAAGACAAAGACTGGAAGTGACACTTGATCTAGTTGTTATGGTTGTGTTCAGTCAAAAGTTGGACTTGATCTCAAAGGTCTTTTCCAAACTAACTGATTCTGTGATTCTTCCCCTCTACGCTGCTCTGGTGAGACCCCACCTGGAGTGCTGTGTCCAGCTCGGGGGTCCCCAACACAAGAAGGATGTGGACCTGCTCAAGCATGTCCAGAGGATGACTAGAGCACCTCTCCTTTGGGATTGTTTAGCCTAGAGAAGAGAAATCTCAAGGAAGACCTTGTAGCAGTCTTCTACTACCTAAATGGAGTCTACAAGAAAGATGGAGAAGGATTCTTTATCAGGGAGTGTAGGGATAGGACAAGGAGTAAGTTTTTAACTTAAAGAGGGTAGATTTAAATTAGATGTTTAGAAGAAATTATTTACAGAGAGAGGAGTGAAGCACTGTAACAGTTTGACAGAGAAGTTGTGGATGTCTTATCCCTAGAAGTTCTCAAGGCCAGGTTGGATGGGGCTTTGAACAACCTCATCTTGTGTCCATGCCCATGGCAGGGGTGTTGAAACTACACGGTCTTTAAGGTCACTTCCAACCCAAACCATTCTGTGGTTTTATGATTCTCCTTGCAAATGAGCACTGCTAAACATACCAGCAAATCTCAAGAGTACATCTCACTACAAGTTCTAACAAAACTCTGTTTTAAGTAGAAGAATGGAAGGAAACCTTTCTAAATTATAAATAAGACTCTACTAGAGAAGAAAAAAATAGGAATTACTTGATTTTTCCAGTGAAAACAAAGATGTATGGTCTTTTACTAAAATCAGAAAGGCTGCCATTTCATAAACAACCACTGAAACTTGAGAAGTCAACTAAATGGACTCTGTAGAGCTACTCAATATAGAAATTGGAACACACACCTTTGTGTTATCTTTGTATTACAGATCACACCCGTGTCTGCGCCAACCCACCACAGAAGGAGCTAAAAGGCTAATAGCAAATTAAGACATCCTAAATTCAGGGCATGAGCCCCACTCACGGACTCTCTGTGTTCCATGCATTCCATCAAAATGTGAAATAGATGACTGGACTGTTTCTGTTCCAAACTAAATGTGTTTTCAATCATCACTAAGACCTCTTTCTTCACCTGAGGGCACAGGTCCCTGGAAAACAGACATACAAGCAAGAACAGTTATATTTTAGCTACTTCTTACCTGCCCAAATGTCACTTCAGAAAAGATGAAATTTGCACTAAGCAGAGACATATGGGAAGTCTCTTCTTTTTCTACTTGTCTGTTGACTTAATCCTGCCTTCTTTCAGCACAACAAAGCAAAGTCATCACATAACAGAAATTGTTATTCCCATGGGAATTTGTTCTGACATACATATTTACTTTTGAAAATATAACACATGAACAAGTTAACAATTTTCAAAGGATTGTCTGTAAACACAGAGCTAAAATTCAGTGGAAGTTTAGCAAACTTTTTCTTTCTTTCAATAATCATACAGAGATAAAATGAAATTGCTCACTATTTTTTCGTTAGACTTCATATCTCTCCCATCTTTCCCCCCCCTTATTTATCTTTCCCTTAACATTTCCATCTACACTTTCTTTTGAAATGGAAGGATGTTTTTTAAAATATCATAGATATGGAAAAAAGCAAGAAAAATGTTCTCAATAGAACATACTAGGGGAAAATACTACCTCTCCAAAATAATATTTAGAAAAGACAATAAGTAAACAATTAGGATACAAAATTTATTAAATTGTTTATTTGCTTAAATCAGAAGGAATCCAGACCACCTCCTTAAAATTTGATTTTTTAATCTAAAAAGCTCTCTGACTTTGAAAAAACTTTCACAAATAGTATTAATTGGCTTTACAAATACATATACTTATTTCCAGTTTGGATGAAAAATTTTCATCAAGGTAGGTTCAATAGCGCCTGCAGCTCAAACTGCACTGGCAGTGACAAAGAGTTACAGCCAGACCAGAGTGACAAATCTGGGTTACCACTGAGTAAACCAAAACCAAAGACAAGGAAACTTAGTCCTCTTCCTCCTGCAGTCTGAGGTTCCTACAGCAACTAACCCCAGCTCTAGTCTCAAAAGCTTTATGCAACCAAATCCAAGCCCATACAGAGAGTACCAATAGCAGGAGAAACAATTGAGTCAAAACACAAGTAAACACTCTGGAGTCACTCAACAGTGTCTCTCACAAAGGTGAGAAAGTTTATAATAACTCAAAATAGCTACATGCAGGTATCTGTCTTCAAAAAAGCCCCAGTAAATTTGGCAGAATAATTATTTCAGCTCTAGTTTGAGGTGGGGAAGGAATAAACTCCACTCTCAATGGAAGTTAAAGCTGGCAAAAGGCTATAGTGGGGTCATCCCTAGAAGCATTAGAAATTATAATATATATGAAGTTTTCAGACTAGTGTTTTCAGGTCCCTGCCAATATGACAGACCAAGGAGGAGGACCATCATGCCACTACTCACCCTGTATCACCTGTGTGTTTGTGGGTAAATGCCAGGATATCTGCAGCTCTGCCAGTGCCCTCATAGACCACGACAGGGACAGCTGGGGTGGCCCTCACGTACTCCCACACCATTAGGATCACACTGGGGCCTCCTTCCACCACCAACCCAACTATGGGTACACCTTGGCTCATTCCTGTTTCAAAACACATCTAACCAGTCATAAACAGGTCTCAGTCACACATAAAACAATCAAAACATCTGGGAAATAAATACTCATGAAGAAGGCTCATACATGGGTCAGTGAAAATGAAATCATGCCTTCACCATCTCTAATTTGACATACACTTTTCAAGACTTTGACAGAGCTTCTGCAACCGATCAAAAAGACCATGGAAAACTCTGAATAAACTGTAAGTGGCCCTAGCACTGGAAATTAAAAAGATCCTTCCAAACATCCCTCTGCCCTTTTTGATAGATGTCACTGCAAGGATATTTGAAATGTATTCAATATCCATTTGGTTAGCTACATACACATAAAAGTAATCATACATTTCTTTAGAGACTCTCTCACGTTTTGCAGCAGCAGGGTGGGTTTCATAAAAAACAGAAATAAATTTCAAATACAATGCAATAGAAATGAAAATACTACAGAAAGCCTGATTTGTATATACTCACAGTAAGAAAAAACATAAAAGGCTGAGTAAGAAGCTCTATATATGAACATGTTAAGAATTGAGTTGGTTTCTAAGTTTATAAATTCTATAATGTGAGAACATAAAGAAAGCAAGGGTTCAATGTCATAATTGCTAATGCCTTTTTATTATACCTCGATTGAGGTATAATAAATGACTAGGTAAGAGTGATATAATAATTTGTACAATCTAATGCATAACAGGAAACACTTGTCTAAATAAATAATCAATGATTTCTATACCGTAACTCAGTTACTCTATAAGCAAACAGTGGAAGTTATGCAATCAAACATTGGCTAAAGGTATTATTTTTGCAACAGAGGAAAAAGGATTTGAATTCCATGAAATGTAACAATTTTTCCACCTAGTAAAATGCTGGGAAAGTATCTAGTGCTGATACAGAGACTGTATCAGCAAACTGTAAAGTAAGCAAATGCTCAATACTTACTAAATAATCTGAGTAATTTAGATGTCTCTCCAACTAAGAACCAATGTGTGAGTTCATCCAAATGCATAATGCTTTATGTATATAAAAATGCTGTCCTTTTCATTTTTCTGATATTCAGAGTTCAAGACACATGCAATTAATAACATTTGAACTCAGTGAGATCTATGGCAAATCAAGATGTATAACACGTAAATCAAGATGTATAACACGTAACAGGAAATGTCAAGTACCTCCATAACTTTTAGGATAGGTTTTTCTGTCATGAAGATGACCACAGCAGTACTCACTTGTATGTATTTTTTGAAGGGATATGTACTTCTCCAAATTCATTCTGAGCATCATCTCATTACCATACTTGCCTACTGTGCCATCATCTGCCATTAGAAAATAAGAATGCATGCTGTTGAGTGTACTCAGCTTGCTGAGTGGGTTACCAAGAGTCTGGTACAGGCAAACTACCTGGAAAACCAAAATAAAAAGACGCTTAAGAAAACAACCAAAATAAATAGACACTTAAGAAAACAACCAAAATACCACCATTTACGTTGCCTCACGTGTATGCATTCATCATACTGTGATCGTTTGAAATCCTCCATCAAGCTTTTTGTATTTGATCCTTAGCATTTCATTCTTAGCAGCAACAAAACCAAAATTAATAGCACAGAAAACATTTCTGATTAGATTAGGCTTGCAATACTTATATTACAATCTAAGGATTACAATCTAATCCTTGCCTGACTTTCCTTGCAATAACTGAAAAACAATGGCATAGTTTCCCTCAGTTGTATTCCCTTTAAAAACACATAGCTAACATTTATCAGGAATGATTTCACCTTACTTCTCAAGTGCTTTTAGACAGTTAAGTAGATTTTGCTCTCATAGTGGCCCTCACATAAAGTTATAGTTTGTGAATAAAAATCACACATATTAATAGTGTATTTGTGTACACCATTAACCTGATTGCTCATTCTGAATCTTAATATAGAAATACATAATTTGCAACCACAAGAGAGTTGCCTAATTAATTACAAAATTTGAAAAAGGAATGGCAATGTCCTGTAAGAAGAGAAATATTTTAAAAACATTTACGTATGAAAAGCAAAATAGAGTGCCTTAACACACCACAGAATGAATAGCTAAGTAAAATCAGCTGCTGATTTTACACTGCTGAGTAAAATCTAAGCCTCTGTTACTGAGAAAATGTATCAACACAGTGAAATGGATCAAGAAGAAAATCAAGCGTGCGAGAAAGCAATAAGATCCCGTGAGTATGAAGGCTTTTATTATTAAAAGGCGTCCAACTCACATCTTTTCCAATGAGATCCTTCTGGTTCTCAATGACACCCCATGGAGGAATCCCAATAGCACAGATCTTTCTCAGGTGTGGTGAGGCACGGCCTTTCAATGCATCCCCCACATGCCTGGATACTCCTAAACAGATAATGAAATCATAATTTTTCTTCTATATTCGGAGATCTACTCCAGGACACCAAGAAAGGGTTTCCTATCACTTAATTTATTCTGTGGTTATGTTTTAACAAAAACATCCCACCCAACTTGTGTATTTGATGTACACTTCAGGAATCATAAGGCTTACATATAATGCACCAATTCTTCAAACTCAGCACATATTCCTAATTAATAATACTCTTGTATGTTGCTAATGGTGCTTTCAACATCCATAAAACTTCACTGTTTACATAAATGCACAGGGCAGTTCTCCTGTAAGATCACCAGCTAAAGAAGTAAAGAAGTTCCATAGTTTACTGACCCCTGAGTTTTTGAAAGTACTCTAAAGGGAGTTTCAGATAGTAATGGCTAATTAACGGATTATCCTAATTCAAATTTTCTTAATTATAAAAAACACAAGTAAAATTTAGATTTAAAAACTGTTTCAAAAAGATGAGTTTTAGTCCTTAGAACCTAAATACTTTAATGAAGCAGATAAATTGACTGCAAATAACTTCTAGTTAAATACAGTGTTTCTTATTACATCCAGAATACTCTGAGTTTTAATAAAAAAAAAATATTTAAAATGTTCAAATGCCTATCAACATTAAAGGAACTGATGATGTCACACTTTGAATTAAGCATTTTTCCTTTAAAAAAAAAAAAAAAGGTTCAATTTTGTATTACCATATCACCAATTTTCAAGCAATTTCACTGTATTTGACCTAAATGTATATGCTCTTATGCAGGAAAAAACACGAAGGGCAGACTGAAACAAAGAAAAAGGATTACACTACCGCTGTTGATGCCTTCTGTAATTATCCATGCTCCTGTAACCTCAGCAGCCTTCACCAAACCTCTGCTGAAAACCTGCTTGACCTTTGAGGGAAGCTTGAAATTTTGAATGCCTCCATGAACAGAGATCACGAGTTTTGGCAACTCCATCTGCCATTCTTTAACCATCAGGTGCAACAGCTGATCTGAACTGCTATCATAAGAGAGTCTAATATACTGGAAAGAATAATAATGGGTTAAATAAACATATTCTAAATACTCTGAGAAACTGCAACACATTACAAAGTTTGCAGCATTAATGTCCTGCAGATTTTGTGAAGGATTGATTAGAAGTGACATAATACCACTAAAATTGATAGCACAAAAATACATCTATGAGCAATACAGACAAGACAGCCTATCCTTAACCACGTTAACATGAAATCAAATGTAAAAGTATTTCATACACAGACGTTAACCTGACTTACTTTCAGAATCCCCTGCCCTCTTAAGACAATCACTCTGATATTTACCCAAAACCATTTTTTGCATTTCTTAGGCTGAAATTATAAAAATAAGTTGGACATATAAATAACATTGTCTATTACCTTGGCATGGTAAGTGCGGTCTCCATCTTGAAAATTGATTGTACCAAATGCATCTGTTGGGTTCATCTTTGTGTGTTTTTGCACAGACCATTCTCCACCATCCCTCTGTGAACCAGCCCGATAAAGAGGCCAGCTGTAGTCTATTCCTGGATGTTCTCCAATCAGCCGTCCACAGCAACACCTCACATTAAAAATACAAAAATTATTTTATATTAAACTCACTCACATACAACTCTAGAGTCTTCACCTGAGTAGTCTAAACAGCTTTTCTACAAAGAGGGATATTGCAGTTTTTGCACATGGAATATAATAGAAATTAACTGTGTTGAATTCAACAATGGCCAAATGACATTGAATTAAATCAAAAATACGTTTTGTTGGATACAGAATTTGTTCTCTACCTGAGTGACACTGATAACAATTTTGGGGGGTTGGACTAGACAGTCTTCAAAGGTCCCTTCCAATCCAAACCATGCTGTGATTCTGCGTGATTCGCTAACGGTATTTCCCAAATAGCTCATGCCTTGCTCTAATAAGGCATGTTTGGTCTCTCTAGCCATCTAGCAGGAAGGGATAAGATGTTAAAGATTTCTGAGTGTCTTAGACAAACAAGACAAAATGTTTGCCAAGGAGGACTGGAACCTTGTGAGGTAGAAAAAGAAACTCCTTCCTTCAAGTGTTTATACCTTTGAAAACTAAGCGGCTTTAGGGGGAGGGGAAAAAAAAAAAAGTGTGAAAACGGAAATAGGAATAATATATTCCCTAGTCCTTTATTAGGGAATATATATACCAAAAGCCGAACACGCAACAACACCGTAACTGAAATGTTTGAACAATTATCTTCGCCTTCCGGCGCTGTTCTAACCACAAACAGCAGGGGCCGCGGTTGGGCTCCTGGAGGCAGGGATGGTGATGGCGACCGAGGGCTGTGTCGGAGCCCCGTTGGGTGGCGAGGCAGCGAAACAGACAGGAGGCGCAGGAGGATGCTCCGGTGTGCAGCACCGGCGCAAGGCGTGGGCTGGGGCGTGCACCTCGCTCCTAAAGGTCCATGGCGAGGGCTCACCTCACGCAGGAAAAATTTCCCCCAGCCAGCAGCTGTGCAGGGGTTCACGGGCGGAACACAGCCCCACTCAAAGGGAACCCCCCGGCCGGCAGCGCTGGGGGACTCTCCCGGGCTGCTCTCAGCAGGGGCGGGAGTGGCGACTGGCAAGGGACAGGGCCTGCTCCCACGGGGGTGCGCCGTCAGGGGACTCCTCCTCAGGGGCCGAGCAGCTCAACAAGGGCGGGCTAACGAGTAGTGCCAGCAGCCTGAACTGTCGCCTCCCTTCGCGCGGTATCCCCCTGTCCCCCTAGACCCTTCCCTTTGAGCTGGTACCCCAGCCGAGGTTACACAGGGAAATTCGACCTTCCCCCATTGCCTAGGGGGCAGAAGAAACAAAAGAGTCCCACCTTTGCAGAGAAAGCTATTAGCTTTTCAATAGGAGGGCCATTAGAATCCGAGCTAGAAAACAATGAAGCTTTGATGCCTATCTCCTCGTAGCAGAGTCCTGCCCAACCACGCTTCGGTGTGGAAAATTCACTTAGAAAAAGTTTGAAACTATAACACCGAGCTACCTGGAAGATCCAAAGCCAAGACTAAGAGGGTCTCAGGAAGGCTGAGGAAGTCATAGCAAAACATTACATACAGCTATTTGTGTGGGGTTTTGATGTTTTCTGCTGCGTGCACAGTGCCAGGGCACAAGGAGGAGTGGCACTACAGCCTGAGATAATAGTTGAGTCAGAGGAGAGTAGCAGAGGAGCACTTGACTCACACACATGTCCCTGGGACCCGTCAAGCTGCAACCCAAGGTGCTGAGGTGGGTGGCTGATGTCCCTGTACAGCCACCTTCCATCAGGTCTCCACGGCTCTGGATATCCGGGAGGTCCCCAGTAAATGGGGAAAGGCAAATGTCACACCTGCCTTCAAAAAAGGGCAAAAGCCATCCTAGGGAACGACAGGCCAGTCAGCTGGCCATCAGTTCCAAGTAAAATCAAGAAATGAGACCTCGTGGAGCACGTGAGGGAGCAGACAGTGACAGGAAGCAGTAAGCAAGTATTTACCCAGAATGACAGACCCACCCACTGCCTTCTGCAACATAATTGTTGGGATGAGAACAGAGGAACAGATATCACCTTACCTCCACTCTAGCCAGGCTCTAGTAGTAGGTCTGTCACATTACAGTCCGGGAGGGTTGACATGCTGACAGGTAAGGACCTGACTGGGTGGTGGGCCAGTATCAAGCAGGGTCCCACAGGGCCTGTCCTGTTCAGCCTCTCCACCAGCAATGAGGAGGAGAGGATGGAAGGAACATGCAGCCCTGGGGAGGGGGCAGTTCTGGGGCATGGTTGTAGGTGCTGGTGGCCAGTGAGCTGAGCTAGGGCCATTCATGTGCCTGGGCAGCAATGGGGGACAGTGGTGCCTGGGGTAGTGTGAGCAGGACATGGCATGGCCTGAGAGCTGAGGGACAGCAAGGACTGTCCCCTCTGCTCAGTCTTTGTCAGCTCCTGTTTGGGTACCACCTCCAGTTTGGGCCCCCAACACAGAAGAGACATCAGCAAACTGGTGAGATTTCAGAAGCAGAGTGACTATCCTGATGATTGCGGGGCTGGAGCCCTTGCTCTCTGAGAAGAGGCTGTGGGACTGGAGATAGTTCAGCTGAGAGGAGAGATAGCTTCAGGGACTCCAACAATACACCTGGCACTGATGGGAGGGGATACAGAAGATGTAGATGGGCTCTTCAGTGGTGCTTGGCAAGAGGGTGAGAAGCAGCAGCACAGCTGAAACATGGGAGGCTGAGGCTGCAAATAAGAAGCCTTTTTTCCAGGAGGACAACCCAGCGGTGGAATCATGGCTTGGGGAGGGTGGGCTCTATCCATCCTTGGGATTTCACATCACAACAGGGTGAAACCCTGAGCATCCTCGTCTGACCCCCCTGGCTGAGCATGCTCTGGGCACGGGCTGGGACTGAAGAACATGTTCCTGGAGAGGGTGGGGCATTGTCAGTAACACAAAAGCAGGCTACTAGAAAAATCACACTTTGAGCAACACGAAGAAACCCAAAGGGTCAACACTGATGTAAAAGGAACTGCAGCAGTCAGACTACAATATCCAATGCCCTAGTAGGCAGCAACTTAGAAGCTGTGTCCAAAAATTACGCCTTAAAGGTCAGATATATAGGAAAAATGTAAGAACATCTCAGATGTGTAAGGATGCAAAAAGTTGGCACAACATCTCTGAATATTCATATAGTGAGATCAGTGTAACTGCTGTCCGGGATGTTTCTGTGAGTGCTGCCCCTAGGCCATTTCAACACACTAGGGGAGCATGGATAAAGGTGCCAGTAAATTACTCAAATTTGATTAGCAACTACTAAATGGAGTCATTCTACTTAGAATTAGCAAATAGTTGCATAACCCATTCATAAACTGTTTGCAAATCTTGGAAGTTCTCTGCAAGTAAGAAATCATTAACAGATTTCATTTGCCTACAATATCAGATCAAATTATAGTAGGCATCAAGTACATTCACATGATTTTTGGACTGTTGTGGAAAACTACAGATCTCAGGAGGTCCAAAACCTGCTTCATTGCTGATCTACAATACAATATAACCAGTCGAAACAATCATGTGAAAATTATTTCACCTTGTTCAAACAGAAAAATTCTCCTAGAACAAAGCTCTGTGGCCCCACTGAGACATACAAGACGACAAGAACAGTGAACATTTGGTAAAATGTACTTGCAAGATAATGGCTGACTGAAATGAACATCAGATATCCACAGACATTCTGCAAACACAGACTGACAAATCAGATTTAATGAAATGCTCAGGAAAAAGTGAAAGAAACAACTATATGATAAAAACCACAAAAAAGTACAGGATGTTTTGACAGAAAAAGAGGAAAGAAAAAAACAAACCCAAACACTGGGGTGCACATTTCCTGTTTCTCTTCTTCCCTCTCCAGCTGTAGTATTCACATTCATGCAGTTAAACTGTGTTTGATTAGGAGGCTGATTTGGTGAAAGGTAATCTTAGTTTGGTTTTCTACCTCCTCAGGGTAATTTCTGTACTAATGAGCTTCCCAGGCCAATTAACAATATGGTCTCTCTGCAGGGGTAGAGGGTGAGGATTACAGAACTGCTGTACTTTTGATTAGATAGAATTGAACTACTATATTTTGAAGGACACATTAATTTTAGTTGAGATACCCAGCTGGGTATCTGCAGGTTAGCAGGAAGGATTAAAATCCCCCTTGCATTTCTACTTTCAGAAAACCTGCAAAAAATCTTGGAATCACTATTCTTCTGCTCTAAAGCAAAATATGCATGAGACCATTCTCTTAGAAGCAGCTGAAACTTTCTGAACAGATTCCATACAAATCATTTACCTTACAAGGCCAGCACCATTCTGCATATCAGCCCTTTACAGTGGTCTGATTTTAAGGAGTAATTTATTTAATTTTTGTAAAACATAACTCTTCCCTCCGCATAAATCTTAGAAGCAAAATAAAATGTGAAGCTTAATAAAAAGTCAGATAGTCCTGCTCATACAGGTGACAGGACTACTTGGCACCAGCTTGCTAGTCATCAGTTATTGGAAACTCATTGTTTTCTGTTGCTTCAGCCTTCAGAGGCCTTTAACACAAAACAAACGTCAAGGAAAATTGAAATTTTTGTTCCAACAGCTGATAATTTCTTATCATAAATATACAGTACCAAAACTTCTTTGTAACACCAGCTGAATGACAAATGTTGTATTGAAAGCAATGACTTAATACAAGTCACAAAATACAAGTTGTTGGAAAAAATTTACAAACTACTTGAAAGCACCAAAGTGATGCTATTTTTGTTGCTTGCTTTCCCAAAAGCAGGAACTCAGAATGCTTACTGCAGAAAAGTTGAAAAATCTTCATAAAACCTTTTGTCATGGATGTTTCTACTATATCATTTCTTCTCTCTTCATTTTCTTCTTCTTCTTTCCATAATTCTTACTGTTCTTCATTCTCCTTCATATAACCCAGGATGTTGCTGGCTTTGTCTCATTGAAAGAAGCATTTCTGCCTTTCATTCCTCAGGAGATTAGGACAAACTCATCCACACAAAATATTTGCGTAAAATCTTCTATTTCAAATAATTGAAGAGCTATCATGCAATTTATTCTACTTACAGTTATGCTAAGCATTCTCCAGCACACCCCTAGAAATGCTGCTCTGACCATATAAGAGGAAGAATATTTCTCTTGTTATTATTTCTTTGACTAGGAATGACTATTACTGGGTCATTATAAAAATCATAGATATATATTTATGTATTCTTACCTGATTAAATTCTGGCACACCTGGCATCTTGCAGGACACCTGTGATAAAAGGTGGATAATTAATACATGCTTGCATAAAAAAAGACACCTGTAATGCTGTTCTTAAAGGATAAATTCAAGCGTGAAAAAACTCTTATCAACAGCATTACAGGCTGTCGTGTTCTGCACCAACCCCTGGAAGATGTACTGGATAACTTTAGTGATTTGTTTGGCATTTCACGTCTCAGACTGTATGTCAAATCCTCAATGTCATGTTTGCTTTCCCATGTTGTAAAACACAGCTTGAGGATTTGTTATCTTCCTTACTCTTTTCATACTCTACAGCTCAGCTTTTCATGCTCTACATACTCATGTCTGAACAGAAACTTCTATCTCAGAAGACTGATCAGCAGAGGGATTATTCTGAGGAAGGGAGAAAACAGTACAGCAGTATGTCCGTGCAACTCAATCACTCAGTTGGATACCATATCAGTTTTGGTTCCTGGACTGAGAGCAACAATCTAAGAAGCCTATGAAGGTTAACTGTTGCCAATTTCTAATTCAAATGAACAGCCTGATTTAAAATGTACTAGTGACAGGATCCATGAAAACCCATAGACCAGTAATCACCAACTAGGACACTGAAAACCATCATCCAAACCACAACAATGCCAATAAAAAAATATTTTGATTCTTTCTAAATGTAACAGAAAAATAGTGAAATTCATAGTTTTACCTGTGTGGATCTTTTGAGCTGGGAATGATGTGTGCACATTCTCTTTTACTGAAGACCTCTTCAATCCAAGATTTGGGGGACTAAAAGGACAATTCAAATTTAATTGTATTCCTGAACATGAAAACGTGATGTCAAAAATTGCACTGTAATGACAACCTGGCTATACACAGATAACATAATTCAGAATAACTCCCATCATATTGGGTGAAACATGAGAAGATGAAACAGCTCTGAATAGGCCTAGCCCTTCACCTCCAAGCTTTACAGAATTCCCCAGAGATCAATACAAAAATTTACGGCCACCATGAAAATTATTTAGAGGTTCTATCAAACACCTGTACAATAGAGAAAGTGGCAAGGACAAACCAGAATTGCTTTAAGGTTTGCACTCTACTTCTGCCAGAAGACTAGCAAATGGCAATCTTACTAAAGCTGCATCAAAAAAGGCAAGACTTTTATTTTACCTCGGAGAGATGGTTGAGTCCTTCTTTTATTCTTCTTAGCAGAGTAAAGAATAGATTCATCCTGGTCATATGTTTGCTGAACATATGAACAGTGAAATGCAAAAGCAGGGACCTATACCTAGCACTCAGAGTGTATGGTAGGTGACCTTTTTTCACTGGCCTCCTGGTACACTGAGCAAACTGAATAGTCACCAGTGGTACACAGATTTTTTTTTTAAAGAATCTCACTGGGAATCTTTGAACCTTTCTCTTCAGATCTATCAGGATCAACTTCCCTGAAAGGAATGATAATTTTCGTATGGTGAACTTTGAAATCTCTGGGTCTGAATTTAGTAAACACTGGAGGCAAAGCATTTTTTTTTGTCGTCAAAGAGAACTACCCCCCAATGAACCGTGCAATGGACAGATACTTTATCATAAAGAGTAAATACAGTTATACTGATCATTATTGCCTTATTTTTTCTCATGTTCATCTCACTCTACATCTGTTGTCTAGCTTACAAATAGACAGCAAGCTCTCTAGGACAGGGCACAGTAGTGTCCTGGTTTATGGTTAGGCGTACAAGGCATATAGTAACCAAATAATAAACATTAACTCCTTATTCTCTCCTCATGTTTAAAAACAATTGTTTCTCTGCAATATGTCATCCCTGTAAAAATACTTATGGTAGGTGCTTATCTTCATATCTGTTTTTAAAATGTGTCTTTCATACAACGACTTAGAAAACAATTCCACTCAAGAGAATGCCAGTAATTCAACTAATTAAGAGTACTGCTGGGAGCATTTTTTGGATAGAATTCAACGATATCTCATAAAAATACCTACCTTTTATCTCCCAAGTGGAATTAAGGTCCTAATTAATAAAGCAGGCCCAACCAGTCATGCAGTTGTAGAGTATGACTTGGACATGCTTGTCTTCACATGAGGACCCACCTTTCACCAAGATTAATAGATGCTCTACCTTTGGTTGTATTGTATGGTGAAACAGACCCCCACTGACAAAGATGAATGAGATAATTAAAAAGCAGTTTGCTGGTATTGGTGTGCCTGTGTATTCTTCTGGGAGCAATTAATTGAATTGAGTCTAGTTGAGCTTTGAATGAAGGGGAAAGGGTGAGAAAGATCCTCTGGGCTAGCAGAGCATTGGCATGAAAGAAAATTAATTAACTTTGAAAGACACATAGTGAGGATGAAGTGCAAAAAATTTAATCCAGAGGAAAACATTGGAAGCAGTGAAGCAAATTTCATTACCTGAGGGCAGGGCTCTTGGTAGTATTTTCCTTAGTAATCAGTAATGTTTCATGCTTCCTAAACCACTTTATTCTGGTTGTTTGAACTATCAAGCAACCACAAAATGCTTTTAATACTACAATACCATAGGCCTCTGATTTTTCCGAAACCCATTCCTATTTCTGGTAATTTGTTTTCCACCAGAACTAAGGAACAAAAAACCTTTTTATGTTATGGGGTGCTTCAGATAAGAATGACTCTTACTAAACTTTTCATTAACAGGAAAGGGCGTGACAGAATGGCCAAGAGGTTGACAAGCCTTATAGCATTTGTTGAGCCAACATGCTCAGCCTTGTGAGAGAAGAGCAACATCCAACTGCTGTAACTTTAATCTAGTAAGAGAATTAAGAGTTCAAAGAAACTTTGAGCAAGTTGTTGGCATTGTGCAGTCTCAGGTAGCTCCCATTGTGCTACTTTACCTTCAGCATGATATACACTGGAAATCAATGCCAAGATCTCCTGGTATACATCAGCTGTTTGGTGTGGTTATTTCAATCCAAAATATAACTTAAGAGTCCTCAGCGATGGCAATACAGCATGTGAGTTGATGTTATAATATCTAATATGGGAGATGGGAAAAGACATCTTCTCTACTATCTGCTTTTTGATATCAGCTAAACTGCCCCCAAAAGACATCTTGTGCTTTAAAAAGTTTCCATTTTCTAGATTTCAGAGGATGATTATGATGTTAGACAAAAATAACTGCTTAAAAATTGTGTATCCTTTTTCAATTTGATTGAAAAGCACCTTTTTCTTTCCTTCAACTGAGTCAATAAAGGCAGTCACTGACACACACCACAGCTGATCAGGCCACTCTAGTGACAATGGTTTGGGCTCAAGGTCCAACAAAGCCAATGGAAAAAAGAACTCTATAACTTAGGATCACGTGCCATGAATCTTTCTTTGCCCCATTATTCCAAAAGAACAAGGTCACTATGAAATTTATTTGACCTTTAAATCTCTAAGTACAAAGGATGCTCTTCACTCAGTGTCAAAAATACTCCCCTAGCACAACACAACAGCTCATTCCACTTCAGGATTCTCAGTAAATAGGACTGAAAACAAAATTTCAAAGTGCAATCGATACAACACTGGGAGTTTTCACCCTGCCTGGCAAAGAAACATGATAGGTTCCCATACAAATATTTCACCTGTAATCTTTGCTCATTTACATAGAGTTTGACAGAGCACACTGCTTCACCTACTTGATTCCTGTAGTTTTTACATTTTAAAAAGCACTACTTGGACAGCATATCAACTGTATATGATTCTGATCAAGCCTGTAACTTAAACATTTATTTTCATCTCAAATGTAAACATGTGAATATAACAAAACCCATCATTCGCAAAGTTGACCATTTTTTTCTTTAATGAAGTTCTTGAACAGATCATATCACTGAAAAATATAAATACATATTGAAATTCCAATCAACTATAGGAAAACAATAGGAAACATTAAAATGCAAGACTGTATCACTGTATTCCATCTTGCAAAGTGCAAATTTTATGATTTCCAAAAAAAACCTGTGAGACACACACATTTACCATTAAATTCTTAATTTAATATAGGTAAAATCTTCACCTAGTATGTAAAATCTACAGCTTAATAACAACACTCATTTTTTAAACTAAGGCTTTACTTAGGTTTTTAAGCTAATTGAATGATCATGAAAAGGGTTTTAAAACTTCATGTTTTTTACAATTGTATATGACTTCAGGGCTGGGCAAGTAAAAATAAAAAAGGAGACTTCTGAACTGCAGTCTGTTAGCTCTTGGTTCCTAGTTTTGTAAAAGACCTCTGTAACATGTGTATCTCCTTCCACAAAATCCTAACATTCCGAAAGTGCCATAATTTAATTAAATTTCAACAACAAATTAAAATTTCTCCTGTCACTATAATGAGGTACGTATACCTCAGCCAGCATGAACATGTATCCTTTTTGCCACCAAACCCTAAAGGGAAGCAAAAATAAACCTACATGTTCCTTCTGACTGGCAAATTTCTGTTCTGATATACCAAAGACCTGAAGCCAAGTTTATATTGCAACCTTCCTTCCAATTTTCCTCTAAGGAAGTCCTGAGACCTTTATTTGTGAGTTTTGGCTTTTCATTTCTTGCCAGTCTGAGGATTAGGATTGCTGCTTATACTTCCCTGACACAGAAGAGGCTTTGGAGATTTCTAGACTGATTTAGTCAATGGAGTGGCAAGAGTTTGGCTCTGAAATTTAAGGCACATGAGTAGTTTTTAGAAAATTGCTTTTAATCACTTCTCCAATATCTTTAATGTCTGAGATCCTTGCATAATATGGTATTAAAGGGACACTGTCAGGTCAAATCTGGTTAAACATAACTAATGTTCCAAAATTAAGGTTTCCAGAAGAAGGAGATCACAGTGAAAAATTCAGGGAAACACCTGCACCACTCATTTCTTTCAAATCTTTTCTGATAGGCAGTGAGAGCAGATAAAACCTAAAAATCCAGCCTAGCACAGAGGTAATCTGTCCTTCAAAAGGCAGGGGTGCTATCAGCAAGGCAGGTGACCCTGGAGGGGTCAGGTATGCAGTGCTTGGCTCACCAGTCTCAGGAGTCAGGGCAACACGGCCCCGCTATCCCCTGCTGTACTGCTCCCTGCACTGATTTCACCACTCACCCATCCAGCAAAAACAGGTGAATGCTCTGATTTTCGTTTCTGCTTTCTTCTCCCCCAGCCCACACAATTCTCCACCACCACCCCTGTAAAGGATTGGCCAAACTCTGTAGATACCCTGCACTAATTAAACACTGATAACAAGAGGGTTAATGTGCATTCATACTGCTTTGGAATTAGCTTTACTAAACCAAGAGTTGCAAGAAACAAGCTCCTTCAAGACCAGAAAATAAGCACTGTTCATTGGTTGAGTACCAAACTCAGGAAAAGCAGGTCACAATGTCAATACTAAACAATAAATTTTTAGTATTATTAGCTGTACGTATGTCCGCTTTAGGGTGAAAGGCACAGACACACACTTTTTCTAATGAAACAGTATGTGCTGTAGACAATTTTTCCCCTGCAAAAGGAAATTAAAAGGCACGCCTCTCTCTGTCAGAATAACTTCGTCTATTTTTGAAATATAATCAGTTATTGGGCAAAATAGGAGCAACTGCCTTTAATGACACATCATAGATCCAGACAGGTGCAGGTAATAAGAAATCACATAATGACCAGCCAGCTTAAGTAACAGGTTGGTCCACTTAAGTAAAGTACAGTTGTCCTGGAAACTAGCCAGAACAATCAAGTTGTAAGTAGCTTACTGAAACTGCAACAAATTTGTACAGAGAAACAGAGTGTCTCAGCCAAAACACTGTTTCAGGAGCTGAAAAGTGCTGTCAAGCTCCACAACTAAGCTCTGCATACACTGTGTGTCCAGTGAAACCAGTACACAATGTCACTTTCAAAGAATTTGTGTTTTCTAAACTAGTAGAGCCAGTACTTCTGCATTGTTGACCAGGTTTGTCAAAATTTTAACCAAAAAAAAAAGTTATACATCTATACATCTTTTTCCAATTAGGAAATTGTTACCCTCAAAATTAATATATGAAAGCAAATACTCTTTAAAAAGCAACAGATAGTTCTGAGGCTAATAGAACTGTGTCAGTACTCAAGTGTACAGTACCTGTAAAGATCCAAACTGATTTTCAGTACCAGGGAAGGAGGGAGGTACTATTTTCAGGTGAAAGCATGCCTGTGAGAAGTCAGCATACTGCAATCTGTGACCAACCTTTACTCATATACACCAGAAGAAGGAAAGAAGAACTTTCCCTTACTACAGCTACTGGAAGAATAGTGTCCTAAAATACTAAACCCTTTTAAAATAAACTACACATACAGCAAGTCAATTGCAGTAACATTAGATACCTGAAATAGCCAGAGTTCTTGTAAGCTAACACTCAAGACTATTTCACAAGAGCTCAGAGTATAAGCACATTGGTATCTCTTGAACCCTTACCCCTGGAAACTCTTCATGGCAACTGGTAAATTACTGCCAGCCTTAAAGAGATTTCCAACTTAACAAGCTGTCTTGCATAAGCTTTTCAGGGCAGGAACTTTCTGGTTCAGCATCCATTACACGCATGCTTATGGTATGAAGTAATATAATAACTGATCGTTAAACAAAGAACACCACTTCAGTTCCACTTAGGATAGAAGTACATTGTAAAACTCCTGGGTCACATGCAGTAAAATATGAACCCATGTAAGGTTTTCAACAAACTCTCAGGTCTTCTAGACTTTCCTTGTGTTCAGGCTATCCTGCCATGGGGTGACTGCCTGGCTTTGTAACACAGATTTGCTGTGGTTTCTCTTATCTCCCTCACTACAATACATCAGTACCTCTGTTACTAATGGGCAGCTTCTGTTTTTCTGCTCTTTCTTACCTCCTTCTTTGCCCCAGTGTTGAAGACTCTGCACATCTGCAGAAATACAGAATTATAAGTAATTGAATTTGCCAGACAATTTCATTCACTAAATTTCAAAAATACTTACAAGAATATTGTGCAAATAATTTCATTTGAATGCTTCCACTGTTCACCAGTTCACCATGCCCAATTATAAAACAACTATCAGCTAATCTCAAACTGCCTTTGCAAGCAAACTGCAGAAACATTTTCCCCTTTTAAAGACAGATATAACTGCAGGTCACAGCAGAATTTCTGTGATTATTTCCTAGTAACTAATTCAAACTCATCCACCACAAATATTCTCAGATGTTCACAAATCTGTCATCTGTCCTAGCAGGATAAATACAGACTCAAGTCAGAGCGGGATAACAGAACTTCTTAAAACTCTTCAGATATGCTGAACAGAGATTTTAGATTTTTTTTCCTCAGAAAAAAAATGTAGCATGTCAGCTTCTCGGAAACGTAAATTCAGTCTTCAGTTCACAGAATGTTATAGCATTTTCTTTCACAATTAATCAACTACACTTAAAAGCCAAGTATGGATGCCTAAGTGCTTTTCTGGACTGGGGTCTTACATCAAAGGCTCATGAAACTGTTTTCAATATTTTGATCTCAAGCTTAGCCAATAAAAGAAAAACTCGTTGACTTTAATGGGCTTTCCAACATGGTGTTTCTGATCCCAGAGTAGACTGCACAACACGATTGGAAGAATATTTCTGAATGCAAGTATTAGTGAGATTATGACAACAAAATGCAGGAAATACTAAAACCAAAACTATCCCTGTCAAAGAAGCTCCACCTTAACTCCTGGCGCACAGAGCTAGTGAACCGATGGAAAGTTTAGCCCAGTCTGAAATACTAGACCTTTAAATAATTTGTTACTTTTTACTTTTTAAATTTACTAAGTAATCAATTAAGGCTTTAACTAATTTAAGTTTAAGGCTAATGTAATGTTTTAGAAAAACATATCAAACAGCACTTCTACAAGAGCATGCCCAGCTCAGGACGTGGTTTGCAGCTGGAGGGCCTGAGCAGACTATCCTGTCCCACTGCAGAGCCCATGGCAGTGGAGTAGGTGGGAAAGGCCACATAGGCACTCACCTTAACACCTCTGACAGCAGCCCAGCTTTTGCAAAGGAGCTAAACGCAAGAAATCTCAAATCACAATTTAATTCCACAGCCCTATCCTTGAAACAGGTCCCAGAAACTTTGCTAGAAATCCTATATTGGCATTAGACATCTGCAAGTTACTTAAAAGCAGGTTTCCTGGTCTATTCTCCAACTGGAAATGCAAAAAGTCTTTGTGACATGGCACATAATTCAGCCTTCCATCTAAAGTAAGCTGCTCCAAACTCCACTGCTCTAGAAGCACGGTGGTTGTTGAGAAAGCTTGGATCTGACTGTATAGGCAATGAAAAAATCTGTGCTTATGGCTGATGGCAGCCACCTTGGTAAAAGCTGAAATTTGTGTCACATTGAGAGAATTAAAATACAGTGTAATACTGTATATCATTTATTATAAAGCCAATTCAATGACCAGCATAAACTATGGATTACTGAACAACTTAGTCATACAGAAAGATACAAGGAAGACATTTTCTAAAGATTTTAGTTGATTGAAAACTGCCCAAATTGCAGAATAAATTGTAAGAGATGCCCAAAACTTGTGGCAACCAAGAGCAGGCACCAGTAATAGAGCAAGAAATAGCAAATTAATTCAAACTGTGTTTGCAAATTATTATAAATCTCTAAATATAACAATGGTCTTATTTTACTGTGTCTGTTTTGGAGACAAAATTTTCCTGGTTTTCATAGTGGAACTTCTTACCTGTCTCACTGACAGTATTGTGGAAGTCAGTCCCAAAGAAAATCAAGCATTTGGTCTTCTTTTATTAACTAATGCAATATGATTAGAAAATCCCAAATACTGAAGGCAAGTTAGGTATTCCCTATGAAATGATCTTGCTGTAAGTCATTTTAAAGAAGTGACAATTCAGGTAGCCATAAGAAAATGATGTTTCAGGTATATTATTCAGAGGACTGAAAGTCTCATTCAGATTTCCACTTTGAGATCATTGGAAGGTGACTCTTCTTAGTTGTTCAGCATTTGATCTCGGCAAAGAGCTAATTTTGCTCTTTTTGAAATTGGGTCTCACCTTCCTAGCACTGAGCAGTCACAGAGGCCAACAACCCACTGCTGTTACAAATGCATTCCTTCGTCAAAAGATCCAAAATCACACAGCACTTCCTAGTTTAAACCAGGAGGAGGAAGAGAAAAAAATTATCTGCTAGTAAATTTCAGAGCTTTCTTTTGCTTGTTTTATATTTTCACAACAAAGGGTTTAATATTGACTAGAGAGGTGACCCTCAAAAGAACACATATATCTAAAGTCTCTAACGTGGAAAACAAATGCAGATTGAAAAATTCAGCTGGAGGAAACATGAAGGCCTCCAGTAAGACAGACTTTGACAGCAGTCTGCAACCTGGTCTAGAGGAAAGTGTCCCTTTGGACAGGGAAGTTGGAACTAGATGATCTTTAAGGTCCCTTTTAACCCAAACCATTCTATACTTCTATGATTCCATGATGGGAGTGACCCACACAGCTGGAGCCATATGACTGTTCACTGTCACTCCTATTAGCATTCTTCATTTTGCTCCATTGCTTTTCTCATATAGTGACAAAATCTTCATGGGCTTGACAGCTGCATACAGCAGCCCTTGCACACACTACAAGACAGGCAGGCTGTCACAGGACTAAAATTCCATTTTCCAAAGAAAGACAAAGCTCAGATGATTTCTAAAAAGGCTGAAGGTATGGTCAGTCCCACCTCTGCATTTCCCACCTGGACGCATCTCACCACTCCTGTCAGTTCTGCCCTCCACACCACCTTGCAAACAAAAAGCTTTCCTTTTCACTGCTAGCTCACTGTTAAATGTAAGTCATGTCATTAACCCATCAAGTATCACAGACCCACAAGCAGTCACTTCAAACCAGCTGGAGAAAGAGCCAGCCATAGCCTGGGAGCAGCCAATGGGAACTGCGAGGATAGAAACATCCTCCTGCTTCTTTGCCCCACATGTCACCTGAACACCACCTGAACACACCCCTTGGGCTCTCCACCAGATCTTACTGCAGTTTCAGCCTCATGTCTAAGAAACATTCTGTGATGCCAGGCTCATCCCATTGTGTATTGCACTGGAGGTTACAACAGCAGCCAAAGGGACCCCAAAGGCTTGGTTTCACTGGGGCCAGGCAGTGAGGAGCAGCTGCGGTTGCATTTTATGTGGGGCTGCACAGGATGACTTGGCAGCCATCACCATTGCCCTCTCAGCATGAAGCTGAGCTGCAGCTCCTGGCTCCCAGCAGACCAGGCTGTATTTCAAAGCATACTCCCCTGTCTGCTCCATCCCCTGATGACAACTCTTCTCCCTCCAGTCACAGCTCCACCCAGCACCCACCTCTCTGCTTACCAAGAAGGCTATCTGTTTTCAGATGGTCTCATGAGCTATTCTGGCAAGAGGATGAGGGAAGGGCCAGAGCATGGGCAAGGAGGGTGCTGCAAGGAGAATGGACAGGACAAACACAGATCGGGCTGAGGCTGCACAGCACTGCCACACAACCTTTCTGAAACACTGGTCAGCTGGCAGGCAGGGAGATGGATGTATTTCATAAGCACTTGGGATATATTAGTAGCAGCTCTGATATGCCTCTTTGGGGGTTAAATTGCACCAATATAATGTAATTAATTGCACTGGCTTATAGCAGTAGGACTGATCAAACCTGGAATCATTCCACCCCAGCCAGGCTGGTAAAAAATTTATATCCACAACCTGACCTCAGTAATGCATCCTGGGCCGATTGACATTACAGTCACAACAGGCCACTAGTCCTTCAGAGATATGACCGAGTCCCTCATTGTCAATGTGTAATCCCTAGCGACCTAGCCAAGAAACAATTTTTATAATGAAAACACATTAATTTTTTCACACCACAGAACTGACACTGAGATGCAGCCAAGGTGTTTACCAAGTTCTAGACCATTGCACCTGAAAACACTGAAGTCTGGGAAGCAAATGTCTGCCCAGACACAGTTCCTGTGCAGAGTTTTTAATTACTGGAAACACTGAGACTTAATAACCAGGAAAAACCAGAAGCAGCAATTTCATTAGGAAATCAAGGACTTTTGATTTGGAAACAGTGACAAGAAGATGTTACACCCAATAATGTGTTTTAAAAAACTCTTTTTCTCACTTCCATTTATCAATGTACAGCACAGCAGCACCCAACTTCTGTCCGAGTTAAAATAACAGCTAGAAACTCCAGAAACTGTTTTTGGATGTCTCCTTCTGTTCCCATAGGATAAACAGCAGGAACTGTACAACTCACAACAGCAGGTACCAGCAACTGCACTACAGCAGAGATGCAAAGCAACAACAGGCCCAAGGAAAGGATGAAGACAAGTACTTAATACATCTTGCCTTTCTTGAGGCTTAAGCACTATGGTCCCTCAAAGGGGCCTCTCTTCTTTCAGGACTGGGAAGGGAAAGTATGACCAGTTCAAAAACTAACACAAAATGTTAAGAGATGAGAACATAAAGCAAAGGAACTAGTAATTCAAAGTATACAGAGTGGATTACAAGGGTTTACATAGAATGCGTGAACACAGAAACGGGTTAATGTATTACACAGCAGTTGATAGAGCCAGTCTATCAGCCAGAAAACAACACAGATGGAAGATCAAAACTTGCCAAATTGTGGCCACCACAGCTTCCTGTTGTGCTGTGAACCGCCCAAGGAGTCTCAAACTCATTACTCATTCTCAAAAAATTGGATTACCCTGCTTGGACCTACCACCTCCCTGGAGGACACAAAAACCTATAGATTGGCTTGTTGGGGAATGTGTGTGTGGGGACCCATGTCTTCAGTTAACATAGTGCTACTAAGTGAAAAATAAATTTAAGATAAGCTAAACCAGAAAAAGGAGGAATGAAGGGAGTGATTTATTTAGAAAAAGAAGTAGGAAGAGTATTGCACACAGTTCCCACAGACTTTCCTCCTGGGAATGTTTCATTCAGCTTCAGCAGAGCAGATTAGAGCCACACTGATGGATGGACATTTTAAATGAGATATAACAGTCCAGAATGGTCTGTGCCATCCTATTTGTAACATCAGTCATGTTCAGTGTAGTGCTGACAACAATGTGAAGAGACTGACCTTCCCTTCTTACTCCTGCAGCTTTCCCCTGACATGCTATCGTGTACTGTAATCCCACTTTAAAGGCAATACTATAAATCAAGGACAATTCTGGCTTCATGACCATTAAAACCTGTTTTCTATTATCTGGGGTTTCTCTCACTGTGGTTATGCAGGGGCAAACGAGAACTCCTTGGGATGACAGAGGACTGACATGCTGCAGCTGTCAGGCACATGAGGTTCTCCACAAATAAAGCCAGTCACAAGGTACATAAAGTTTCATTGACCCCAGAGAGACCTACACTGTTAGTGCCAACAACGTTTTTGAAAACTGAAACACAGGCACATAAATAATTGAGATGTTTTTGAAAATGTTACCTGCAGCCTAGAGTGAAGTACTGTGTGCACTGTATAATCGTGTGTTTGCACAGACAGACATATTTATTGAAACTACATTTTCCTTTATGAGCTGTAGAAATTTTAAACTCACCTACCTTCTGGTCTTTTAAAACTACTACATGGCTTTTTACTTTTCACTTAGGTGGTCACAAAGGGGAGGAGGGGGAAGCCGTAACAAGTAACAATTATCTGTTCCCTGTCCCTACAACACTAAAACAAAAAACAAGTGAAGGTGGAGCTCAAAGAGACATGCCTTTTTCTGGTACGGTTCTGTATGATTATTACGTTTTCTTCCTGATTCTGGTTACTTTCAGGGGCAACATACTTCAGCACATTCACTACTGGGTAATCTCTGCACTCCTGACCTCATAACAGCAAGAAAGCTTCAGCATTTTTTCCTTATCAAGCCATAAAACAGTTAAGGAAAGAGGTACAAACCTAACAATCGATTTTGTGCTTATTGTGGTTTTTATACTACTATATAAGCCTCTTACTACTTTAAATAAGGTTGTTAAGCTATAATACAAACTTACCAAAGTCTGTAAACTGGTTTCACCAATTCAGAGCATACTTTTAATTAGGAAAAAAAACCCCAACAAAACAAAAACACTATGATGATAGTCCCTTAAACTCATTTCAGCTTCATAGCAGTATGGGCTTAAGCTTATAGGTAACACTGCAATTACCCTGGGAGGTCCAAAATACATGAACCTCTAAAAACTGACAACTCTATTTTCATAACAGGGTTTGTAGCTCAACTTCAGGTGTTCACAACTTAAAACACTAGCTCATTTGGGGTTTTTTTTTGGTGTACAAGTAGATGCTATGTATTTTGAAAATTATATCCATAAACAGACATACAAAGAATATTACAAGATAAACATATTTTTTTGTCAGCAAGTATATCAGAAATGGATACAGTACATATGTTGCTAAAGCATGATCTGTGTGAAATACCACTCATTCTCACAATGTTATGTACAGTAGCAGAGCTCTCTTCTTAAACTCCAAACATCTGAATCACAAAAGTTCCATCTTTAAATTACAAAACAAAGCAAAACCAAACCAACCAATCAACCAACCAAACAAGCAAAAAACCAAACAAACAAGAAAACAAACACAAAACAATAACAAACCGAAGAAATAAATAAACCCAAAACAAAGCAAAACCCAAAGAATATCTCAAAAAAAACTTGCAGTCAGCATCGTGGTAAAAAGAAGTGAAAGTTTACTAGAGCCAGAGGCACTTGTCTTGCATGTTACACCTAACCTCATGGCATTCATTCAAACAGCACTCCCACGAAACCGCCGTGCGATATCCTGGTTGTAGAGTGGGCAATATTTTTTGCTATAAGGTTTTCATGGCTACTAGAATACAAGCAGATGTGTGCGTGTGCTTGTGTGTGTCTGTGTGTGTCTGTGTCTGTGTCTGTGTCAGTGCCTGTGTCTGTGTCTGTGTGTGTGTATGAAATCACTCAAGTCTCCGTTTGCAGTAGCACAGGGGGACTAATCGGTATCGGCACCAGAACATCAAACCCCTGGAGAAACAGCTCCGTGTAGCCCAGGGGTTTCTATTTGCCGAGAGCTAACCGATCCGCTCTCTCCTCGAGTCGCCTGGACTTTCAGACGGACCCTGTCGGCATCTGCGGATTCGCTCAGACGCCGCTAATGACACGGCGAGTGCTGTGAACGCCGACGGAAACAAAAGAGCTTTAGCTCCGAGCCAGCCGCCCACCACCCACTCGGCGCGGAGACGCCCTCTCTAAAGGCGAAGGGACCGTGGCCCAGGAGAGGACGAGGAGTGTGGGTCCCCAGAGCCGCCGGTCACCCGGGCAGAGCAGCGGCGCCCCCGCTGCCGCCCTCACC
>VXAY01000016.1:260713-277812 GCA_013399855.1 Oxyruncus cristatus
CTCGAGGGCGCGGCGGCTCCCGGAGCTCCGTCCTTTACCCCCGGCTTCTCACTGAGCCATGTGCTTCGTTTGTTTTTGCCCCCAGTATTGGAGCCCGGCTCTGGCTTCCCTGCCGCCCGCCGGCGGAGCTCCGACGGCCGGGCCGAGCACCCTCTCCGCAGCGCCCCGCGCACACGCTTCCCCCCGAGCCCACCGGGACTCTGCTTCCACCTTGCCAAGTTCTTTCTCACGTCGGGAAACCGCATCATACGTATCCCGAACTCAGTATATGTTCCTATATGGTTTTGCCTATGGTTTGTCTGCATCTCAGCTCCCCCTCCTAATGCTTGAGTTTTGATCCTGGTCATTTTTTAGAGTCCTGTAAAAGTGAATTTGTGGTATAAGTTACAGCACTCATGATAAACCTAACAGGAAGATCCAAGATGAATCAACAATCTTCTTTATTGTGAACACTGGAATCATATGTAATCACAACATTATTAAAGGCAAGAGGTGAAAAAGAAACAGTAACTGTATTACAGCTCAAGACAGTGAATTCAAGCAGTGAACAAGAAAATACGATGTGACCAGTGTATTAAAGTCTTCATAAAGTGATGAAATTTGGATATAACCCCAAATTTTTGAATACTTAGGTTCTTGATCTTCCTAGTCGTCTTCATATACCTTCTGTATCACTTCTTTCACACTGACAAAGAAAACTCAAAGACCACAGCCATGAAACCAAACCAAGTACCTGCAACAATTATAGCTGGTTGTACCAGGTGTGAACTGATAAAACAGGCATGCACCATTCTCCCTTTATTCTGAGTTTTGGTTTGTTTCCCGTCTTTTGCATTTTTTCCAACTTACCTCAAACCTTACTTTTCATTCAATCTCCAATTTCTCCTATCCCAAACCAACCCTCCCTCTTCCTATGCTAGGCTCCAGTTCTCCGGTTTCTCAGCTCTGCCCTCTCATCTGCTTCTAGCCCACTGCTGCTTTTATTTTATTGCCTTCAGTTGTACAACTGTTTTGACTGTGAGCTCCAGTGTCCCTCTTCCTTCTGGATTTTATCTGTATTTCCCATCCACTCGCTCTTTCTAAATGTTTCTCTCATTTTCTGGTCTCTCCATTTTTAATTTTCCTGCCCAGCAAAGTCTCATCTTCCTTTGTGGTGGTCAGCTCTCTCTCCCTGGCTCCTACAGGAGAGGCTTGCCTTTGGATCATGCTGTTCCAGTGCAGGAGCCTGGGAGCAGAACCTCTGTGAGCACCAGGGAGAAGATACTTCACTCTTAGTTCAAGAACCCCAAAAACTTAGCAGTACCCCAAAAAACAGAGCAGGAAAGCCTTTTTGGTCCTTGGGATGCCTCAGGGCCTTTTGAAATAGTGGCTGTCAAACTTAACAGTGGTTTCACATAAACTATTATTTCAAAGACAAGGACAATAATAAAATTGCTTCTAGCCTCCTGCCAAACATGATTTTCTGCTTCTTGACACTGCCTCTATTTTTCCTGTAGACTTTTTATATTGCACGTCCTACACAGTAGGCCTTAAAAAAGCATTACAGCTTCTAATAACAGAATGGACTTCTAGAAATTTTAGCAGGTGTTGAACATCACACTCATTCTTTACTTAGGTACACCTTTTAAGATACTATTTTCAATTAAATTTTCTCAAACAAGTAATCCTGAGTCAGCATAGAAGTTGTTAGCTTGATTTGCTAGTATCAGTGATGTTTATAAATTAAATAAATAAATGGCCATGCCCACTCTTTATATGAATCTGAACTCTGTAAGCAAACTGAAACACTGGACTTATTAGGACACAGCTATCCGTACATACTCTTCTGCCTGAAAGTATTTTCTTAATTCTAAGTTTATGCCACTTCTTTCTAAGTTGTGAATATTTTTTCATACATAAGAAATTGTCTATCTTCCCTGGAATCAAGTCCTGCCATTTGTGATCTAGTACAAAAACCTAAATATCTGCTCTGAAAAGCCATGTAAACCGATTCTCATGCTGTAAATTCCCACACCCAATTCCTCAGCACTATACTGATATGAAAATACATACGGTATATTTTGTAACAGCCATTTTAGTAGTTCAAAGTCCATATAAATCTCATGTTATCGTGTTATCTCTAGAAATCAGAACTGCTGAGATGTTTTTTCCTTAACAATCTTACGTCTACAGACTTACCTTGGGATCAGTGCTATCTTGCTTGCCCATCCTTTAGGCTTCTTTTTCGTTAGTCCTATATTTCCAGTGTCTAAGCCTCAACAGCACTGCAGCCAGCTCATTTCTCAGATGCTTGTCAGGAACAGTGCATCACACGTACTGCTTTTCATGTCCTAAATAAGTGAAATGCATGTATGTCAAAGTCTGACTGCATTTATTTATGTATAACCTTGCACTATTTTCAAAGTACAAAAATGTTATACCAAAAAGCATTCTTAAAAGAGGATAATATGCTTAACAGAAATCCTTACCAAAACAGCAATGGCTTTGTTTCTGTTGTTTCCATTGGGGGGCCTGTAAAGGAATAAAGATCCACATACTCTGTTCTTGTGTTCTATTAGGGAAGCACATGGAAGTAGGGGTTTTTTTCCATCCATTGCATTTAATCAGGCGGAATCTACTAGAAAAAGCCAAAACTATCTCATGCACTAATCTGTTTTAGAGGGATCTCCCAGTTTCATTGTTTCATCATCTCCAAACACACTGAAGACATTGAGTTTTGTAAGACTAGGTACAAACCTTGACCTTTGCCTTAGTGCCCTAGCAGACCTTCAAGAACTGATAACGCAGCAAAGAGAGGAGCAAGGAATGAAACTGGTAAAGACTATTTCTAGATTTCTTCCCAGTCTGTATCATCATCAAATCACCCTACCTTTAGGCTTATTTACCTCTTCCAACATAGTTAAAGTAGCCTTATAAGTTAGTCAAACACCAAAAGCTGGCCACAGATACATTGAACACACTCATCAGATGATGACTATTTCAGCCTCTGCTTCAGCATGCTGTGGAAAGGCACTGTGGCACTTACAGCACAAAATATAAATCTTGTTTACCATGCAGATTCTGGACTACAACAGAACAGAATCTTCTGCCTTGGTCTTCCCCTTCTACCTACACTGTGTAAAGGCAACCTCATGGAGTGAGCTTAAGTCACGCTTTATGGTTTATTTCACAGTATGAAAATATGAAATTATTATTCCAATTATTCCAGATTATTCCTTCCTGCTGCCCACTGCACACTGATATTAGAAACTGATCTGCCAACAAAGGACAACATTACTTCCCTCATCAAAAATACAATTAATTTTTGATTCAAGGATGTTTAGCTCAGTTGATTAGAGCATGATGCTAATAACACCGAGGTCACAGGTTTGATCCCTGTATGGGCCATTCACTGAAGAGCTGGACTCGATGATTCTTATGGGTAACTTCCAACTCAGAGGAGTCATATAAATGTCCATCATCTTCTCAACATCTGTTCACATGACAGATGTGTTTCAACAGGAAGCAAGAAGGAGGACAGTTCTGAATATTGAATTACACACACACAGGATGCCTTGTGTTCTTTTGGTTGTCAGATCATCCAGAGGTTGCAAGAAGTAGTTAATGATATCTGAGTATGGCTCAAAATCATTCAAAATAGTTATGACATTGTATTTACATGAAGAATTATTTGAAGTCAGCAGGACAGTCTGAAGAACTTATTCTATGAGAAAAAAAATGACTTTTTACGAGTTTTTATTAGCGTTTGTAAGTTTACAGGAATGTAGTGCGGTAGGTTTCCTCAATTTGATGGTCACAGTCACAAATATCCAACCATAATTACCCTGAAATATGTTCTGAAATACCTTTAAAGTCAGTGCAGACCCAAAGAACAAAATGCAATAGTACAGTTTAACCTTGTTACAATCATGAATAGTTTCTGTGCTTCTAGCAATGGTGCCATGGAAACCAATTTCCTAAAGCAGGACATCACAGTCCAGAATTGGGAAACAAGGTTTCAGATTCTGTCTGGAGTCTCTCTTACTCAATCTTCTTAGCAGAGGTAGGAAAATTAGTGAAGGCACCCTAAGAGGACTCAGTGTAGGAATGTGTTTGGCAGTTTTAAGATGTAGTAACCTCCTTCTCTTAAGAATAAACCCTTCACAGTGATAGAGAAACCCAATGTACTGTTGCAGGGCAACAATCATAAATTCAAAGAATCATTTCAATTGGAAAAGACCTCTGAAATCAACCAACCACTAACTCAGCACTGCCAAGTCCACCACTAAGCAATGTACTGAAGTGCCACATCCACACATCTTTTGAAAACCTCTAGGGATGGTGACTCAACGACTTCGCTGAGCACCCCGTTCTAATGCTTGGAAATCCTTTCAGTGAAGAAACTTTCCCTAATATCCAATCTATTGGCACAATTTGAAGGCATTTCCTCTTATCCTATCTTGTTGCTAGGGACAAGAAATGAACACCCACATCACTACAACCTCCTTTCAGGTAGTGGGGACAAGGACAAGAAAGATGCAGGATTAAAGGATAACTACCTTAGTGGCTATTACCTCAACATTCAGTGACTCCTTAGATAGTATGTGTAGCTATAGGTAACACCTAAAAATTTTCCAGGTTTCTAGGGAGTCTTTCTTGACCAATAGCACAATTCCTACTTCTAAGAATAAGCAGTCTTGAGGGTTTTGTACAATAGTCTCAGGGAACACAGCCTGTCTTCAGTTTGCTCTGTCATCCCTTGTATCCCTCAGAGTGATTAACAGATTTTTCAAATGCATCTTCTTTCAAAGTACCCCTAAAAAATTTGAACTCTGTTTGTGTTTTAAGCTCCCTGGACTGAGTTAAATGACAGGCATTTGGATTCTTCAGTGACACTTTCTCCAGATGTGATCCTGGAGCTCTCAAAACCTCATTTTAAAACAGTTTTCAAAATCTCTATTTTGCTTTCCCACCTTTTTTTTTTTTTTCTCTCCTTCCCCCGTACTAGACACAGTATATGTGGGGTTGGTACTGGGGCTGATACTGTTCAAAATCTTTGTTGGTGAGGGGCAGTGGAATTGACTGCACCCTCAGCAAGTCTGCCGATGGCAACAAGTTGTGTGGTGCAGCTGACACCCTGGAGGGCAGAGAGGCCACCCAGAGGGACTTGGACAGGCTTGAAAGGTGGGCTGAGGCAAACTTCATTAAGCTCAACAAAGCAAAGTGCAAGGTGCTATACCTGGGTTGTGGCAACCCCAGGCACGCCTGGTTGAGGGCAGAAGTGATTGAGAACAGCCTTGTGAAGAAAGGCATGAGGGTGGCTGACCAGAAGCTCAACATGAGCCAGCAACATGTGCTCACAGCCCAGAAAGCCAACCAGCTCCTGGGCTGCATCAAAAGGAGTGCGGCCAGGAGGCCAAAAGAGCTGATTCTTCCTCTCTACCCTGCTCTTACGAGAACCAACCTGGAGTGGTGTGTCCAGTTCTGGCGTCCCCATAAGAAGGAAATGGAACTGCTGAATCAAGTCCAGAGGAGGGCCATGAGACTGGTAAGAGGACTGGAGCACCACCCTACAAGCGAGTTGGGGCTGTTCAGCCTGGAGAAGAGAAGACTACATGGAGACCTCACAGCAACCTTTCGGTAGCCTTTCGGCCTACAGGGAAGTTGGAGAGGGACTCTTCATCAGAACTGTGGAAACAGGACAAGGAGTAATGGGTACTAAATGAAAGCGGAAATTTAGGTTAGATATGAGGAAGAAATTTTTTACTATGAGGGTGGTGAGACACTGGAACAAACTGCACAGGCATAGGCATGTTGTGATTGTCACAACCCTGGCAGTGTTCAAATCCTGTTTGGATGAGGCCTTGAGCAATCTGGGCTTGTGGGAGGTGTCCCTGCCCATGATAGGATACGTTGGGACTAGATGATCTTTAAGGTCCATTCCAAACGCTTAACATTCTGATTTTATGATATCTTTCTCACAGGCACTATAGAGAAGATAGAATTGGAAAGAGGTTTGTGTCAGTAGTCATTCTCAAAGACCTGTCAAAGCGAATGCTTTGAGCTTTACAGAAGAGGAGACAAACAAAAATCTTTTTGCTTTATATGGAAAAAAAGAAAGTTATCCACGTGACCTCTTTAGTTTGAACTAACCAAAAATTATTTACCTAAAAATCAAGGGCTAAACTGTGATGAACGTACAGGGAGTAATGCGCTTCTCTAAGAAAGAAGGAAGTCTGCCTTTAGTGACTCACGGCTGGAGGCAAAGTGGAAAACTTGAACTTACTAGGACGTCTGTAAAATACACTAAGCACACATATTTTCCGATTAGAACACAAAACTTAAAGCAACACCAAATGATCCAGCATAAGAAGATGGGCTTATTCATGATGAATAGTCCTGTCTATTGCCTATGCCAGTCTTCCAAAGGCTTGAGGCAGCTGAAAGCACATCCACGTTCATGTGATACTGTGCCTTTAATAACTGCTGATTGCTCTGCAGGCAGGTCCACACATTTGACTGTTGGTTTTCACAGGCTAACCCAGCAACTGTGTTTCTCTCAGGCATAGCTTGATGGCAAAGGCACAAGAGGAAAGTGACCATATATGGATTCACCCTATGAGTTGTACCTGGCCTGCAGGGCATGGCATTGACCACCCCCTGCTGAAAGGAGCTGGCAGTCAACCACAGGCAGAAGTAAAATTGAGATGTTGGTGTCAGCTAGGCAGAGCGCTGTTTATTATTGCTTTCAGGCTGTGTTTTGAGGAGCTAGGCCATAATAAAGGACAGAAGTATACCAAAACATAAATCTTCAAACATCACCGTGGCTCTGTGCTGCTGGCTGCTATAATTTCACCTTTAGGTACCTAGATTTCTAAAAGGAATGTAAAGTAAATTTAAGCTTACTTCTATTGAAGAAATTAAGGACTTTGTTACCTCATATGAAAACATTTTAAGTATTTCTCCTTTCTGAGGAAAAACTGAGCAGCCTAGGGGAGGAAACAGTTTGGTTGCATCCTTGGCTTAAACTGGTATGACTATTTTTTAAAAATATAATCAAATAGACCTTTAATTTTTTTAAGAAAACACACTAAAATGCTGTTGTTTCCTTGACTCCTTAAGACTTAGGATAAAAAAAGGACTGTTCTTGTAAAGATTAGCAGAGTTACTGCTCACTGTCCAGAAAGCACAAATCCTCTATAGAATGAGTATGCTGTAATTAGAAAATGACAAATCAGAATACATCTCAAAAAACCAAATTCCACTATTATAATCTCTAGTAAAGTACAACTAGATTAGAGAATGTCAAACATTGTATCTTTAAAAGGCAAAGTGTTTCTAATTTTGGTTACTGAAAATCTAATAATGCACTTTTATTACTCCTGTAAGTCAATCACAGAGGCTGGTAGTCAGCATAGAATGTGGTCTAAGGAATTTGAGTTACAGAGTTTTGATTACTAAATTTGTTATTGAAATGACTGGTCTTTAAAAATTAGCAATTCTGACCTCAGTTTAATTTGAGACCACCCGATAATAGGTAAAAGAGAAATCCCAAAATGATTTGTGATTGGACTAGTTAGCACTGACAAATCCAAGATATTCACCAATAAACTGCACAACAGAAAAATGGGAGAAAGGAATGCTTTGGAATCCAAGTACCAGAATCTGTCTCAGGGCTCAAAATAATAAGAAACAAAAATAACGGGGACCCTATTCTATCTTTTACACTATTTGTTGGCACAGAAGCCAGTAGGAAAGTAGGCAGACTCAGTATCTATTTTTTTGACTCCAGTAACTAAGCTGGAGTACTTAAAGCACTTTGGGCACCTCTGCACTGCATGTGTGGACCCTAAGGAAAACACACCACCACACTGAACACCAAATCCAGCACAATTTCTTCCTGAAGCTTTGACCTGTCATAGAAATTGAAGGTACTTTGATATTCACACTCTGGGTTTGATGTGTCCAAAGTATAAACAGTTTTTGCCTGTTGTCCATACCTTTCCTTCTCGTACCATACCATATTTCACAATAATACTTTTGAATTACTTTTACAAGTTAAATTTAAACAATTAAAAGCTGTCTTTGTTGTCCCTGGATTTCAACATTACACATTTGGAAATACAGAGGTTTGTCTGAAGTAGATTTTCCTCTTTTCAACCAGATACACAGATGCAAGCCTTTGTGATTATTTAATTTAAAAAGCATTGCAGTTACCGACTAACAATCATGAAACCAAAGGATTTTGATAGTTTACTTTAAGCCAAAGTAGTTCTTACTTAATAATCACACAATCAGAAACAAAATTAGGGTTTTTTAAATTCCAGGAATTAAAAGAAACTGAAAGCAATTTTCATATTCTTAAAGTTGAAGCATCCAAAGAAAACATCCACCGTAAAGCATCAGGCCTCAGGAACAGGCATTTGACACTTCACAAAAACTTACTTTGCCTCCATCCTGCTTTCACATTTTTTCTCCTGGTAATGGCAACATATCACTTTTAAGAAAACTATTTTTTCCCTCCAGCAGTGGAAAAAGTTATTTACTACCTGTAGGGCTTTAAGAGAAGAAAGAACAATGATTTTTAAGTCCTTAGAAGTGACTAAAAAGTCATGGACACTATTTTTTTCACCAAGAGTATTTAAAACATACTTATTAACAACTAATGAGTTCTTACAAGTGCAGTTAAAATAGACTTAAAATATATATCAACATCAAATTTTCCAGTACAAGAAGCATGAAGTAGGAATTTTAATAAAGACTACCAGAAAAACCCTATTTGAAATTTCCTCATACATGTCAAATATATTACCTATATACAAATATTTAAATACTTAAGAGTTAGTTTCTTATGAATTACCACTTACCTTTTTCTTCCTCATATCGTTTTACATTTCAAGTAGCCTTCAGCCACCGACCAAGGTTTCCATCCAACACACAGTCAGATAAATCTTGTTCCCCAGTTCTGACTAAAGGAAACAGTCCTGTGAAGCAGTGTCAACAGATTCCCGTGTACTAAATTGATAATTGGATTTGGTTGGTTGCTTTTGGTTTGTTTTTTTTTTCGGGGCAGGGACTTGAAGAGATAATTAAGAGATGAATCAAAAATTCCCACCACGATGTTTTACTCTAGTTATGCCGAAAACCTTGTGTCACCTTAGGATCAGGAACTTGTGACTTGATCTGCCTTTATTTATGTATCACAGTAAGGAAATGATTAGCATTCATGATGTCACTGCTTGAATTTTCAGTAGCAGTTCAGAATAAAAGCATACCCAAACCATTTTTCAGATTCACTGTAACTTACTGTGTATGTGTATTGCCACCTAGAGAGTCAAGGTTATAACTGTAGCCATGGAAATAATTAAGCCAGCCCAGGCATACTAATTATTATGAAATGTTTCTTTGAGCATAAGTTTTGCTGCAGCAAACAGTAAGTCTCTGCAGTCTAACACCTCTTACCGCAGCAGTTGTGAGATGCTGTCACAAAAGTGTACATGAACTCCCCACAATGAATCTGCTGTGACCAGCACATGCTGGCAAATGCTGGACATAAATTATCTTTGTTTTCAGCTGGAAACACATATGTACATTTGCACTCTTTATCTTCTTCATGAAGCACCCTGTGGACTTTTCAACAACCTATATACATAAGCATGTGCTTTTTTATTGTCCACTAAATTCTTGGCCTTGCCAATAGGAAAACACATGAACCAGTAACAGTCAAAACACTGAGAAACCTAATAAATTTACTGATGATATTCATATTCAAATTAGTGTACTGTTGCTGTGCTGGAGCTAATGCTGAAAATATTACTTCTTGTCATTGATCTGGTGGCCAACTATACTTGCACCCATAGGCTGCGCTGCTTCATCATCACCTACCTTCCACTACCCAATTTTTTTTTTCCTTTCTTTCTGCTACAGTCTATTTACCCAACACATCTGTGCAGCCTGTTTTTCATAGCAGTTCTTCACTTTCCTGATTTGGACTGAGCTTTAAGCTTCTCCCGGAGGCTTATCTATCTTGGGAACCATAACTATAAAGCAGGCCCTCAACAAACACAAATCAGACAGTGTAAAACAGGCCTCAAGTTTAGAATGATGCAGGAAATTTACCATGATATGCATACTACTTTGCTGTTTCAATCTGTTCTCAAGCATATTGAACTCAAGCATTTGACTACTTACTATGTCTGTACATTTACTGTGCTACTTGCAGAATCAGCACCCTTACCAACCTGGGTGGTGTCTATAGTTATCCTTTACATGTTCTTACACTTGCGATGCTGTGTTTTCCTTTCAGAGAAAAATATTTTAGAGAATAGCAAACTCCCAGGTACCTAGAGAGAATTTAAACGATTTTTTTCCCTGGAACTTTAAAACATCAAATTATGATTGTCCATTAGTATGTAGCTAATGAATTGTCTCAGGACTTGTGCTGACATTTCTTTATTTTAAAGAACATATTCTTCTCCCTGGGTATTAATGCATATGCAAATTAAAACATCTTAAGCTTACATATAATTTTTATACAGCTTTTGAACAAAAGGTCTCTAGAAAAATGGAGTCAAAAGTCAAGACCAGCATTTTGATAGTTCACAGTGACACATGGCATCTGGAGACACCAGATACCGAGAAATGTAATTTCTAAGTCACACCTTCTGTCAGCTCTAAAGCAAAGTTTATGTAACCTATCATCAGTCCCCATTACCTTGCCCAGCTTTTTGCATAACCCAAACTCTCAGAGTAATTTCAAAAAGTTTTCCAAGGCTTTTAAATTTACCTCTATTTGCAAACAGATGAATGGAAAAAATTAATCAGCTTAGCAAATGCTCTAAAAGTAGCTGTAACATTCCAGCCCATTACGGAGTCCACAACTGGAACAAACTAAGACGAAAGGGCTTGCCTACAGCATAATTGCAAATGAAGTAAATGTACAGCCTACAACACATTGCAAGCTTAATTTGTTTTAAAGGATTTATTTATTTTGTTATGGAATAGATCAAATATGTATTTCAAAGACACTAACATCTCCTGTCCCATGAGTACAGTGGAAAGACAGATTTTAACAATAAAATGTAGTCTATTGCTAGGACATACTTATTGTGTATGAACCTGACTAAAGTGTGCTGCAAAGATACTAGCTAATAATGCAAAATACTGGATCCTGAGAATACTGGATGGTGTGAAATATTTTAAAGCCCACAAACATAGGAACACAAATATTATCAAGGGTAAAAAAAATCCTAGGTAATGTAACCAAACCAAACACCTCAACAAATTAATAAATCTATTTCTTCACTAATTTGTTTGGGTTAGAGTAAACACGAAATAGCAGTTGCATTCTTACCAGAAAAGGTTTTTAAAAATTTTTTTCAAGTACCTCCTAAGACAAGTTGAGGTATTTGGACTTAAAATGTTAAAAATATCTTGAGAAAAATACATACTGTCCAAATATGTATCCAGCTAATCTAACAGAAGGTAGAAGCACATCCAAACAAGCATCATGAAATGTTTGAGTCACTAAGCCTCGTTCTTTCTTCAGCAAGTACTCAGAGACTCTAACAAGCTAAATGAATATGCAATAAACAAATATAGATGCCTACACTGGAAAAAGTTTCCAAATGTTTACCAAGAAAGCTAACAAGCTGACTATTTTAAGCAAAAAGACCCAATAAATCAACAAAGTTATAGAAGCAACAATTTTAAGAAATAAAGTCAATAACTTCACACAGTAATAGTCCCAAAGTTTTCAAATACATACAGGCAAAACTTTATTGTCCTTTAGCAATGACATTATTAAAAAAAAGAATAAAATTCACAAGTTGCCTTAATGATGAGTCCAGAAAAAATACAATGTTTTCTATCGTTAAAGACAAATCATATTTGCAAAATGTAACAGTCTTCCCATACAACTGCAGTCTATTATTAAAAAAACACGTATTTCTAATTGTACTTCAATTTGTAAATAAATTGCAAATCACAAGCATTAACTTTATATTTCACAGCAAAAACCACTAGTTCAATGAACTTCGGTACAAAATTTCCGCAAAAATTCGTATTCTCTGCAAAAACTACACCTCAGTCAGTAAAATCTGAAAAAGTCTATGCGGTAATTTAATATTGCATTAACTTTCTTTGACACATCTGCACAAACCTGCCATCTAGATGCTACCAACTGTTTCAGAGCTAATGTCACAAAGACTAAGAATAACATTAATCTTAGAATGGACCAAAACCCTAAAAAGCTGGATGCCAACTATTATGCGTAATGTGAAAAAAAGAAAGTGAAAAAAAGAAAGTGAAAAAACTTTTCCACAATGAGAATGTGAAAAACTTTGAGAAGAATGGCAGCTTACAGAAGAAAATATCCCCTTTTCCTTCCCCCTCTCTGCCACACAAATTTTTGGTTTGCATAGAGAAGGGAATGTTTTGTTTAGTCTTGACAGACTCTTATTTTTTGGTTTAGCTATTACATGGAAAAAAAAATCACATTAAAAATCACCACAGTTCATGTGCTTTATGATAAATTCACATGTTAAACACTTCACTTTCAGATAGCACAGTTAGGTCTTTCTGTTCAGGACAGACAAAATGATTTTCCATTTCCCTTTGATATATAACATATCCACCTGGTTCTTTTAATTCCACCCTAAAGTTCCAACGTTCTGTATTCTTCTTTTAGTCTTCCTCCCCCTTTTCAAGTATTCTTGTTAGGCATCATAGCCTCCTCCATACTGCGCACCTCCAGAGAGCTTACTATAAAGTACCTAATACCGATCATCCCATTCACTGAGGCAACTCAGACTTGCTTTTGCAGACTGCCACAACAGTTTCTTCAATACCGCATCAGCATGCTTATTATTCAGCCTAGTAACAAAACCTGAATCGCACTGGAAACAAGTTTCCAGCAAGCAGATGTACAGTATGAAACAACTGATCAGGTTTCCATTTCAGTCTCTGTGGTATCAGTCTTCGAAGGAGTTCTAGCGTTTGATGGTGTCTCCTCAACTAGGTTCTGAATATCAGACAAATCAATAGTAGGCAGGGGTGTCCTCCAATACAGGAATGAGTTATATGGACAGAATTCTTCTTGCTTTGAAAAGAGACAAATAAACAAAGAGGCAATATAACATTAATGTGTATCCCAGCAGTAAAAAGAAACTTTTTATGTAAGAAACTGAAACAAGGAGGACTTCCTCAGCAGTTCTACATTAACAGTTTTTAAAATTTTACGATTGTGAAGTACAGCACAATTTATTCTGCCTTTTTAAATACTCTTGCAAAGAACTATCACACAGCCTCTGTGAAATACTTTCATAACTGCACCAATTTCTTCAACTTACAACTTTTGCACAGAAAAATACTGTAAAACTTGTGCAATTATTGGACTTTGCATACAAAAACTGCTCACTGTTTTTTCTTCTCGTAATAGTATGCAAATTTCTGCACATTAAAAATATTCATAAGAATGTATTTACCTACTTTACATCAACTCAGATGATGATAACTGCAAGATCAATACGGCACAGCATAGCGTTTAAACCACATTTTGTTTCTTCTTTTCTGTGTCTAAATTTCATACTCAAGAGAGGAAAGTTTAAGAACTGGAAAGTAGGATCAGAAAAATCTTGGAGCAACATGTACTTATCTACTATTTTAATATGGAAATACATTTTAAAAAAAAATTGTTTTAAATGTCTCTTAGAAAACACACTGCCTGTTTATAACCATGTCGTTGTTATAAACAGTGGCCAATCTGTGCATGTTTCTATGGACATGATACACAGAAGAAAAGGAATTCTTAAGTCATTCCTTAGGTCTTGAACATGTATTTTCTTCTGATATTTAAAAATAATAAATACTGCCACAAATCTAAAATAATTCATTTCCATATAACATTGGTTTGCATTTTTCTAACGTACAATTAGAATTTTTAAACATTTTGCTTTACTGTCTCAGCTGTAACAGGTGTTAACAAATAAGCTGGTATAACTGTTTTGGTGTTTCTCAGACCACAGTGTGGCCTGGGGGGGGGTGGTGGTGTAAGCACCACCACAATCCACATCAACTTCTCTGGGCCTCTACAGTACGGCTCTTGAAAAAATTCATGATTTGTCTGCTAGCTTTGCTACAGAATAAAAAAATGTAACATTCAAAAAACAGTAGTATCATCCCTATACCCTCTCACGTAGTGAAAAATTATGCTTCTTCCCACTTCCCAAAAGAGAGACACATGTGAATTCACCACACTGCCCATCTAAAGAAAATATTTTTCTATTTTTTACCACACAGACTTCTGAACTGTATACAATCTGTTGTACCAGGTAACTTGTTTCAACTGCAAAACCTTGCATTATTCATGACCTATAATAATTAAGAGAGGATGAAAGGTGCAGATGTTGCATAGCAGGAAGATGGCTCTGTGCCTGTAGGATACTACGTGAATTTGCTTACTAGGAAAAGACTGTCTTCAGAAAATAACAAAGAACAAACATTCATGGGAATCCATTTATGGGAATTGAGACTAAAACCAATTAAATTGTATAGTGCCAGCGTACTTCACAAGATTAAAAACAATCAACAATGTGTGGAAAGGATGGTTTTCCAGCCTGTATTCCAAACTAGGCAGCCTCACTCACACAGAACTGTACAAGGCAGGTGGCAAACAAATTCTTTGAAAAAAATCTCTGGCACTGGAGTTTCAGAAACTGTCAACTACCTTTACAAATATTCCCATATGTGTAATCTGAACTCCCTTTACATTTTAATAGGTTTCTGCTCATGCTGAGAGCTAAGTACTTAAAAATAGAATCCTGTACTTTGTATGCACAGAGCAAACAACTGCATGCTTGTTTCAAAGCAATTAGAATCTAAAACTTCATAAACACAAAAATATGCTTACTCTTAATTTTGAACTCAGACTATATGCTGGGTTAATCTCAAGTCTGTTCAAGTCTATAGAGCAGAAGTATTTCAGTGTATTGCTAACCCTCATATTCAGTAAGAACATGAAAAAACCCATCAAGCATAAAAGACGGGCACAAACATTACACATTCACACCTAAAAGGCAATATAAGGAATCAAATATTCACCTTCAGCTAAATAGGTTTCAACATCTGTTTTGAGAATAAGTTCTATCAAGATAGGCAACATGTAGAAACCTCAGAGATAGAAAACATTCAGTCTCTATGAACTAAGTTGTTTCATTTTTAAGGAGTTAGTGTTCCAACTCTAATTGCAAAAGTGGACTTACATATAAAATTAAAACAATATTTCTTCTCCGGCCAACTGTAATGGAATTACTTTAAACTTCACCATCGTGAAATTAACAGTATCCTGATCAAGCTTATGAATATAAGTAATGAAATATAATAAACACAAGCCACAAACAGCAAAGAATAATCCCAACCTAGGGACCGTATTTTCAGAGAGGTATAAAAATCATGATCAGAAATATCTTTATAAAAGATTTAAAATATATGGGTAGGAAAAAACGTTCTTGCCTCAGGTGCTAACCAAGTCTTATTTTAAAATTAGAACACTTTCTATATAACACTGTACTTAGAGAAACAATCTGTTAAAAATACAGTCCTACAAAAATATTTTATATATATTAATACTCTTTGGTGTCTGGATATTCAGGGGGCTTCTAGTCTTCCTACCACTGTTAAAGCTTACTAAACTATGCAAAATAACCCTAGGGATAAGTAAAGAATCCAGCATTATATTTGTGATGCAAGTTAAACTGTTCTTTACAGGCTTCCTCAATTTGTTTAATTGCTATGCTTCAAAACACACTTGTTCCCTCTTCAAAAAAGAGATTCTTGTTTAAAAGGCACAGCATAAAAAGGCTGTATAATTTTCATAAGACATAAAATTTTTCCTCAAATTTTCCTTTTTGCCTTAATTCTACAATCCATCACCAAAAAAAACCACTAACCAACCAACCAAGTAACAAAGAAAACATGAAAAGTCAGAGTAAAAGAAAGAAAAGCCACTATTTGCTTTACAGATGGGTTTACAGATGAGTGTTATTACTGTGAAAGGCCCCAACTGTGAAAGGCCCCAACACCTCAAAACCAGTCTACAATTGTAATTCAAAGTCCACCTAACCTGATTGGACTTTCTGCTACTTCCATATCACTTGATCTAATATTCTGGTCTTACTTAAAAGATCCAGGTGGGATGCAAATTGAGTTTACATACCTCAAACTTCTAGATAGGTGTGAAATTTGACTCCATTCTATTTTTGGAAAATTAAAACTTTCTTGGTACCAAATTTTGTTTTCTGAACTAACGTGTAGAGCATGGTCAAACCAGAAAGAAGAACGTGTACTGTTCAAAGTTACCCGCGGCGCGGGCACGTGGAGGTCCCCGAGGTCCCCGGGCTTGCCCGGGCGGCCCCCGGGACCTGCCTCCCCCCCGCGGCGCGGGCATGTGTATGTAGCCGGAACAGTAACTTCAATATATCCGGATCATTATGATGATGGCCTTCCTATGACCACCGAATCCAACAAATGTTTTGGTTAAACGACAGCTTTGGTATTGCTGATAAATGGCAAAACACGAAGTTCAAGAAGTTGATACTGTAGGTGAGCCTGACTCTCACCCTCACACAAAAGAGATGCTACTACAATAACCTCTCCAAGCTTCCACCACGCTGTCGGAAAGGCATGAGGCAGAGTATAAATTCAAGTAAGGTGAAATCCTGGCAGGCTGTTTTCGATCAGTGTTTCCATTGCGGAGGGAGGGGGAAAGAAGGGGAGTGGAGAAAGCTGGATACTACTTCTCTTGTTTCGAAAACGAAAAAGGGAAGAAAAAACAAGTTTTAAAGAGGCCCACGGTCGATTAACCCCGGAAGGCACAGAAGCGGCTGCGCGGCACCGAGCGCTGTGCCGTGCCTGGCTAAGGCCCGCCAGCACCCCGCGGTAATACTTCAGCTGCTACCGGCATCGCCCGCCCATTTCCCTCCCCGCAGGCTAGGGGCCTGGCCCGCCCCACTCCGTTACCTCTGCGGCAGCGGAGGCCCGCTCCTTGCCCCGGCCACCGGAGCATCCTTCCGCCGCCCGCTCGTCCTGGGGCGCCGCTGGCCCGCCGCGCCGCCGCCACCCGC
>VXAY01000016.1:277894-298555 GCA_013399855.1 Oxyruncus cristatus
AGGCACGTGACACATCAACGGCTCCGCGCGCCGCTTGGCCATGAGGGACCGCGCGCCAGGGGCTCCGCAGAGCTCGCGACCTCCGCCGGCAGATGCACCGCGACCGCGCACGCCCCGCGCATGCGCGCCACGCCCGCCGCCGCCGGCGGGAGCTCAGTAGGGCGCCCGCCGCGCTTCCTCACGGGATGAGGGACTGGGAAGCGCCGCAGCCATGAAACTCACACCCAGGAGTAAAGGAGAGTCAAACACGAGCGAGATCAAGCCATGCCGCAAGCTTTAATATCCAAAAAACCCCAGATCCCTTACACACATTGTAAAATATCGGGAAGTGGACGCAGAGCCGTGAAACTTCCCATCCTCATCTTCGCAACCGATTTCAGAATGTACCACATAAAAAACCAACCACACAAAAAAACCCCAGGCCCTTTTACATTTGTCAAACTCCATATAAAGAAGATTTACACTTAAGATTATGCAGCATTTTATTTTACATCTGTTACCGTGTACAGTTTAATAGCGACCTAAAGTAAACAGTCTCATCTGATGAACACCTTAAGCATTCTCCCCTGTGTATAAAACTGAATAAAACAGTGATCACATTCTATAATACACAACGATCCCCATAACAGTACAAGTAGTGAAATCTAGGAACTCATAAATAGGTAGGTAGAACACTACTAACACGGCTCATTCACAAGGTTATTTTAGTGCCAACTCCTAATGTGACTCTTGTAATTTAAAAGAATATTGTGCGGGGAAAACGGCATTTTCTAGATCAGAAATAAAAGCACACCAGCATATTATACGTGATGTAAGCAAAATAAAACATTTTCAGAAAACACATAAAAATGGCACCTGTGACAACATGGGGTGGAAAGAACAAAACTACCAGAACAAAGGATAATGACACTCAACCAGAAAGAAAGAGTCCCATTGCCTATTTGTGAAAAACAGGAACACCGCATTCCAAGTTACAGATGGGATAGGAGGCAGAAACTGGGTAATATTACAGATAGATATACTACTCAGCAACACCAGAATTGACATTCACTTAAGCTATGATTACAAGGAGCTTGAAAATTAAGTTAAATGCTAATCATATTCCAATAGAAGAAAAGCAGATTTAAAGCAAAGAATGACAAATTCCCTCAAAAAATAAAGTAAATGGTACAATACAGAAATTAAAGCAAGTGGCTTTTTTATTTTTAGGTGTGCAAGGGTTTTTAGTTTTAATTCTATGTTGCAATAGCAGTGTTTCTTCTTGAAATACATCTCTCTTGGAGCAGGATAGACCTTTGACACCTCATTTGTGGAACTGAATCATGGTGGTGCACTTTCAGAAAGAAGAGTTCAAATAAGACTAGTTTAAGCCATAGTGTACTTAAAAACTGCTGTTGACCGGAAACCTCTATTTCAATAAGGATTCTGAGTGGAAAGGGGCAAAGTACTGAAACATATACAGGTACGTGCTTTCATATGCAGTGATGAAACTATAAAAAATAAGTTTGTGGTTTTCCTTCCTTGCAGATTTTCAATTTAGGAATAAAGGCACAAATTTCTGGCCTTATTTGGAAAAAATCCAAAAGGGAGGTGATTAGGACACCACCGTGAAAGACAGGACTAAAAATAATGGGAAATAAACAAGATATTGCCCAGTGTCATTAAGGCCAAATATGAAAAAAAAATTGAGCCCTCATAATGGTTTTATATTTTAAAAACCTTTTTGAAAATGCATGAAAATGATACTTAAGGTAATCAATATATTAAGAAAACAAAATGCTTAACATGACACCTCCACTCAGAACAGTGATTATTAATTAATGTTGTTCTCATGTACATAACTTTCAAGTGACAGGAGATTTAACCTCTTTTATAGTATCATGACTTGTAGATTAAATATTCACCTAACCACATCTGCTAGGAAAAAAACACATTAGTATAAGGAACGAACCAAGAAGTCACAAGGATAAAGTGTCTGAAGTTACAAGGAAATTATCTACCAACTGGCCTGCATAACCTGACTCATGCAGAGGTGATTAGGTTATAGGACACATTTACATGTAACTTCACTGCCCCAACAGGTGTCTTTATGTTGTACTACCTACACATGGCATGGATAACTCAGCTATGTTTATAAACCTTTGAAGTTTTGGCTTAAGCTGTCAGAAGATGACTCAAAATCAATGTATTACAAGACGGCAAAGCATCAAACACATTTCAATTTCAACACAAAGCTTAATCAAAATTGGTAGTATTCCTCAACTGAGGTTATCATACTGCCTCTCTGTGACACACTGCTCTTTCTTCACTCAGTTTCTGCTTTCACATCGTATTTCAAATTGCCCACAGGCTCTGTGTTTTAATTAAACTGTTAACAGTGGTACAGTCAAAGATTAGCATTTACACAACAATCTACTTCATTACAGTTCCACAGAAAATGCTCTACCAGTTCTGATGGCTATTTTATCTGTCAAGAATAACTTTACCAGTTTCCAACCATTTCAGACAACATAATTTAAGTATACATTGGAAAATACTTCTCTAAACATGACACAGCTAAACCAGTGAGCACCTTCATGCTTTCCTATTATCAGATAATAGAAAAAAATCACTATAAAACTATGAAGTATTAGGCAGCATATGCAGAGAATTGGCCTACTTATGGTAAACATTTAATTTTGTTCTCAAGAAAACATTTTTGCTTTTATTTTTAATGCACTCCAAAGCATAATGACAGTGTATGCGAACATTATATCCTCCACTTTCACAAGTATATTGCAAATATGCATGGCATAGTGTATGTCCAAATAGCAACAGAGATATTAAGAAAATAGACACTATCTATATCCTCTTAGGAATAAGAAGGCACCACTATTTGAGGTTGTGTTCATACATCACCCAAACCATTTTACCCTCATTTCTAGCTTTCAAGACAACATTTTTTTCCTCATTAACCTATTCTCCTATTCTATTATATCCTATTTAATTATATCCTAGTACTCTCATTAACCACTCCTATTCTGGTTTTCTCACCACAAACAACACGCATTCATAGTAGTATTTCATCATGGAGAGTTCATTCACAGTGTAAGTTGACAGTACAGATTCTTTCTCCACCTGAAAACAAAGCAGCAGTTTTCAAGACAGCTTCTCTACAGGAACTATACAAGAAATTGCTATATTAGACTTCAAGGCCCATCTGTACACCACAAATGAGAAAAGCAGATAATTTGTAACATGTGTAATACTCCTAGATTTTATTAATAAATGCCATTATGTTGAACTGAATTTATAGTGGTTTATTCAAACCAGTTTGCCTGATCTATACCAATACTATTCATTGCAAACTACAGCATCTTCTTACCTCTATATGGAATCCATATTGTAGGATAACATTTTTTATATCCTCATAGCTTAATTCTATAGAAAGTTCATTTCCCAAGTTTTCAAAATGGTAAAGGAGAGGACCTAGAGGAGAAAGATACAATAGAAATGGCTATCAAAAAGACAAAAAATGTTTTAAAAATCAAGAGAACATACTGAAAGTGCAACAAATGCTTCTATCTAGACTCACATATTCAAAAATGTGGAACGTTCCCTGCCCACAGCAGGGGGTTGAAACTAGATGATCTTTGAGGTCCCCTTCAAGCCAAATCACTCTATGATTCTATGAATACTGACAAAAGAATGTATTTCTATCACTCAAATATGATTTTTATAATGAATTTCAGAATCAATGCAAAACTAAAACAGATTACTTCAGCTGCTTATTCAACAATTTGTCGCATTCCCCACCAGACTGTGTTTTCTGTATCTTACAATTTCTTCAGTCCACCATCACCCCTTTCTCTAAAGCTCAGGAGCTCTGCCTGTATTCTATGACTGGCCAAGACTGGGATAGTGACTAACTGACCAGTGACTGACCAGTTTCTACTATGCAAAATGTTTAATGACATTCCCTCACCACAGAAGACTTCAATTAAATCTCTTTTGTTTTGATCCAAGGCATACATAAATCTCATTGCTAAAACATCTGCTTAGAAGCACAGTACCAATTAGACATTAAAAAAAAAAAAACAAGAATATATGTACACATAGAGTAAGTTTTACTTTCTTAAAAAAAATAGCAAAAAAGAACACTACAGTTGTTAAATAACAAATGCAAAACCTGCCACTAGGAAGACTTACTTGCCTAGTTAAAAATCACATTGTGTTGACTTGATTGTAACTAGCAAACATCTGGACATATTTTGAACCTTTCTGAGACAATTTCCAAGCCCTGTATTTTTCTAGCTGTACAATTTTCTGCACAGACACGCTCATCCACACACACTTTTCAAGGATTAGATGCCTGTTACTTGATCAAAAATAAGTCAAAAAGAGAGGCTGGTCACACTTGCCTACATTTATCCATATTCCTCCAGGCTTTAGGATTTTCCATATAGTATCAATGTAATCAATAACATTATGTGCGGTATCTATGAAAAAGCAAGTTGCTACACAGTCCCATGTATCTGCATAAAAAGAACGAAGTATACAGGAGATTAGTTCGAATGCTTTTACCCCTGTGATAGTTCATCATTTAACCCTGGTATTTTTTCCACACACTCAGAATTACCTTTAACTAACAACAGCCAAAGACTCCTAATTTTGTTTACAAGTAAATAAAATATTTTCATTTATATTAACAACTGTTACATTTGGGTTCATTTGACCTGTATGTATGTGTGTATATGTACATACACATTCTAAAATATTACATATAGTTATTATGTATTCACTTCATAAAACTGTTCATGCACATAAAATGACTGTAAAACGTAAGTGTTGTAACATTTTATATAAATGAAGGTCCAAGTGTGCTATTACTCATCTGTCCTATGAACTTAATATGACAACTGTTAAAAATATAACTGATAAAGTGATTTTAGACCTCCCCAGTCAGTATTTAGAACAATACAAGTCTACGTTCACAAATCACTTAGCTTTAAAACATTTTATTCAGTATCTGAATACCTCCCAGCTGTTTTTAACTAGTCAATTTAACAAGCAGGAACTTTCAAAATCTACCTTTTAATGCATGAGTCTCCCTGTCTTGAAATTGAAAAAGTTTTAAGTTCTGTAAATAAATTTAAAAAAAAGTCTTGATTTATGCCAGTATCAGATGTTGTAATAATAAAGACAATCTTCAGAAAATTAAGTAACTGTAAGGAAGGGTTCTGCAAGATCTGTTAGGCAAGGAGGTGTCGGTATTCTTTTTATAACCACAAAAAGCTGATTGGAATAAGAAATAGACCTATTGATTTGCACTTTATTATAGAGCTGGAGAAATATTCTGAATAAGAAAATCTTGCTACAGTTAGTAGCAAGCTTTACTACAGTTTTACTACACTTTTCCTTAGTGCTTGTAGATACAGTTCCATTCTCTCTCTAATCATTAACTATCCCAAATAGTCTAAAGATACATGAAGTTACATGGATAGCCTTGAAGTTTGCATTTACTCACTGCACTCAGAATAAATTTCTTGAAAATCCCCTGCGGTCATAGAGAAGTTTGAACCAGAAGGAAGACTGTGAGGATCGACATCTGGGAAATAAATTGGTCGTATCTGATCAGCAGATCTTCTGTTATTGCTAAATTGATGAATCCAGGGATAAAGCTTACATGAGTTAATTTCAGAGCATCTGCAAAATATGAAAACCAGCAAAATCAGTTTCAGCTAACTGCTTATCTCTTAGAAATACAGGAGTCAAAGTTCTTGTAAAAGCTACACATTTGCTAAAGGACTTAATCTACTTCGCAACACTTCAGATTTCTCATCATCATGAACTGATCAAAAAATTAATTTTACTCTGACACATAAATTATCACAAAATAACTTTCCAGTTTTAGAATTTTCTTTTCCAACTTTTTATAATTTTCTCCAACTCATTTCTCTGCTGAAAACACGTAAGTTTATTTCATAAGAATAACGACATTTATGATTTACTATATTCTATAAAGCTAAGATTTTCTGGATCATATATCTTCCTATTAAAAAAAAAGGAGTAACATTAGTTCCATTAATTTTATTGGAAACATTTGTTCTTACTCTAGATTTTTCAGTCTTTTCTGAACCATAATCACAGACGGTTTTGAAACACAGCAAAATGATAGTGATAGTCTTTGAAATAACCTTTTTTACCTTCTTCATGTCCTATTTATATTTCTTTTTATCAATTAAAAAAATAATACAAACCCAACTTTTATTTGAGCAGCAGTATACTGAAACAGTTCCAAAGGAAATTGTTAGTTTAATAGAAAAGACCAACCCCCTTTTCATATACAACCTTGAAAATCTCCATTTCCAGCTTCAGCAATTTGTACTTCAAAACTAAGTACTCCGGTCCTTTGCAATTCCATCATTCCAACAAAACATGTGTAATATATGTGGTATTATAAAAACTCTAACATATTCAATTGTGACACACTTCCTTATTTTCCATAGGGGCAGGGCATTTACTGTTCAACACTCAGTTGAAAAGACAGTTCCAGAAAAAATCGATAGGTCAAATCTCACTTCTGACCACTAGTTTATAGATCAAATGTAATTTAACTGTTTTCATCCTAAGGCATTCATGGACATGCAACAAACAAGCCTTCTCCAAATGTCAAGATTTATCTAAAATTAAATTATTTCCAGAAAGTATAGATTAACCAATTACTAGCATGAATCCTACTGGTGTTAATTAAAGCTTTTTTTAAAGTAACTCTATTTTGACTTGAATACAAAAGTGATTTTATATTACTTAAATGGAACTTTCTCAAATTGAGACCAAGGTTATTGACCCTGCGCTCTAAATCTACAGTTGTAGAAAGCAGCAAGTCAGCATCCAGATGCTCCTGTCTCATCCACACAGACACCACTCCAGTGTTGTTTGCCCTCCTGTCAGATGTCACAGGGAAGTAAAATGCCCTCTCGCTTTAGGCTGCCCGGCAGAGGCAGGAGAATAGATTATGCTTTTCAGTCTTTCCTCTTCCAGAACTTTAAGAAATAAAGTGTGTCTGTACCACTGGTGATCACCTCTGACATCTGTCATTGTATCCAGAACTCACGTAAATACTAGAAAAATGCACCACATAAAAACCTGATGCGTACAAGGAAAAGCAGAATTTCCCATAAAAGAACTGAAGCAGCTTTGGAGCCATTGTAGCTTAACTACTCCAGGATCACTTTATTCTCAAATTAGCGCTTCCTCAACAAAATACCACACTCTAAATAACTTCAAATACTTACAGTGACCACAGTTATGCCTTGACACACCCTCTACATATCATACCATGCAACTCTATCCACTGTAACAGAAGTTCACCATTTAAGAAAATTAAGGCAGTTTGTTTTTTATTGTGTGAAAATCAGAAGATAACCACTTTGTGTACAGAAATACTAAGTCACTGTACATCTAGGAACCTACTGTAGCAATTGGCTTGACACTCAAAACAGTACTTTGTCCTCCTAAAAATGAACCGTGGTCAGAGAAAGAAGGTATATCCAAACTGTTAAGCACATGTTAGCAAAACCCTCATGCTTTTATCAAGTGAAAGAAAGAATAAATTAAATTGAGACTACAGTTAAAAACTAAGTTGCTAAATCCTTGTTTCTTACTACTCTTCCTTTACTATTATTTTCAGCTCATATTGATGATTGCTGTTTCTTCCAGTTTCAGGAAATCAAAGATGTCCATTTCACAAGGCTGTGAACAGCTGCTTCAGACTAAACTGAAAGATTCTCCAAGTCCCTAAGACCATCATAAAAGACACACCAAGCTCCCAGTTAGATCTGGCAGAAAGGGGAATGCTGAGACTCCAACTGAATTGACCGCAGTTCATAGTCAGGCTAGCAGTATTCTCTTCCATGCTAACAAGAAAACGTAACTGATAATTGGCCCAGGAAAGATTATAGCAATTACACAACACTCAATTTTGCTGTCTGAAATCACATACTGTTAGCAAGTTTAATGCATACACACCTCTTTGCTAAATATCCTATATAAACAGGAAGCAATACATGTGAGCACTTGATGCTAAGAATGATTAACACCATTAGCTAAGTGTGAATCTTAGGACAATTCCACATGTAGGCCAAAGACTCATTATTTAAGGAAGCCTACCATCAGAGGTAGTAGGTAGGGATGAAGTTAACCTCTGTGACAGTTGATCAGTGCTACCAAAGATGAGAAATGAATACTTTTATGCTGCTTTGAATAATTTCAAAAGTTCCAAAGCGCGAGAGGACTGTGGCTTCCTTTCAGTAGCTGCAAGGCATCAGTCAGATCAACTGTAATATACAATTTCACCAACAGGTGATTCATTTGAGAATGGCGTAGGAAAAAATAACAAATGAACCGCCAGTAAATATCTATTTTCAACACATTGACCACTACTGCTACACACAGACATGCTGCATGCAGTGTTTTCCCCTTGTTGTTTTTGAACATTAAGCTGTAAGAGATATTAAGATCATCACAGTGCACTGTGGACAATCAGTCTACAAACAGGTCTCCAGAACATTATGGTAATACAGAATACAAACCAATAGTTTGGGTGTTTTCAGCAAAGGTGTACACTTAGAGACTGATGAATGAACTGGCAAATTCTGTCTCTCTGAACTTGGCACCTACTCCACCAAAAAAACAAAGCATCCCCCAGACCACTTTCATACTTGCCCACCCGTAGTCTTCCCACCCTCTTTCTTAAAAGAACAGCTGCATGTGCTGCCTTCTTCACCTCTAACAACTTCATTCTGACACCAGTAATTCCCAATGCAAGTGGTAGAAAACAAAAATGTTATTAAAAATTAAACCTGTAAAATGAAATTTACTACATTCAAATCTAATACTTCAGCATAATTGTGGAACTATTAACTTTTGTTTTAGCCACTCACACTCAGCATGCTTCAGTGGTTGTTTTTGATGTCAAAACAGTGCCTAAAATCTTAGTATGGAATGTAATACTTTCTTTTAGAAGCTTTCCTCTGTTAATAATCACCACCACTACACACCATGAACATATTTATAAGCCCATATTTGACACCAGCAGGAGAGGTGCGCATTTTACAGAACCATGTAAAATAAATCACAAAACCTAATCAAAATTTTGCAGAAAATCTGTGGTGCTATCTCATAACTTAAAACCTATGCTTCCTATAATTTTAATTACTCAGATACAACCCCTCCTTTTCCATTCATCCCTATGACTTTTTTTTTTTCATTAAAACACTGTAAAAACTGGTTATGTGTGTCCTGTATTAGGACTTACAAATCTGTTCTTGTGAGATTTACATATTCAGACTTTTCTCATTTATGACTTTGCCTCTCTATGTTTTAATCAGCAAGTAAAATGTAAGCTATATACCTGTTGAGTACAAAGTTAGAAGAAAAGAGCATAAAGAGGCTCCATTCATTTCCTTGGCAAGCATAACCGAGCATAGCTATTTCCCACGCCAATCTACCTAGCCCAGCACCAGGTACCAGGATATTAACTTTGGAGAAATCCCTGCAACAGAACAAAAATAATAGTTAAGTCTTTATCTGATACCTCTTAACACAACTTAGAGGTCCAGTCAAACATTTTCCCCCCATATACTGAGATACTTCCTGTATGACTTTGCTTTTAAATGGAAACTGAGCCAGTTCTAATCAGATTGGTTAATTGTACAGTCAAAACAATATATAGAAACTACTTGAAAGAACATATACAATTCTAATTCAGAATACAGAGCATAATTAGTAAACAATACTTTTCCTTAAAACTTTTACAGTTATCAAGCCAAAAATCTCTTAAATGAATAGAAGAACATTATCATATAGAACCATGTATTTTTCTGAGTCCCACTGATAACCAGCAAGTATTCTAGATATATTTTTGTTACTTCGCATGAAAAATAAACAAGTATTTTGACATGAGAAATGAGAAACATAAAACCTCCATAATCTGATGAGCAATTCAGAATGTAAAAACCTTGGTCACCATCTCAGCAACTGTGGGTTTCCCTGAAGTATCTAAGTGACATATTTCCTAAATCAGTTCTCTCACCCTTTACCCCTAACTAGGCATCAAGTTGAAAAAGACAACCAGAAGACATCCAGCAGTGAGTTTATTGAAATACCTAGAAAAATCTCTCTCATCTTCCAAGTGCAGAAACCAACAAATAGGAGAACTAAGAACCTCAAAATCTGCTCCTCTTTGAGACAGAAAAGGCAATACAGACTTACTTTAACCAACAGACAATGCAACAAAATGTCTGCTCATACAACAAAATCCACTCCCATGCCAAACTGAAAAGATAATCTAAAAAGAAGTAATTTTTCAGTTTCCAGTCATGAACAAGACTTCATGATTTCATATATCAAAAAAAAGAGCATGAACACTCATACTACTCTGTTTTGCATGTCACCTTCACAGACAAAACCTATGTCTATTATTTTATATGCAACTAAATGAAGGAGGAGGCCACAATCAGCAGATCCAAGCACAGAGAGCAAAATTCAAAGCCTCTGAAAACTTAAAAATTCAGCATGCCAAAAAGGGTTCAAATGAGTTGGCATGCTGCATAAGCACAGAGATGACTGAAGGAGTTACGTAAATTCTGAAAAGCTGTACATTTCTGAACACTATTACCCAAAATCAACAGAAAGTATTATTCTTTTCTAAAGGGCACACAATGTAACAAAGCAGTTGTAACAGTCTTTTGGGTTTTGACATAATCACGTAATTAGGGATGACACCTCCAAAACGGAAGAATCATTCCTGACTTTCATTTTATTCCCATTATATGTGCAGGCTCTTTTTCTGATTAAAAAGAAGTAGGAAATCAAGACTTTGTTATTACTTAAGAACACTCCTGTGAAGCAACAGTCCTCACTACCTGTATTCTACAAGGGAAGCCAGAAGACAGTCCTACTGAAAAAAAAAAAAATACAACAAACCAGTAACAAAAACCAAACCACATTAGTTCAGGAGAAAACTACATGCTCAAAACAATACTTTTGAAAATATGGAACCAGAACCAGACGAATAAGGAAGAATAAAATGTGCTTTCCAGAAGAAGCTAGAAAAGCCTCAGTCGTAAAGGTTTTCCTATTTGTAGTGATACACCATAATTCTAAATGTATTTCTAACTTTATTTCCTTACAATTTCATTTTATTCATGAAATATTTAGACTAGCTCTACACAGATTTTAGCACACCCATGTGGACACTTCTACAATGAATGCGTTGAAAAGTCTTAAGCCACTTTTAAGATTATGATACATTGATTAGAAAAAAGACTTTTCTTAAAACAACCTAATAATGCAGGTGTATTTGTATTTTGAAATCTGCACCTTTATGCATCCTAAAACAAGATAAAGCCTCTAACAGTCAAGTGTGTTGATTTTAAATTGCTTGTAATTGACTTGTATCTTTTCATTCACAACATAAAGTTTCTGTATTTCTGAAATAATTTTCAACATTCTCTCTTAGTAAATGGTTTTCTATTGTATTTTTCTACTGCAGTCTTAACTAAACTTTCGTTTGTACTTTTATTAAGGGATTAAAGCCTGTCTGGAAATTTGTTAGCAATTTAATTTCCACCTATACTCTTTACATCAGTTGCCAGACACTGGCCCTGGCCATCAACTTCATTTCAGCCTACAGAGCACAGCTAATAAAACACAATATAACCAAATCTCAGTCCACTAATATTGAACTAGCCTTCCAAAATTGTTCAAGAGTGTTTTTTTTTTAATTTATAGTCAGAGAAATTAGGTATGTGGCAAACTGACTGCATAGCAAGTAGTGACTGCTGATAGTGTCCTGTTTTCAGAAAAAACAGTCAAACAACTTTTTCTTTTCAAGACTTAAAAAGAGTTGTTTGTGACAAACTGTTAATGAATTAAAAAAAATTAAGGTATGAAAGCAGTGGTAGCGGAAGCACCCCAATGCACTATGCTACACTGAATTTTGAATCGTGACAATAGTTTAAAATCTTTAATGGCACAGAAACTGCTTTTTTAACGGCCACAGTCCTTTACCAGATCAGAAAAAACATGCTTTCCTTTGGTGGCTTTGTGATTGCAGCAGTAGCTGCAATTTAAAAGACAATTAAAAAAAAAAAAAATCAAAACCTGCAATAATATAATAACCCAAAGTTATCCACAGTGAAAACTAGCCTTGAAAACTAGTCAACAGCAGCAGGATTTCTATGACACATCTAGCAGCAGTTAGGAACATAAATGGGCATCCAACAAGTACCCACTAAATAATTGTGGTCCAATAGGGAAGAAACATTAGCCTATTAACTTGGGAGGTATGGGGACAGGAGGCTGGCCAAAGAGCAGGGAAAGCAGGGAAGAGGGCTGCATGGTTCTGTCTGACTCAACTACTGAAACTGCAGAAGTCTCTTAAAAAAAGATAGTGGAGAAATATCAGAAACAATCAAAATCTGTCATGCCATTTTTGTACTGCATTTTCCAGTGTGATATATTTTCAGCTTTTAAAAGTCTAAGGATATTAATGAAGATTTTATCTTTTTTAAAAGTGTGCTTTTTTTTAACAGGAAACATGGTTAAAACAGAGGCTTATTTCACGCCTATTGTGCTATAACAAAAATAATGGTGCTAAAGTGGTAGACACGCTCAGCAAAAGAAAAATTAGTGTCTGATGAAACACAAAAATCATTTTCATAAACTAAACACTGCAGTTCAATTTATGTAATGAAAAGAAGTGCTAAATACGCATCCCATACACAGATGGGCTTGTGATCAGCGGAAATATCAAAACAAAACCACACAATGGGAATCCCTTCCTGGTGTTTATAATGTCTGTAAATTTAGATCAAATTCTCAGGATAGGGTTTTCATTATTTTACTTCAGTCATATTTTCAGAGACTTTTTAAAGACAAATGCTAAACAGCACAATAATTTTAAGACCAATTCTTCTCAAACTTGGCAGCTGAGTTTTACATACTTTCATGTAAAGATCTGCAAAGCACTCAGAGGACTGCAGTAACACTGAGGATACTGTTTGCTCTTTAGTCCAGTGTTTAAAGGGAAGTTTAAGCTAAGTACAAAAATCTCCAAGGACAGATGTATTTTATATAAAGTTAAATAAAATTCAAATAAAGCAGATATTTCAACTCTCCTATAAGTGTAACTGAGCACATTCAAGAAGTATAACCAAGCTAAGGACCAATAAGCTGCTTTTCATATAAAAAGGAAACTAAGCTCTGGTGATCTCTTTTGAGCTGCACTGCCAGCACCTTGGAAAATGCAATTGATTGCTGGACAGCATAACAAAGATAAATTTTAAACTATAGTTGATTCCAGAGGCCACGTTAACGAGAAGCAAACAATGGAAAAATACCTAATTATATTGTTCTTGGCCATGGAATGATAATTAACAAAAAGGTTAACTATTTCTTAGATTTCTTTCAGAGAAGAAGGTGATGATCTTTATATCCTTTCACTTACACAGGAAGGATAACAGCAGTAGAAGTGAAAGAAAATGAAGATGACAGAAAAAAGGGGAATTGGAAAAAAATGTATCAGTATGCTTATTTAGATTTTCAACTTAAATGCTTCCCTGCAAAAATGCTTTAACAAACACATTCCATCAAGAAATATAAATATATCTATGTTTTACTATTTTCTCCTTCAGAAAGCAGCAATCATGGATCATTCAGAATGAAGAAAACACAAGAAATCTAAATACTGCAGAGCACCTGTGAGCTGAAACACAATTAAATTCCAACATGAATAATAGAGGATATCTGTCAGTTCTTCAGGAAGACCTGATCTCATGGGACTTCACTTAAAAATCCTTGGTTGATCCTACTAACAGATTCTGCTAAGAAGAAAGAAGGAGTTATTTCTGAAGAAGAATAAGAGGTAGGAACAGCTCTGGCCATGTATCTTATTTTTAGATGACAGTCTTATCAGAAGACTAGACTGAAACGCCGGGTAACAGTAGCACCTCCTCAGATTATTGTAATTTACAGCTACTTGCAACCATTGTTTGCATTTCTTCTACTTCTCAGAAGAGCAAGCATATACCATACTTCACTGCTTTTCTTGTTCTTTACATACCAACTGAGCCAATACAGGTCAATCTTGCAAAGAATAGCATACTACAACATGTGCATGCATGGAGCAAAATATACTTTAATAGTTTGAAAAATTTAAACACCTTTTTCACACAGTTCCAATGCATGAAATCAATAATGTTATCAAATTGTTTAACTAGAAACTGCATGTACCATTGCACTGAGTATTACAAATTTGATGTGTATTCCAATTCCTTTTACAAAGTAAAAGGTGACTTGCACTGACAGTTTTAAATTTAAAATATTTATTTCTTTATCATTTTTAATGCAAAATACATCTAGAAAAAGGTTTTCATCACCCAGTGCCGCCAATGCACTTTTTCTTTAGCACTTTCATTTCATCATCTCAGAAGACTTCACCACAAAAGAGAACTCTAAAGAAATGCAAAGCTGAACTCTGAGGTTCATCTACAAGCTGTTTTCACACATTGGTGTCCACAGTTAGTCCTCTCCCACTATAAACAAGACAGAATAACTCCGCTATGGTTAGTTCAGGCCCTTCAAACTGAAAAACCTGCTATGCTCCAAAATCATAAAATCACAGAATACGCTGAGTCGGAAAGGACCCATCAGGATCATCAGGTCCAACTCCCAGCCCTGCACAGGACACCCCAAGAATCACACAGTGTGCCTGAGAATATTGTCAAAGCACTTCTTGAACTCAGACAGGCTTGGTACTGTGACCGCTTCACTGGAACAGGCTCCCCAGGGCTCAACCATCCTTTGGGTGAATAACTTCTTCTCATATCCAACCTAAACCTCCCCTAACTCAGCCTCATGCTGTTTCCTTGAGTCCTGTCACTGGGGACAAGAGTGAAGTTGTATAAAATTGTATACCAGACTGACTAGCTAGCATGCCCTGCCAGGGAAGTTACTTCTTGCACTGACAGTTAAGCTTGATAGGACATGATTCTGCTTCTTACCTCAAAGCAGTAAGTACACCTAAGTAGGAGAGTGCCTTTGGTCGCTAAGAAAAAGAATGAGCTAGACCGTAGCTAACAATATGTGAACAGAGAAAAGGTTTTCCACAAGTGCTATAACAGCTCATAGTGATAATGAATATTAAACTTTTAAATATGTATTTAACACATATTTTAGAAATTAAAAATACCCACCACCTAGTTTGACAAACTCAAACTTGTAGTAGAGATGTTTGATCTATATAGTGATGTATTGAGATTTTGATAGAGACAAAATAAACTCAAATGGTATTTCAGAGCCACCACAATATCGACACAGGCTCTGTCACATTAGTTGTTTGACTACCACCAGAACTCCTAGTAAAGAAGCACATAACTACCAACTTCAGATTCACCCAATCTGTACCACATGTTACTGCAGGTTTTAAAATAGAGTTCATTGATGACAAATGTAAAAGTGAAGATTTTTCAGCCTCGGTCACGGTTCTTTTAAGATCTGACATAAGCTATCTCTCTCATAGCCAAAATCCATTAAAGGCTAGCATACAAGAGAAAAGATGAACTATGAGTTTTCCTATAGATCCACACATCAGAGATGTAACCTGCAGTATTTAGTTCGTTTTTATCTTACGTAGGGCACTATAAGCACTAAAAGCATTGCAAAGTACACTTTCAGATAAAACATTTTCTATCTTGACATCAGTCCAAAGCAAAATAGAAATCAACCATGTCCACTCCGTGTTCTGCCACCACAGTCTTTACTAATGAAACTAAAAGATGGCTAGTAGAAGAGATTTTCCAAATTTGTACTAGTACATTACTAACAATTACTGAGAGAGAAAAAAACCCAAGTAATACCCACCTATATCAAATCTAAGTTGTGGCTTGTTACATTTGTGAGTAGAAAGTTCTCCTATATGCTAAGTGTAAGACTGTTAAGTTTTATCTAAAATGTACTGTAAGATGACTGAGCTGATTAATTGACAGAACCATTAAACATGGAATTCTTATAGCACTACTACCTTTTGAGATTTTACCAGTATGCTTCTACCTGAAGTTACCCAAAAACCCCTGCATCAACAATTATTTTACAGTGTTAACAAGCCAGTATGGTTATGAAGTTTCCCTCATATATGCAGCAAAGGTTTTTTAAGAATTGTCTTGTAACACCTGTTTGAAACCAAGGCTAGAATTTACTATTTTCAGAGTAAATTCTTAGTACAACTAAGTACAACTGCACTAGAGGTTAAGAATATTCCTTCCTTCCATCACGATACTTCCTGCTGTCACAAGGGTCCTCGCTTTTATCTGTAGCACACACACTTTGATAATCTGCTAACCTGCAAACTTTACCTTGTTGAGCACAACTGAATTAACTTCACACATTCCTGAAGTCTTTTACTTGAAAGGTTAAATACATTCTGTTACACCAAGCTGCAGAATAACAACAAAACACTACTCCTGATTTACCTGGTATTACTTTGTGAAGTTTAATTATATGGTCTTTTTCAACACCTTGTATTAGAAATAAAAACTTCCTTGATTAAAAATAGAAATTCCACTGCGTTCATAAAAATTCCTGTATTTTGAAACCAAGTTTTTCTTTACTCCACAAAAACTTCGTTAGATTTGTGCAACAGTGTATCTCCACATAAATATAAATTTAAGACACTATTACCATCTTTCTTTTGGAAAGTTCTTTATAATTTCACTAATGATTGGCTGGTAGCAGGAATCTCTTTCAGACTTTCCCTCTTCACTCCAGTCTCTCACAAATTGTTTCAATGTGGACTTTAATTTATCCATGTCAAATGTTGAAGCTGGTGTAATCTTTCTGCTTCCCTGATTAACGGGGGGAAAAAAAAAAAGTTAGTGGAAAATGTAAAGTTTTTTGAGTCTTGGGGAGAAAAAAAAAGGAAATCATAAACAGAAAAATACCACACTATAAGAGCTGTTGGGAGTTTTAGCTGACAAAGCACTTGCCTTTCATTCCAGGGACCAGAGCTCAAATCCACCTTAATATTCTAAACAAACTGAGTTTGCTGTCTCCATTTGCCATCCAAGAGAACAGTTTCCACACCAGAAAAGAAATACACGGTATGGCATAGCAAAGCAAATTGGTAGTCCTTACTCAGGAGAGGACCAGGGCCTAGCTAGTGCAGAAGCTGAACTGGTTACCCTAAAAAGAGGATCCCTTTAGATGCTAGTATGGCAACACTGAGAATCTCACTTCAGAGTTGCCCATTACTGAATCTTGTCTGCTGATACCAAAAAGGACTTCAGTTTCCATCTCTGCGAGTCTGAGGGACATTTTACTTGACAGAGACACCACACTAAAAAGGCAGGTCAAGGAATAAAAAAAGTGCTCACCAATAACAACATTAAAAATACTTGGCCTATCTAGAACTGCAACCAATTTGCAATGCTGTAACATATAATAACTTACAATATCATTTCTGTTCTACATAGTTAATGGAAGAAATAACTTTAAAATGTAAGCAGAGTAAAGCTAGAATTCCATAGTGAAAAATACCTTTTTACAAACATTTGCCAGATTCACAGTTAGTTTTCCTATGTGAAACTAAAAGAACTAACAAGACACAGCTTTAGTTAGCATCAGCTTAGCTAGCAAAATGTGAAAGAATGAGAAAAGTGTAAGCAAGCAAGAAACAAGAAACAAGAAAATAAGGGCAAAAGGAAAGGAAGTGGGAGGCCTAGAGGTGTGAAAAGCAAATGTAGAAAATCCCAAAGCATACAGACTTTAGTTTTGGATCAAGAAAAAGTCCATTTTCACATACGTCTTCTCCATATTCTTTATTTTCAAACATATGAACGCAGTCATTCACAATGGTCTGTAGTATCTGTTGATTATGATCAATGCACTTCCGAATCTTGTCAAGGTGAGGAAGAAATTGCGGGAGAAGACTCTGTTGGTTAGCTGGGAGAGACTTAAACTGCCTCTCTGTTCTGTTCACTCGTTCATGCATATTCATTCTAAAAAGCAAAAGTTTTAGATATTTAGAACCAATACACACATTACATGTAAATAATTCACTGTAAGCTATTCCAGTGACAATTATTCACTTTGTTATACACAGAAACTGACCAGACTTTGTAATTCTTTACAAGAGAACAAGTTTTCAAGAACTATTTTAGGCAATTTTTTTTTAAGCTCTAGTTCTACATTATCACTCTTTTTAACATGTTCCTGCTTAATGGGACTAAGTTTCATCATTAGTCACTCATTTCCAGAGCAGGTGATCACTACCTTAATCCACGGATCTACAAAAGTTAACAAACAACCATCTCCAAGACTGTTTCACAAATCCAAATTAAATTGAATGAATAGCTGGATACAGTGATAAACTTTGGTTACAGAAATAACAACATGGAGTGGGAACTGGGATCCCCCAAATCAACTGCTTCTGAAAGAACTGCAAAAGTCAAAGCCGGACCATGCCAGAGTTCCGGCAGCCACACTAAGATACTAAGCTACCTCCTTTTAACAGCATATTTCCCTAAGTATAAGTATAGTGAATTTGATCATGGAACTGATGCAAGCTAAAAATACCTCTTCCACTTCTCCAAGATAAAAGTTTCACAAAAATGGTGAATCTTCCAAGATTTTGCTAGAGTTTTCTAGATTTGACTTCTGTCTAAACTGACAGAAGTCTAGTTGCTGAGCACAGTCATAAAGCCAGGACAAGAGACACTGCCCCTTTTGTCCACCAAATCATTTGGGCTGGTCAAGTCATACTGCACTTTCCCAAACTCTTGTGTCAGCATAAAGCCATATAAAGTTGAAAACTAGTCATCAGTGAGAGTAAGGTGCAATTGCTGCAATTTTAGTTGCAACCTCAGTCTTGAAATCTGACCAGTTAATATCTAATTCACATGTTACTGAGAAGGGCTTGTTCACTACAATAGCTATACTGGTTTAAAATTACATTAACAGAGAAGAAACAACAGAAAAATAAAGTGATTCTCTACACAGAACACATCAGCTTAGCTTAACATCATCCTCTTGAAAGTTCCATCAAGAAAAAAAAATCTTTGAACCTAATTCTCCATCATTTCATGCTAATTAAAACCATTTAGCAAAATTAATAATTCACTGAAATCAGAACTACAAATAATGAAGTTAAGTCTATTTCTCTCAAGATGACAAGAACAATATCTGGACTCATCTGAAAGTGTGTTATTGCCTTATTCATACATATGTTTCCAATTAATAAACATCTGAATGTAAACAAAAATTCCAATTATTTTAAACTACTGATATGTAATTTCCCCTACATTCTGAGTTATTTCCTTGAGACAGAGGTAATTTAATTGAACTTCTATACTGGAAATTTAGGTCTCATTTTTTTTCTTATGTATTTACTGAAACAACCATTCAAAACCAAGCCAGAGCCACAGTTCAGCACGAAGTTGAGAATGATGTTCCCAGCTTGTAAGGTCTGAGGATAAAATGACATCACTGACATGAGTAAATTACAGTTGTGAATTGTGTTAATAGCCATTGGTATCAGATATTTTTAACTAAGTCTTTGATACATCCAAAATGAATTAGAGAACTCACTTCTGAAGAGACACTAAAGTGTCATCTAGACCAACCTCCCCACTCAACCACTAATCCTGGAAAACAAGTAAAACCCAAGACAGGAAAACCTCAAAAAGGAGAAATTACATAAATATTACCCACTCCTATCAAGAACCTCACTATCAGGTAAAAATTATGTTTGTGACAAAAAGGGTTCAAAACCTACTGAGCCACATGATGCGGCTTGGTCAACTGAAGTACAGAGATACAGAGTGTTGCTACAACCCACATCTGCTTCCCAAACCTAAAAACAGGAAACAGTTTACCCAAAATACTGAAGACTGGACTTTTTCAGCCAGTCTCCACCACCGCGCCATATAAATAACTTGTTTCCTCTTCTATTCAATGGATTCAATAATAAAGTTAGATTTATCTCATTTCTATGGGGCCAGTAAGCCCTTTTCTTACTCAACAGGTATTATTAAAAATGCTATCCGTTAGACCTTATCTCTTGTGCAAATTAAAATGTCTTTCAAAATTTTCCCCAGTAATTGAAACACCATTTGCATTTCTTTGCCAGCACGAACTACTATTGTTTTGAAAGCTTTACAGTATCTTAGAGTATTTTATCTCCTAAGAGATCTTTAGGTTTGGTGCTTTCGAACTTTATGCTTCCGAACTGACAGGTATCAATGCGACTTTGAACGTATCCAGAAAGGTAAGTGGCGCAGAAGCCCCTTCCTGACTCGGGCTGCTGTGCCCCGGCACCGGCACAGCGCTCGCCAGGGAGCGCAGACCGCACGGGAGAGCGCCCTGCTCCGGGAGCTGCGGGATCGCCCCGAACCCTGCGGGGGCCGGTCAGGGAGCGCAGGGCCCCCCCGCAGGCACCACGCACAGGGATCAGGTCTCCGTTACCCGTAATATCGGAAGGCGTTGATGATCCTCCGGAAATGCTCCCGCTCCAGACGTTCCTCCTCCTCTTCCTCCCTGGCCGCCGCCGCCGCCGCCAGCGCCCTCGACTCCAGCGGCCGCTGCCTCCGCCGCTCGTCCCTGAGCGGGGCCGCCTGCTCCCCC
>VXAY01000016.1:299018-313245 GCA_013399855.1 Oxyruncus cristatus
CGGGGCGGGGCGGGGCGGGGCAGCCCCGGAGCGGCGGCGGGGTTGGCTGCTGGCCAAGTGGCCCCTGCGCGGGCGTCACCTGTCAGCAGCAACAGGGGCTGTGGAGCGCTGCTCGTCCCCGCCGGTGTGAGAAATGGCACGGCGGGGCTGTCACACGACGGCAGTGNGCTCCGGGAGCTGCGGGATCGCCCCGAACCCTGCGGGGGCCGGTCAGGGAGCGCAGGGCCCCCCCGCAGGCACCACGCACAGGGATCAGGTCTCCGTTACCCGTAATATCGGAAGGCGTTGATGATCCTCCGGAAATGCTCCCGCTCCAGACGTTCCTCCTCCTCTTCCTCCCTGGCCGCCGCCGCCGCCGCCAGCGCCCTCGACTCCAGCGGCCGCTGCCTCCGCCGCTCGTCCCTGAGCGGGGCCGCCTGCTCCCCCTCGGGCTCCGCGCCCCGGCCGCTCGCGGTCTCTCCCGACCACGGCAGCTGCTGCCGCTCATCCTGGCGGCCTCTCCGCAGCCTCCTGCGCATCACTTTGGCAGGCGGGTCCCTCTCGCCCCGGGACAGCGGCAGCGGCGGCGGCGCCTTCCGGGACACAGCGCACGTGGCCGACATCCCCCGCGCGCGCCCGGCACGCACGCGCCCCACCTCCCTTCCGGGGTCCGGCCGCTCTGCGCAGGACGGAGTATCGCGAGAAGACGGGCGGGGTGAGACGGGCGGGGCGGGGCGGGGCGGGGCAGCCCCGGAGCGGCGGCGGGGTTGGCTGCTGGCCAAGTGGCCCCTGCGCGGGCGTCACCTGTCAGCAGCAACAGGGGCTGTGGAGCGCTGCTCGTCCCCGCCGGTGTGAGAAATGGCACGGCGGGGCTGTCACACGANCGCCCCTCCGGAATCCTCACGCAGGTCAAAGCCCGGTGCAGCAGTCAAAGCCCAGTTCTCCGTCTGGTTTCCTGCAGCAGGTTGTGGTAAGATATGCATCCAGCCCCGCTGAGCAGGCAGCCACGTGAAGAGCAGCTGTGCTGAGACGAGGCAGTACTTTGCAAGAACCTCTGCGCCAGACTAAAGCCGGATTATGTTTCCTAGAAGGAAACGCAAGGACCAACTGTGGGGAGGGAAAAGCAAGGAGGCACGTTCAACTGCCGTGCATGAATCGCTAGATGCTAAATTTCTCCCCACAACACACCTTGACCCTGGTCACACTTGAGCCCATCCTCCTTCACCTGACAAAACTTGTTTCACTGGATGCAGACATCCTGTGTTCTGCAGCAAGTCATTATATTCCTTTCCAAACTGCTTTGAGAAGAGGTGGCTGATCCCAAGGACCTCATTTATAAGGACCCATCCCCCAGTTTGAGATGCTGAAGAGTATGCCCAGCCTTGCTGTCTGTCTAAAGACAGTGGTAGTCATTTAGTAATCCAAGTAATGTAACAGGAACAGAGAAGTTTTTTGGCACACTAATGTTCTCTCTGTAGAACTAGGAGCATCAGCCTCCTAACAGGAACAGAAATGCTCTCAGTGTGTTCTGTTATTCTTTATCCTCACACTGCTCCTACTCTCTTGCAACTCCATTAACTAACTGATGGGACACTGGATATTCATGGACACTGGACACTGTGTTCAGTGGCAGTGCCAGACAGAAAGCACAGACATCATATTTAGTTTGATGGACAAAGGAGTCATTGTTCTCAAGGGCACATTACTGTTTTGTACATTAGGAGGCACCTTGTATGTGATAAAACCAACATCTATATCAATGGTACAAGTCTAAACAGAAATTCAGCTTTTAGACTTTGAAGGTTAGGGCAGGATCAATAACTCTGCAAGATAAAACGTTTGTACCTGCTACATCAGTGTTTATGACTATACATTGTCATGTTCTGTTATTTTGACATGAGGTACTCAACTAAATATCAAACTAGTCATGTACTGGCATTTCTGCACTTTTTGTATATAAGCCATTTGCCTTTTATAGAACAACACCACTTCTGTTGCTACAGTGTTTCTGAACATATGCAAAACACTTAGCAAAGCTTTCTTTCAGCTGTGACAGCCTGAAATTGCTGCCAGCAGGAGGTGACACGACTAAAGAACCACAGGCTCTTGTCATACAGCTCTCCCCAGCCACTTCACAGCTAGCACAGCCCTGGCAATCAAACTGCATTTGCCAAGGGCAAACTAGAGTTTTCCTGTCAGGGGCTGTACTACCTTTAAAGCAAAAGCATTCTGCCAACATTCCAATTCTGCTTTAAAGCAAAAGCATCCTGCCAACATGTTGCAGGGAAGTTCTCTAAGCTTTTGTAATGGCATCTGAAATAATTTTATCTCCCAGATAGACTTAGTTCATTCTCACTTCAGTGCCTAATAAATTTATGAAGAAGATTATTCTGGGAGGTATTGAAAAACACATGAAAGACAACACAGCCTTATCAAATCTGCTTATCAAACCTGATTTCCTTTGATGATAACCCACCTAGTTGATCGGGGAAGCCAGTTGATGTAATCTTTTGGATTTCTGTAAAGCTTTCAATACTGTCTCTCTCAGGATCCTTCTGGACAAAATATCCAGCCCACAGCACGATAAACACATCATGTGGTAAGTGAGCAATTAGTTCATGCGTCAAGTACAGAGGGTAATAGTGACTGGGTTAACATCAGACTGGTGACCTGTCACTAGTGGAGTTCCACAGGGCTCCATCTCAGGCCCTCAGCTCTTCAACATCTTCATAAATGACTTGGACACAGGAGTGGAAGGGATGCTAAGCAAGTTTGCAGATGACACAAAACTGGGAAGAGCTGTTGACTCCCTTGAGGGCAGGGAGGCCCTGCAGAGAGACCTTGACAAATTACAGGACTGGGCAATCACCAACCATAGGAAGTTCAACAAGGGGAAGTGCCCGTTTCTTCCCCTGGGATGGGGCAACCCTGGATGTTGGTACAGACTGGGGAATGAGATGCTGCAAAGTGCCAAGGAAAGGCCCCTGGGGGGTCCTGGTTGATGGCCAGTTGGATATGAGTCAGCAGTATTCTGGCAGCCAGGAGGGCCAACTGTGTCCTGGGGGGCATCAGGCCAAGCATCCCCAAAGGGGAGGTCGAGGGAGGGGATTGTCCCGCTTTGCTCTGCACTGGTGTGGCATCACCTTGAATATTGTGGCAGTTTTGGGCACCATAATATAAGAAAGATATGAAGGCATTAGAGAGTGTTCAAAGGACGGCAATAAAGATAGTGAAGGGCCTTGAGGGGAAGCTGTTTGAGGAGTGGCTGAGGTCACTTGGTGTGTTCAGCCTGGAGGAGACTGAGGGCAGACCTCATTGCACTCTACAGCTTCCTCATGAGGGAAGAGGAGGCGCAGACACTGATCTCTGTGGTGACCAGTGACTGGACCTGAGGAATGGCCTGAAGTTGCATGAGGAATGGTTTAGGCTGGATATTAAAAATTCTTCACCCAGAGGGTGGTTGGGTGCTGGAACAGGGTCCCCAGGGAAGTGATCACAGCACCAAGCCTGACAAGATTCCAAGAAGCATCTGGATGACACTCTCAGGCACATGGTGTGACTCTTTGGGGATGGTCCTGTGCAGAACTAAGGGTTGGACTCGATGATCCTCGCATATTCTGTGATTATTTTTTCCCACTGAGTTGCTGTAGTAACTGGCAAGAGCACAGAATTTAGGTACACCGGGTGAGCCTGGTCATTTTCTGCCATCCATTCATAGTATAGTCCTGTTTGCTTCTTTTACTATTTCTTATGGGTGAGGTATCAATGAATTTTTAAAATCCCCTTTGAACTTGATGGTTCTATCTGCCTGCTATAGCATAACATCTCAGACGTTCAGTGTCTGCTGCATGAAGTATCATCTTTATCTGTGTGAAATATCACCTTAATATAACTGGTCGATCTGTTTCAAATGAAGAAGTGCCACCCAGACTAGTATTTGTACAATTCGGTGAATACTAGTTCTGCATCCATTTGACTCACAGTTTTCAAGATTTTGTAAACCTTGACCCTTTTCCCCCTCAGTCTTCGCTTTTCCACTGTGAATGGTCCCAGCACTTTCAGTCTCTCCTCACAAAGCAGCTTTTTCATTCCCTTGATCAGGTGCCCTTCTTTTAACTCCACAATGGACTCCCTCTAAATACAGAAACCGCAACTGCCCAGCACTGAAAATCTGGGTCCACCAGTCTTACACAGGAGCAAAGTAGCACCACCTGCTTTTTTTACAAAAAAAAAAAAAAAAAAAAAAAAAAAAAAAAAAAAAAAAAAAAAAAATCGATGGAACTCCAAACTATGATATGGTCACAGAAGAATTGTGAAAGATCTTTGCCCTGAGCCCTTATTACTAGCTGCTGAAGTACAAGTGCAGTGCCATGTATATTCTGATAATGATTTATACCACAAATGCTTAGATCTGTACTGAAGCTCATCTATCACTTTTGCCTAGGGTAGGATTTTACAAAACTGAACTCCTTGCCACTGCACCAGTGTTGGACTACTTCAGAAAGCTTAGTATGATCTGCAAACTTGGGTGATACCATTGTTCATTGCCTTGTCTGAATCACCATGCCGGAGCAGGTGAAAGACTGGCTCCAGTGAGCGGGACCCCACTCTGGAGCAGCAGAAGACTGCGAGGAGGAACGAGCGGTAGAGACAATACCCCATGAGCAGATCACAACCCCCATGCCCCATCCCCCTGCACTGCTGGGAGAGAGGAAGTAGAGAATTCATTGAGGGAAGTCAAGCCCAGGAAAAAGGGAGGGTGGGGGAAGGTGTTTTAGGATTTGTTCTTATTTCTTATTATCCTATTCTGATTTGATTGGCAATAAATTAAAATAATCTCCACAAGCCAAATCTGTTGTGCCTGTGACTGTAATTGCTGAGCAATTTTTCTGTCCTTATCCTGACTCATGAGCTATTCATTGTATTTTTTTACCTTGTCTAATTGAGGAGTGGAAGCAATAGAGCAGCTTAGGGAGCACCTGGTGGCTAGCCAAAGATAGCCCCACACAACCATCCAGGTCATAGCTAATCTCTCCTAGTTACATCCTTTCCAAAGGGAAATAAAACCAAAAATACAGTTTAAAGTCAGACAGTCCATCACAGCATATAAGCAAATGCAACATGAAATATTTTTAGTACAAAATAATACGAAATTGTATTTGGAAGCACTTTGTTTTAAACACACCTAAACACAGCTCTAATCTGATAACACCTTTTTCTTATATATTGACTCAATACTGTTACAATGAAGCATTACATTTTAATCACTGATCAGTTCAATTTTCATATAGTAACATAGTCCATCCTTTGCTTTTCACGTCCGTAGCTTTATTTTTATTCCTGCTGATGAAAATGTGAGATATTGTATAGAAAATATAAGAAGAAATTTTTCAGCAACTACATACGACCCAACTACCCCATTTCCTAATTTATCTAAATGTATGTAAACAAATTCTATAACAAAGCTTTCACATTTGTTTAGCGTACCTGCTTTCTGAACATTTATTTATTTCAGTTTCAACCTGAGCTATGAATACTAATATGAATTCCTTCTTCCTTCCTCCCCCCGAAACATGCATTTATTGTCTAGTAGTCTGTGCCATCCCAATCATAAATCTGTGCAATATATGCATTATATTTTGTTAATGATGCATCTGCATTCTCTATGACATCTTATCCCCCCATCTTTTTCCAATAATTTGACTTCTCTTCAGGTTTGTTTTAATTTTTTAATACCCATTCCCAACTGCCCCAAATAATACACAACATAAAAATTGCTTTGTAAACACCATTTAGCAAGTTCAGCTATGATGTATACTGTTACTGAAAAAGCAGCATAACAATTTATACAATCTTAAGTTACACAGTTAGTTCTTCTAACCATGTATATATCAGTGATTTTAAGCTCCTAAAAATATTAGAGGCAATCACTGTCATTCCTATATGATCATTTCAAACTGCAAACATCCATGTTCAAATATGCTTATTAATCCAACAGAACTGCATCTTTATAGTTTAGTTTTGTAGATAAAAATATTTATGTTCTTTGAAATGTACCCATTCAATGAGATTTAAAGCCAAAGTATGAGTGATTAAAGGAATTCTAAAGAATGCACTGTTGATCCTACTAAAAAATATCTGAGACTTACAGAGTGAATAGTCACTACAAAAACACTTGTGTTGTATGAACTAGCATTACAGTCATGCACGTAACATTTGCTCAGTTGGTTGGCTTGCCAAATATGACAGTCTTGGGGTTTTCAATTCGTATCAAATGGAACCCAGGCTTTCTACATTATGATGCTGTGACCTGCTGATCTAAAATAAATAAAAAGTACACATTTAACCTGTAGTGTTTGCAAGTTACACCACTGTACATTAGAAACTAATACTACCAACACATTTGTTTTCACTGATGTTTTACCCCATATTCCTTCTGTTCCCCATATTTTATTCTTATTTTATCATTAGATAATTGTGGATTCAACTATTATTTTAGAACATTCAGTTTCAAGGAACTCAATTGTAATTTAGATTGACTCAGAGTAATGGGGAAACATGGGACTGTAATACATAAAGAGATACAATATATACAATCCTTGTAGTATTTTCATATAAAAGGATTAGCTTCTTGTTAACATGGAATGGGACACACAGATTCAATTTCCAGTAACATTACTTACTTTCTTCCCTCAGCTTGTTTAATTCCTGCATTATATCACTATACAAATAGGATAAAAGCTCCTCTTGGGATTTTGTTCCATCCAAATAAACTGAGGAAGATGAAAGAAAAAGTTTTCATGAGTTCTATGCCAGCTATCTGTAATACTTATTGGCAAAGTCTTCAGGATTTCTATAGATGCCATCAGAAGAGATGAAAAAATAAAAACCAAGAACAGGATCTCCCCTTTTCTCCTTTCACAAATTCATTTTACATGTTAAAAAATTACATAATGGACAAGTATTCTAGGTAATAATTCATGTCGATTTTTTTGTGGTATAGAAGTCTCCATAAGGGTAATAGTAATAATGTTAGGGCAGCAGAGCAATGGAATAATTCAGCAGAAAGGTTTCAGTGCAGTGGAAGACTTGAGGTTCCTCAGCATCAGCGTCTGAGCAAGTCAGGGAACTGCACTGCCATTCCCATTCTCACTCCACAGTGAGAAGCGGTGTGTGGATGAAGCAGCCACCCACCTTCCCTTCCCTCTAGTCCCCACCTCCAGAAGAAGACAGTCCAAGAGCTGTACAAGTGTGAACATCACACAAGCTTATAACAGTGCCCTACCAGCTGGCCCAGCTTTGATACTTCTCATGCAAAACTGGTGACTATACTGTGTACAGTCAGCACCTAGAAAGTATCTTCAGTTTAGTACAGGACTTCAACCAGGATATCAACTTGGTTCTGAAGAATTCTGCCAGTGCGTCAGCTATCATCTCAGAAGCTTCTTATTTAGATATACATGTGTTGTCTTAACAAGTAATCTTGTTAAGTCAACTTAATTAGTGATCAGAACATTTCGGTTTTTTAACTTCATAATTTTCATTATTAAAAAACGAAAACAAAACTCCTACAGACTTGCAATATAAGCCAAGAAAGCAGTCATAACTTACTAAGTGTTACAAAAACATCTGAGGAAAATTTTGTCCCATTTATAAAACCCAACATCTCAACAAAAACTGCACAAGTGCCACACTTAAGCATTTTGTAAGTTTAAAATTAAGGATACCATACCAACTTGCATACTTGCATTCTCTTCCAATTCATTTTTATATTTCAGATACATAGGCCACACGTGTCCATCGAAGTACCCCGGTGTATCTGCTGGCTGATAGACTCTGGTGCTACACAAAAATATATCTGCTTTTCCATAGAAGTTTTACATTTTCCCCTACTGTCAGCTGATTTAATAACACCTTTTATCCAAAATAAAAAAATAAGGGCTGGCAGGCTGCATAACTGTTGGAGCAAAGGAGGCTACTTTGTTTTAATTCAATCTGCGTGATACAAATTTTTGCTATCTTACCTATTTCTGCCTATCAAACCACATTTAAGAAGATAAGGTAAAAGGCTAGGAGTTTTTAATTTAGAAAGGTATTATGTACTAAGATGTATAATTAAGCTGTATTAAAACTGTTACCAAAAAATTTATTTCTTTTTTTTATTAGGTAAACAGATTTCTCAAGCTTTAAATTACTAGTTGTTGAGTCTAGTCACTTCCATTCTGGACACTGAACTCCTATAAAGGTTTCTAGTGAGAAACCAAGAAAGTGGAATCAACTAAAGCCAACTGAATAGAAGATTTCTTCACTCAGCCAGCAGATTCTAATTTCATGAACATGTATTGCTCCAAACATAGAGTATTGCTCCTAATTTGGAGACAAGTCAGACACTGGCTCAATAATCTAAATCAGATACACAGTACAACCAATGCACAGTCTAAACAAAGCATACACTAAAACCACACGTGAACATTGTTATTTTAAAAACAACATACCCTCATGTAACTGTATTCAACCAAGAATAAGACTGCTTAGTATTTTTTAACTGTTTCTCATTTTAAACCTGGTTTAACTCAAATACACAACCAGTAACCTAAATAGTTTATCAGGACAACAAATTCTCTTTTTAGTGTTTGTAAAACATTTAAACGCTTTAATATCCCTGTGCTTTAAAATAAAAATGAAACCAAACAAATCTAAACCAAACAGAGGACAGATGATCTTACATTTGGCAAGCACCAAAGAAAAGCTAGTACAAAAGGACTGCTCCAGTTTAGGGTATACAGTGACCCTCGTTAAACAATAACTGAATAATCTTACCTCCTTCTCCTTTTGCACTCTTCATAAGGAAGGGTCAAAAAATATCTTCTATTCCAAAATTCATTAAGTGGCCTAAGATAATAACATATTTAGTTCCCTCTTCCATTTTAGGGCAGTTTTAATATACCACGTTACATATTACTGCTTACTCATAATTGTAAAGCAGAAAGCCTTCAACAATCAAAATATAAACATTTTTCTGATTGTCACATGCACTCTGTGGCTCTTCTGTCACAACCCCTGAGCTTTCTGGGCTTTTTATCCAATTGTGAATCTTTGTCACCATTTCATCCATATAGAGGGCATCAAGTGCTAGATGAAAACAAAAAGTTAGACATCCCTTAAACACAGAGAATAAAAGAAAAAAAACAAAAACAAAAACTTAAATACCCTTCAGTTAATCAGTAAAAATCAAATAATCCATATATAAGTTTATAGGAAGTTCAGTTCAAATCTGAACCTCAAAGATTATCTCATGCATATCAGTAGTCCTATGTTTGCAATTGATGATTTCCTGAAACCAAAGCTTGCACCAGAATTGGAATATTTCTGGTGGGTGTAGTCTCTCTGAACTTCATGGCACCCAAAATTCTGTGAGCTCACTTCACAGCTTTTTGCTTCACGACAGGAACTGCAGGGACTGTTCTCCTCTTCCACAAAACTTGTAAAAACTTACCCTCAGACCCCCACCTTTCCGTCAATTGTCATAGATGGAGTGAATGTTCAACATTTTTTTCTTCAGGTTTTTATGAGGTTCAGATATATGAAAGGTGGGCACAAGTGGATTTAAAGGAGCACAGCACACAAAGCAAAACAGCACAATGTAACACCTGCTTTTGTCTGTAGACACACAAGAATATATTACAGAAAGGCAGAAAGAAGGCAGCCTTCAGATAGCATAAGAGCAAACACATTTTTGAAAAGCTTTTAAGAGCAGCATTAAACTTGGATATTTGAGCCAGAATGTCCAATTTATCTCTCCAGTTCCACATTTCCCTTTCAAGAAGTCTACAAGTTGAGCCAAAGACTGCATAGCTCATAAGCATCATCTTTCAGATGCAATTGAAGGGTCTAACCAATGTTCTGAGTAAAATATTTTGTGATCACCAAGTATCAACAGAATTTAGCCACTAAGCAACTGTTCACAACTAGATATAACCTGAATCAAAGCACTGGCCTAAAGTGGATCTGGATCTAGAAGTTTCAAGACTAAAATGATACATTGAACCAGCATCAATTGTGAACTTAAAACATTTGTTCTTTATGTGAGACCTGAAATGAAATAAAGGTGTCAGGTTAAAGACTCCAGTTTTGACTAATTTTGAAAACTCAGTAGTGAGATCACATGAGTTCCTTATCAAAGTGAAAAAAATCCATTACAGAGAAAGTGATGAGGTTCAACTCATGCCAGTGCTGCAGTCCAAGACTTAACTGAACAGTACCATTTGCTATTGCACCAGATACAAGTGAAGAGGCAGAGGAAAAGATTACAAAAAGAGAAAAGGAAAGGTTAAGCACTAGATTGAGCTATTTACTAGTTCAGCAAGTTTTCTCAGTGAGCTGAAGGAAACTGAGCAAACGGTTGCTCTGAAACAACCTTTTGTTTAGTGCCTTGCTTAGAGGGAAAGAAGGGCAGGAGTTGGAGGGGAAGAAGTTTTGAAGCTCAGCACATCAGCATTTCAGTACAACGTTCAAAAGAAATGCATCGAAGTTACCGACCATCATATAGCTTAAATCCACGTTCATCTGTTTTTACTTCAGACTCCGGCTAAAGGGAAAAAAATTGAATTTTTTCAAGGCTGCTTTTATGATCACTGTAAGAGATATATACACTTCACTAATAAACAAAGGATTATACACTTTTTTACCCCAATTCATGTAATTTATTTTCACCATTAAACTGCTGTATACAACTGTTAAAATACAAAAACTTTATTTAATCTAGAACAACAGATACTCCAAAGCATATGACTTAAGTTCATTAGAGCTTTACTTAAGAAATAAGAGCTCCTTCATGCTCCTTAACACCATCAACACACAAGCTGCTTTTCTACTTTGATTTTGGAGACAAAGAACTGCTTACTGCTGTATGGATGTAGGCTTAACACAGAACCGCTAAATTCATTAGCACAAGGGATCTTGAAAAATGCATCCAACATACACCCGCTCCTTATTTTAAAAGGGTAGCAAAGAAGACAGTAAGCTTCTTTTTGCTGAGTATACTCAGTGGTTTGGCCACTGAGACTTCAATTACCCCGGTACTCATTTTATTGCTCCTTCTCATGAAGTTAACATTATTTTAAGCAGCATCAATTTTAAAAGCTCATCAATAGGAGAACTGAAAAAAAGAAGAAATGATACTAAAATCTACTCAAGCTTTATCAGGTCTTTCCATCAATACTGTTACCTTAAAGAAGTCATCTTGAGAGATTATATCACAGTTGGGAAGCATTTTCTTAAGCTTTTCTGCTAGCGTTGTTTTCCCCCCATTTGTTACACTGTTAGAAAACATTGTAAAAACTTCATCAAGACAAAATTCAATCTTTTAAACATATGTACAAGCTCATACATACATTTCTACATAGTTATATTCAAAGAAACAATACAACCCCTTCCCCAAAAATTTATTCACATTAAATACTCTCTACTGATAGAAATTTTCTGTCATGTTCCAGCAGCTTTCCAACAGTAAACCTAGCAGTGCCAAAAAAGAGCCTAGAGACACCTGTACCTGAGACCTCTAGAGACAGAACAATTTGCTAAGAATTCCATGCCGTAAAATCATACCATTATATGTTGTATTTGTAATCTAGTTTCAAAAACATTTATTTTCAGAAATAGAAATTATATCACTTCATTCTGAAAGAAAGACCAGTCTTAAGCTGTAGAGGAAATTTAATTTTGTAATACTTACCCTCCAAGGCCAATAACCAATACTTTCATAGTTCGTTTTCTGCTCAGTTCTTCCTTTTTACTGTCAAAAACAGAAGGCAGTGAAAATTCTTAATTCAACAACAAGGAAAGCAGCTGTCATATTAAGAAGTACCAATTACAGAGAAGATTTATTTTCTGTCCTTTTGTCCATTATTTTTCTTTTTGCAAAGCTACAGTCAGAATCTCAACTGTTTGTTCTAATGCTACCATAAACCCTGAAACTTATATACCACATTGTAAATTTTGATGTACTTTACCTTTGACCGTATTTTAATAATTTGAAAAGAACTCTGAGAGACCCAGTCCTAAAAATATTAATATCATCCAAGTTCTTAAAGAAAAACACAGTCACTAGCTCAAGGACTACCAATATAAAAAAGACTAAGTAAACAGAGGCTGCAGTGGAAAAACAAACAAAGTCACTAAAAAAGAAACAAGTTTTAAAACATCTTTCTTCTCTTCATCCTGAGAAGAAAGATGTTTTTAAAATTTCATGAAGAGTTATAACAAAGAGTATCTTCAAAGATTCTTCTGTGACTCTGGTCTCAGCAGTGTAATATTCAGTGTGTAATTCACCACTCCCTTCTTGTGGGGACTAACAGCACAGACCACACAAGGACTCCTCCTCTTCTAGAGATTAACTTGGAGGCATTAAAACTAGTGTAAAGGCCATTTAAGCCATCCTAGCTGATTTAGCACTGAGAAGGACTAGGTAGCACTTGTTTTTCTCCAGAAAAGATCACAGTGAAACTATAAAGGTTAATTTAGCGACCCATACCCCCGTTGCTGCCAGGAAACCAACCCTGAGGCTCTGGCTGGCTGAACACCTTCAGTGGTCGGAGATGCCAGAAGACACAATCCTGTCTTGCCCCGACTCCTTCCCCTGAACTTTCTTCTGGAACACGTGTTTGCAGAGTAGCTAGAGAACTACATTGAAAAGGACCACAGCTGAAAAACAATTCTGCAAAGAATGTGGGGAAGAATATTTGTTTTCAGCTGAACAAATTCCCTCCAGTTCATCATCGAGTTACCCATGTCTGCAAAGGTATGATGTAGCAGGACAGGTTGTTCTCTTGGCAGCAACAGCGCTGCTTGTCTTGGCAGCACCACTAGTCTGGTTCATCAAACCAATTTAACATTTGTTAAACATTGCTTTCCATGAGCACACATCAACTTATAACTGTTTAACCATAGGCAAATACCCTTTTTTTCAACTGCTCTGTCTTCCTAGGTCACACTTAAGGAGATAAGGTCTATGACACCTAAGACTTGAAAGAATGGAGCAGGCAACACTGTCTCACCCATGCCAACAAACAAGTATCTGTACTATACTAGAAAAAAGACAGTTACAGGGCATCAGTATGAAAGTAAAACCACACTACTTCTGTGAAAAGTAAGTTTTAGGCACATACAGAGTATGAAATAATATCCTTTTGCATTTGGTGCAATGACTGGACATTCAACTCTTTCACAGGTCTGTGATGTGATCTTGGCATGGTTCTTTTCAATGTATTATTATGTTGAAAAAACCTCAACAACAAAAGACATACCAACTAGTCAAGCCATCACCCATATGATAGCAATTGGTTTGTAACGGTGCTGCACATCTACTTGCATTGGCAAGTTTTTTTTAAGTTAGTATACATGGGTTTTCTAAGCATATTGTAATTCTGAAGTTCAAAGACAATTGTATGCTTATGGTATTGGCTATCAGTGCAAAGAGTGCAAACAGATGATCTGTTCTCAGGAAGTGATGATACTCAGGCCACAAAAAACGAAACAAAAATGCTTTTTTCTAAAAATCATCAGTAAGATTTCTCTTGCAGAGGATTACCCTTTGTCCCACAAAGGATGCTATGTAACAAACTAAATAATAATTGGATACACATGTTGAGCTTTGGACTTTAATTTACGTCATTTTCTATATGTAAATTAATCCCAGTCTAAGGCAAAAAAACACAAAAACCCCACCAACTCTTCTGTTTAAAACAAATTGCAAAGGCAAATTTTTAATCCGTGCTGCAACACAGAAACCCTAAACCACTTTATCTGGGCTCAGTTTAGCGTTTTTAAATAGAACAAAACCCCATGACAACGTGCTAGCACAGCATTGCTGTCACCCCATTTTTAACAGCATACCGGGTCAAAGCTCGCGGGCACGGGGACCGAAGCGTGCTTCCTTCTAGGCACCACCAGAGCCGGACAGGGAGCGCCTCTCCCAGGCGTCCAGCACACACACCGGGATTGGCGGAGGGGCCCGGGGGTCCGCGCGNGCGTCTCGCACTTAACTTTTACCACGCTGGGAGTGTGTCCAGAGCGCAGAGCCCACCTCTTACGTCCTATTACGGAACTGCCCAAGACGCGCGAACCTCCGAGAAGGGGCGGCCCCGGGCGCACCCTGCTCAGCCACACGCCCGGGATCGGGATCGGGATCGGGATCGGGATCGGGATCGGGATCGGGACCAGGATCGGGATCGGGACCAGGATCGGGACC
>VXAY01000016.1:313392-341579 GCA_013399855.1 Oxyruncus cristatus
CCGCGCTCCTGCCGCCGTGCGCACCGCTCAGGGGATCCCGGAGCGGCCTTTGCGCCGCCGCCCCGCACCGAGGGCCCGCCCGCCCCCAGGCAGCCGATCGCCGCCGCACCGCTCCCCCGCCCGCGCTCAGACAGGCTCCAGCCATGTCCAAGCCGCCACCTAAACCGGCCAAGCCAGGTGAGGGAAGAACGCAGCGGCCTGACCCGCCGTCCCCGTGCGGGGCGCGACGGAGCCCTCTGACTGCTGACAAATGGATAATTTGGGAGTCGAGTATGGGCCCTCAGAGAGCGCGGGCGTGGGTGGGAGCGGGGCAGAGCCGCCCTTCCCTTCCTGTCCGCGCCCTGCCGCCATGAACGTGCGCACCGCTCTCATGGTGTCGGGAAGGAAAGTATCCGCTCCCGTGGCTGGAAAGGGCCGTGAATCTGCCCTCGGGCATCGTGTCTGGGCGGGATCCCGTGGTTGCTGTAGCTCGGGAGAATGTCCGTGAGTGCCCCCGGGCCGGAGCCGTCGCCCGCTGACATCCCTGTCGATGCACAGCGCTCCCGCCCCAGCCTCCTTCCGCTGCGGCGCGGCCCTGCCCGGAGCCGCCGTGCCCGTGGTACTGGGCGGCGCGGCGTGTCCGGCCTGCAGCGGCCTCCGAGGAGGTGCTTGCGTACGCTGAAACGCGCAGGAAACCCTTTACCCTTTTAAGAAATAGCTTTGAAATGCTCTGAGGTTTGCCGTGCGGTTGCATGGGTTAGCCATATATTACTGCATAAAAGCAGTTTTATAATACAGTCCCATGCAACATTCTTCCTCTTTAACGTGGCATCCGCTGCTTTCTCTTGTAGGACTCCCAGCAGCCAAACTCTCAATTTGCTCTTTGAAATTGAGGTGTAAATGTGCGCATCACCCTTTCTGCTGCATGTAGTCACTGATGCGTACATTTTTGCTCCTATATTTTTTCTGAAAAAATCAATGCAAAGTTAGTTTTTAAAAAAATCAGTAACAGCCACAGTTTTTTCATAGAAATACATGAAAAGCCATTAGAAGTTGCACAGTTTTAAATCCTGGAATAGAAGTGGCATTATTTCAGTGAACATACGTTCTTTTGCCAAAACTTAAGCCATTATTTTCAGAGTTCTCTTTTTTTGAATCAGGAATTGGTCTGGAAAATGCCATGGCTGTTTATCATGTTTGCATATTGTCCCCAGTGTAAAAGTTTGAATTCTTACTTAGAAGTTAAAAAAATCACTGTGAATGTAATTCAATAGACAATACTAGTTGGTGTCTCCAAAAACAGGACTATCTGATCCCTAAATATATCTGAACTTCAGTATTTTTTTGGTATTTGGAATACTAATTGAAATACTGATGTAAAAAATAATTAAATACATAACATAATTAAGTATTTTAACTAAACAGCTCATAAAAACAAGTTCTTAATTTAAACTCAAGTGAGTGCAAACCCAGTTTAGACTATTTAAACCATCAATCTCAACTTGCCTACAGAAGGAAAATCTGCTAAAGCTCTGTGAATGTAGAGTATCATCCTTGGAAGAACTTCCTCTACCCTGCAGTTTGCTAAGCCTCTTTAAAAACAGCTTGCTTTAGATGAAAAAGACAGTAAGAAAAGTGTTGCTGTTATGACCCCTTACTGAAGACAATCAGGACTGAGGAAACCTGCAGGCTTCTGGCAGGATGTGGTGTTGCTCTTAACAGCTGAATATACGTGAAGAGTACCTTTTTCGAATGAAGTTGCTAATGCAGTTTTCTATTTTGCAGTAAGATGAGTTAAATTTAACCTAAGATTCCTTAGAAGTTAAAGGCCTCACCCTACCTAATACTGCCTCATACTGACTTAGACATGTCTAATATAGATGTGTCTCACTAGTTTGGCAAGGTGCAGTTTTGCGATATGCTTGATCTGATAAAATGCAGACTGTCATCAAAAAGACAGGTTCCCTACTCCCAGCATCCCTTTCCATTCCATTTAGTGGCATGACAAGCTGGATTGCTGCTCTGACTTTTTATGTGAGGTCATTTTAATGTCTTCAATATGAGTGCTTGACGCAGCAAGAGGAAATGGTAGAAGGAAGAGGAAGAGAAAGAATAAGACTGTCTTGGTAGTGGCTTTCAGAGCTGATTAAATTAATAAGATTAATTTTGCCAAATCCCTAATTTTTGAGGAGAGAAAATTTTATGGAGTCTGTTGTGTTAAATTTTTTACAAGTAATTTTCAGGAATGGATTGCCTTCTACCATATTTCTAAATATCTCTGTACTTGTATGTCTAACTTTCTTCTGTCTATGATACCAGTTTCGCCTGTGATATTGTCATTTAATTTCTTAGGGTTATAAATGTTAAAGACATAAATCTAGAAGCTGCATGTGGTGAAATAGTTTCTACAGTAGTGTAATGCTGTCTCTTTTGGTGTCATTTATATTGCAGTTGCTGGAATGTCTGGAATGTCTTTGTGCATTTGGTCAAGCTATGTTAATTTTTATTCCGTGGTTATTATCAGGTATCCGACCTATAAGCTGTGCAAGGGAATGGCAAGCCTGCTTGCCTTGCTGAATTTGCATAATTCAGATTAGATAGAAGAGAAAATAAGCCATTGGTTGCTATAGTCCTTTCCTGTGTGTTCGGGAAATAGGAAGTGTAGGCTATATAGAGAGGGGAAGGAAATACGTCAGGTGCCAGGGAAGGGAAAATACTTAATGAAATAAATATTCATCCCTTTTAAAACAGTCTTCACCGCTCAAATCAGGGATTTTGGACACTACAGTTGGACAGCGCTTTAAAAATGTGGGAAAAAGAGGAGATGTGAAGGGGGAAAATCAACTAGCACTGTCATTTCCATCAGTACATGAAACCATTTTAAGTAGTAGTTGGCTCTTCTATAAATCCTGTTGTGTGCACAGAACATTAGGATTTCAGTTGCAGAGAAATGGTTTTGACATCAATATGTGTTAGGCAGTCACAGGATATGTTTGTCAGCGCTTGAACTAGTCTTTTAGGGTATGTGGTTAGTCCTTAAGCAAGCAGTCACAATTGTTCATAAACACTTTTTTTTTTTTAACAAGCATATCTAGCTTTGCTTTTCTCTTGTGGCTCTGTATTATTATTATTTTCTAGCTATATTTTTTATTTAGCCTCACTATTGAACTAAAAAGGAGTCAAGTGGGTGTTGAAAATAGTAGAAACATACTTATCTGTCAACATTATACAAGAGTAGGATTTCCCTTTTTCCTTCAATATTTTTTTGTTATGTCTTAAACTACATTATTCTTTGCACAGTTCATATCACTTTGGATTTTAAACCTTTTTACAAAAGTTACTTATTAAGTCCTTTGAATTTGACAAGCTGTGTTGGCTTCTGCTAGTTGTGTGCTAGTTGAGCGCTGTCTCATTGAACAGTGCTCAGTATCTGATTAGGTCCTTTTGATTAGAGCCACATATACTGTGCAGCAACAGCTCTTGGGGATATGAAAGTGGTGTTTTAATATTTAAAGAAAACTTACTTTCATATTCACCAGATAGAGTAAGGTTTGTTGATCCTGGCCTAGGGTTGACACAACACTTATATTTTATGGAGAAAGACTAATCTTTGTACCAAGGAAATTATAGTTTTAAATTACTCCAATTGAGAGGAAGGGAGATGGGAGGAAACACGACTTATGTAACATTACGGCCTGCTGCCTTAAAGCAAGTTCATTTACTTTTCTCCCACCAGTTGTTGTCAGAGTTCAAAATAGGATTCTGGACATAAATACTGAAGTTCAGCACAAGTTCACCTCCATTCTAAGGTAAAGTAGGAGCTGTGACAGCATTCACAGGAGCAGAAGATTTCCATTAAGTCACATGCCTAGGGCCTTAGCAGTAGGCTTAAATTCAGTGTAAGTGGTGGGTTGGGTTTCTTCAGTAGACAAAGGTTTCTGTTGAGCATGGGAATGTTGGGAGTTACACTACAATTATCAGCTCTGAGGGGAGAGAAACAACTGAACAAATCCAAGTCTGATTTCAGTATGAATTTTAAACTTCCATTTCTGATCTCAAACCCTCTTCTTACTGCAAGTTTCTGGGGCCACAAACAAGCTTTCTGTAGGTGAAGGCATGCTGGTATTGCAGAAGTACAATTTGTAAGAAGTAGAAGATTGCAGCTTTAAACTGTGCCAATGGCATTGTGTTCACCTACATCTTCTGTGAGAATATTTTTAGTTTTGATCTTCTGTAAAGAAATGCTGTTTTTTCTTTCCACTCCAGATACTGGTTAGTGCAGTCCATGTTTGTTCCTGGGCTACCCTAGTTTTTCAGCTATGCTGGCACCAGTCTATCCTTTGTGTTCTCTTTAATATTTTCCTAAGCAGATTCCTAGGCTTTCTTGCTTGTTTGTTTAATGCATCCTCACCCCTTCCTCCCCTCAGACGTGTATGCCTTGTGGTCACTTCCTCTTTCTAACAAGCACTACTTAGAAGTAGAAGATGGTTCTCTAAACAGTGGGGACTCAATTTTTTTTTCTGTCTCAGTTGTGGCAATCCTTAAATGCTATGTTGAACTCTATTGTGTCTCTGTGCAGGGTCCTGTGAGCAAAATGCCAAACTGCACTCCTGTAGAAGGTATCTGTAATACTTTTATTCCTGCTTGAAGGTCTGGGTTCAAAGCACCCGGTTTTCCAATTCCCGTGCAACGCTACAGGCTTGGGGCAGAGTGGCTAGAAAGCTTCCTGGAGGAAAAGGAGCTGGGGGTGCTGGTTGACAGCTTCTGAACATGAGCTAGTGTGTGCCTAGTAGGCCAAGAAGGCCAGGGGTATCCTGGCCTGCATCGAAAGCAATGCAGCCAGCAGGACCCAGGGCAGTGATCATCCCCCTGTACTGGTGAGGCCACACCTCAAGTACTGTGTCCAGTTCTGGATCCCTCACTTCAGTAAAGACATTGAGGTACTGGAGTGTGTCCAGAGAAGGGCAACAAAGCTGATGAGTGGTCTAGAGAATAAGTCCCTATGAGGAGTGGCTGGGAGAGCTGGAGGCATTTAGCCTGGAGAAAAGGAGGCTCAGGGGAAACCATATTGCTCTCTACTGTCGCTGCCAACAACTACCTGAAAGGAGGTAGTAGTGAAGTGGATGTTCGTTTCTTGCCCCAGGTGACACAAGTGATAGGAGAAAGTGGCCTTCAGTTGTGCCAGGGGAAGTTTAGGTTGGATGTAAAGGAAAATTTCTTCCGTGAAAGGGTATGTCAAGTACTGGAACAGGCTTCCTGGGTAATGGATTGAGTCTCTGGAGGTATGTAAAAGTTGTGTGGATATGGCACTTAAGGACATGGTTTACCACATTGACAGTGTTAGGTACATGGCTGGACTTAATGATCTTAGAGGTCTTTTCTGACCTGAATTATTCTATGAGAAGCCAGAAAAAAAAGTTTGTTTGGCCATAATGTCCTACTAGTAAAGCTGCAAATCTCCCAAGAGACATGGAGATCATAAGATGAGCATCTCTTTTCTTACTAAAGCAAACTACAAGCATATCACATTATTCTGATCTGTAGCTTACCTCAGATAGTTCCACTTGGCCAAAAGGTTGTGACTTCAAATTGCTAATATACACTGCCAGACTGTGTAGATCCTTTGTGAGTTCTTAGGCCAACAATGAGAAAAACATGCTGTGCTTTTATTGCCATGCTTTCTATGAGGTCAGGCAGAAGATGCCTCTTACTTCCTTCAAAGAAATTAATCTGAATATGTATCAAAATTTATATTCGCTGTTATAAATGTTCTCAGAAGACACTAAATCTAGCATAAGACCTGGAACATGCAAACTGTCATTTTGCTTCCCATCATCCTATATCCTATGCATATTTTCTATTTTTGGGCCATTTGTTAGAGGTAGGGATTCAAATTAGTTATTTTCAATCAAGTTAGTGCCAGAGAGATTACCTGATTCGGAACTGTTTCTATGCAGCATTATAGAAGCAAGGAGGAAGATGGCTGATGATAGCCCAGGATTAGCTTGAACCCTTGAAGAAGTTTATCAAAAGACTTGCAGCTTTTTAATTTTTCTATAGATGACCATGGTAAATTCTGATTTTCTATGGCATAGAGATTACCCCTATATTGTAGGCACTGATAATGGTTTGTGAACACAGTGAGTCTGTTCACCTAAAGTTACTCTGACTTTTACGGTGGTCTTGAGCTACTCAGTCTAAATATAGCTAATGAAAAGGTGCAGCGTGTGGATCAATATGCGATTTGTAGAATCTTGCTTGCATCAAGAAGGTTTGATTATATCTGTCTATGGCAGATGAAGCATAGAAATGCTAATGCTAATTAAATGAGAAATGCTAATGAAAGACTCATGTCAGTCCACTGAGGCCAAGCCTTGGTAGCTGCTGTGAATGTTGGCTTACTGCCATCATTATTTTCTTTAAAGTAAATATCTCTTTAACCAAGGGCTCGTTTGGGTTTTGTTTTGTTTCTTTCTTTTGGTTGAGGAAGTAATATTAGTTGACAGCTAATGAAATTGCTTTCTCTCCCCTTTGGTGCTGGAAGTTCAACCTAACACAAATACCTAAATAACCAATGACATGCAGATATAGGTCACAGGGGTTTTTTCCCTTTCTTTTTTTTCCTTTTTTTAGCTTTTCATTCGTGGGTGAAAGCAAATAAGAGGAAAACAGAGAATGCTTTGGCGGCAGGTTTCGTAAAAGAAGGGTAAATGCTTGTGTCTGGTGGTTTAGAGAAGCTGGAGTAAAAGAATAGAAAGGAAGTGGGGAAAAAACCACCACTGGGAGAGAAACAGTAACTCTTTGTTGCGAAAACACTTAGCACTTCTTTGGAAACAGTCTTCTGTTAATTATACTGCAATTGATTAAATATTGTTACAAATAAACAAAAAACTAGTCTTTTTTAGAAAATGGTGTTTTGGGTTGAGGGGTTTTTTTTATTAGTTAGTATTATGAAGCACAGCAGGTATCTCACTTCAGTTCAGTACATATCAAAAGCTACATTTTTAAACTGTTGTTAGTGTTTAGCTCCTCTGTTTCACTGCTTTTATGCACTTAACCAGGAGAATGTCATCTCAGAAATATGAGTTGCCTGTTTCCCTTTCTCAAAAAAGCTGGAGACCTTTATAGGATAAATTATCCAAAATAAATTTAAGGGCATGAGGTCAGCCCAACCTGACAAAGTCATTAGTTTTATGTTGCTGGTTAGAGAGAATAGTTAGTTTGAATACTTCACTGTGTTGTGTTGCTGAGGGAGGCTTTGGCAAGTTACGACTTTGGAAGTTTGTATGCTAAGACTATTTATATCTTTTTAGTATGTGTAATAAGTTACGTTTTTCATTTGTCAAACAGTTGTTTTGCAGATGTTTAATGAAAATTCCATGAGAAGAGAAAAGATAGCCTTGTGGCTAAAGTATAGGATTTGATGAGAGACTGAAATATAAATGATTAATGGCTCAAACAATCCTTTATTTGCAACAGCAGCAGGTGCTTTGCTGACAGTGTGCGGGGGAATAGCCCATGTGCAGAGGGTGTGAGCACTAGAGCACTGAATTTTTGCATTAAAATTTGGTACAAGTAATTTCCATTGCAAGTCCTAAAGTCCCTTTGTTCTAAGCTCTTAAATGCCGCAAAGTAAACAGGCTTAATATCTCTTCATTAAAAAAAAAAAAAAGATTGATTGGTGCCAGTAATTAGTAGTGTTTAACTCCTATATAAAGTGCTATAAAATTAACGTTAACCAGACCTTCAGTTCTCTAGATGCAGTTCTGTACTTTTTGTATTTCATCACAGGAATGTTTTAGAACGTGTCAGTCTGTGTGTGACACCACAACTGGACATTTGGGGAAGTAACTCTATTTCAGTTTTATAGAATTAACACCCCCCCCCCAAAAAAAAAAAAAGCAAACAAACAACAACAAAAAACCCCTTAACAACTAACTACCAACTAACAGTAAATTGTCTTCTGTTTAAACAACATGTCAGTAATATTTATCAGCATTAGTGTTTCCATTCTTCTTTTTCTCCACAGGTATGATAGCTTTAGAAAACCTGTTGACTCATATCCTGTACATTATTACAGAAAGCACATGCGATAAACACAAATACGTATTTCTTGCTTTTCCCTGTCTTCTACCATGCTTGCATTTCCCCTTTTAATATTCCTTATTCTTTTTGTGGTCCATTTCCTCCTTTTGCTAACATAAAGCCTTTAAAATGGGTGGTTGATGGTTGTAGTCTCCAGAGTTGTCAGTGTGTAGTTCTATCTTGTGTTTTTCTGTCATCTATGTAAGAAAGTCAAGGAGAAGAGACAGTACTCCTGTCACCTATCCTGTTTTGTCATCTCTTATTATTTTTTTTCTTCCCTTATTGTTTTTATTGTTGTTGTTGTTGTTATTTAGCCTCTCCCCAGCTGCAGTTCAGATGTTTCATGCTGAAGCTCTTAGATCTAGGACACGTCTGCTGTCTTTGTTCATCATTTCTGTATTGCTAATGAACAGAATAGGGGTTTCATTCTTTTTAACTGTTGCCAAAGTTGTAACTACTTAGTTTCTGAGGCAGAAGTTACATTTATCTACATTTAATAAACTACATGAAAGTATGTACACTGTATTGTACAGTACTAGCCTTTGGCAGTGAGTTCATCAGTTTCTATGAGTATGCAAAATAGCCAGGACTAAGTGTGACCTAAGTAATCCATTGTCCTGATGGCCCGAACATTGCTTCACATAGTTAATCTACATAAACATGTAAAGTATAATATAAGAACATGTACATAACCTACACTTGCATACTTAAGGTATTTAAGAGTAAATAAACCTCTGTGCTTAAGACCTCAGGTACTCTAAAGTAAACAATATGGAACAGTCTGAATAAAATATTTCTCCATTGAGTTGAGTGGACTTAAGCAGTTCTCGTACTTTCTGCTGGTGCTCTTGAAGTGTACCTCTACTGAATTTTTTAAAGAAGTTTTTGTGGGGATGCTTCTTTTGCAGTTTGTGCAATTAAACTTGTGCCTCTCTGCATTACGGTTATCTTTTCTTGGCTTGAGTGCTGCTGACAGTCTCTTCCAAGCTGCCCTATAAACAGAAATAGGAATTGCAAACACTCTAGCTTATTTTAAGCATCTGAATAGAACACCATGCCAGTTGTACATTCCATAAATAGGACTTGGTGACCATTTGTAATTTTTCTTAAATGCGATGAGTTCCATGGTACTGTGTTATTTTCCTGTTAGTAATGACTGCAAGTAAGCGTGAGAACATGTTGCAGACATTGGTCATTGTTTTGTTTCTTTCTTCTTTCCTTAATTCTGTATCATTTGACAGATCTGATACTAGAATAAAAATATATACAGCATGTATGAGTGTGTGAGGGTGTATATGACTGAAACTATACTTTGCCTCAGAAACCAATGGCAGCACTTGAATAGTGAGCTGTAAAGACCATGTTAGGTACGTGTAAGAGGCTACTTACATGTAACTGATCAGATGGATGATTTCCTTCATAGCTCGTGTTGCTGAGTCTTTTCATCATGATTTTCATTGACAGAGGCATAACACAAATTCATTCAGCAAGCTGCTTTAAGGTTGAAGGAAAGGAATGTATTTGGATTTGAGGGCTGTATGTGTATGCTGTGTTTAAAAGGCATGCTCCTGGTGCTGATTTTTTTGTTTAAATTTTTATTTTTTTCAGGACAAGTTAAAGTGTTCAGGGCTCTGTATACATTTGAGCCCAGAACGGTAAGTACATCGAAATTTTACGGGTTTGAAAAGCTTAGTTTTAATCTTGTCAGTAACATTTCTTCAATTCTGCTAGGATTGGCCTATTAGACTTACTGTCTAATAAAGTCTGTTGATGCGTGTTTGTTCTTAATGTGGCTAAAACTGCCTGATTAATCATCGCTCTCCAGTGAGTCCACTCCGTTTAAAAGCAGCATGCTTTCTTCTGTAGTATCTGTTACCTGCAATCTAAGACCTGAAATCATAATTGATTCCGTTTCTCTTCCAAAAAGGGGATGAAATTAACAAACACAAGATACATATCTCTGCTTCTGTTGCACAGTACTCTGTTGGAAGGAACACAGTCTTTCTGCATTGTTAGGAAGATCTCAGATCCAAAAGCTTACCTGTAGGCAAGTCAAGCTACTGACTATCAGGTTGTTGTCTAGGTGCTAGAGAATTTGAGTTATCATCCTTTTTAATGAAGAGGTGAATGTATTCTAACATAGCCAGGTACTTGTTTTTCATTTGTGCACATATTCAGATATTTGTTTATTCCTCTTTTTCTTTCTTTCTGTTTTTAAGCCAGATGAACTGTATTTTGAAGAAGGAGATATCATTTACATCTCAGACATGGTGAGTCTAAGACATCTCACATAGACTGAATACTTCTGAGTTGTAATATATCCCTTTTAAAATATTTTCCCCTTTCTCTGCAGAGTGATACAAATTGGTGGAAAGGAACTTGCAAGGGGAGAACTGGACTAATTCCAAGCAACTATGGTAATATCTAGAATATTTTTATTTGGTAATGTCATTTACAATCAAAGGAAATCACTAAACAAAAAGACTTATTTTCAAAAACAGATCACATTTGCATTTAACACTACTCTAGCATGTGTTTCAGAATACATCTATCTGCAGTATCAGTCACCATTGTATATTAGCAGTGAACAGGCTCTCTTGTGTTTTTATAACCTAAAGACAGCATAAGTTTGCCTAGTGTTCATGTTTCTACTTGTGCAGAGAACAGTAATAGATGTTCTCAGTTTTGAGGGGAAGAATGCGTGGTTCTAAAGGAACCATTTTTGTTTGCCATTTGTTGTATTTTAGTGAATATGTTCAGTCACAGAAAACATTGTTTACTTGGGGATTACATCATATTAAATATCCCTTACATGTTTGGACTGGATAGAAACTGCCTTTTTAGATTCAACTAAAGTCACTTTTAAAAGCCATGAGTACAGACAATACAGCACAATTCTTCCAAGTCCTCGCAAGAGCTGTAGACAGAGTAGCAGTGTCTCATGACAGATTGCATCATAACTGCCAATATGATAGTGACTGTGGTTGCTTCATGTTGTCCCTTCTTCACTAGGAGATCTTATGGTAGGAATGCTATGATTTCCTGCCCTGTAGTTAGTAGAAATACATTAATAGAAATTCATGGTGCAGTTATTGAGACCATGGCATCAAATTTCACTTTAGTTTGGGACTTCCAGTCTGACTCTGCTCTTGCCATCTGCCGGAGTTCAGAGGTCATGCACTGTTATATTCAAGCAGAATAGTTCGTACATGCTTACCTACACTCAGGTGTCTTTTGAACACTGTAGTGTGTTATAAACCAACCCTCTGCCAATTCAATTTGTGTTCCCATTGAGATAAATTGGAAAACTTCAGTTTTAGTGCAGGGTTGGGGGGTGGCATCTCTGTTTGCACATTTGCAAAACTTTCACGTGTAAGCAGAACAGAAGTCTCTGCAGACCTTAAAACAAGGAGTAGTAGGAACATGTCTTCTGATTTAGACAAACTGTAAAATCCCCAAGGTCAGCTTTCTCTGGTTACACCATTAGGACCGACAGGTTTCATTGGTTTTAACCAATGAAACACTGTGATCTCCTGAAACTACTGAGTCTGTGGGGGGATCTTGTGCTCCATCTGCTGGGCTTGAAGGAACACATTTTAAAAGAATGTGAATGAAAAGCTACTGAAAGCAGTCAGCGTCATCTGCAATAAAAACACGTATTATGGAACTTCTGGCAAAAGTTTTCTAAAAAGCTTTTGCAACAGTCTAGTTAGTGTTAATACTGTCTGCTGTGCACAACAAGCACTGCTTGTTATGACTAACTTGTGCTGCTGTGTAATAGCTGTCTGGTCTGGGCCTGGCTTCTCTGCATTAGGATTCTGTTCACTGTTTGCGCAAATTATTTTAACATTAAATACCAGAATCTAGCATTTGTATTTTATTTTACTCACAGCTAGCAAGTTAAACATGTGAAATCTTAAAATTGCAAGTATTATGGGAGGAATACACGTAAAAGTAAGAAAAGATCTGGATAGGCCAAAAGAATCTTGAGACTTTTATTTGTGGTAACTAATGTACAGTTACCAGTATTTTCCTGCTTTATGTCTGATTACAGTAATATTGTGATCTGAGGAAAACCCTTTCACATAACAACCATAGTGCAAGGGCTTAGAGATCCCATTCATCTCAGATTGTACACCATCCCGCTTGCCTGGACTCTTACTTGTTAGTGATTTCCACCTGAAAAGAAGGTTTTAAAACAGAAGGTTGATCTTCAGTCTGCCCATCACTGTCATTGTTTAAGCAGAGGATTTTGCAGACTTCCCACAAGTTTTCCAGGAAAAAGAAAAAAACTCCATCAAATGAAAAGGAAGCCTCTTGGAAGTTGATCTTTTTAGCTACCCTTCACAGATCCCTTGGAAATAATTCACTCATAACTATAGATTGCAAACTGTAGGTTGAAAGCCTAGCCTCATGCAACTGCTCAGAACCATCTTACAAGTTTAGAAAGGGAAGTAATAACTGAGATTAAATACTACCAGATTCCTGGTAACTTGCAACTGGTGATCAATTTGATGCTGCTGTTTGAAGTTTTCACAAGCTTTTCTCTGAAATGCTTTCCTGTACACCAGAAACTCAAGTTTTTCTGACTAGTCTGTCACTCATAAATCCCTTTTCACATTAGAATCAACAATGTATTACTGGTTCCTCTGGAATAAATCCAGGTTTTATTTCTGCAGATGTCAAATATCTGTTCAGTTTCAGAAGTAGTTAGAATTTACTCTTCCATTTCAGTGGCAGAGCAAGCAGAATCTATTGATAATCCACTGCATGAAGCTGCCAAACGAGGTAAGTGTGTTTGGTCTTTCAGGCATGTAATGCTAAAGGGTGTTTTGCTTTTCTGCTATGATAATATATTAAGAATGAAGATGTTCTGCCTGTTTTGGTTGTCTGGTATCTTGAACAAGTTATCTGGTAAGTTTTATAGCTTCGAAAAGCTGAGATACAGGCCTGGTAGAATTGCCACTCTGTGGCTGTATACACAGAAAAAGTGTGGTACCATCCATTTACCTGTATAAGGATCTAAAGGGCTTCTTGGAGTGGAAAATGTTTGGTATGACTTTGGCTTAATGAATGGCATTGCTGCTAACTCACTTTTTCTAAGTTTGTGGGAAGACTGTCATTCAGAGATAACTGTGTCTTTAATGGTTCTGTTAACTCTTTAAAGAAAAAAAGGATCATCAAAACTGATTTTGTCTTTCAGGCAACCTAAGCTGGTTGAGAGAGTGTTTGGATAATCGAGTTGGTGTCAATGGCTTAGACAAAGCTGGAAGCACAGCTCTGTACTGGGCATGCCACGGAGGCCATAAAGGTATCAGAGAATTCATTTGAAATTACTGTTTTTTGCTTTTCTTGGTGTGCTTTTCAGACTGATTGATAAAATTGCAGTGCTATAACAAATAAAAAAGCCATTTTTTTTAATGTCGCTCAATTTTTTTTTAAAAAAGAAAAATTAGAGCTAGAAGGGAGGTTCAGCTCCATCAACTGCTGCGTGTTTTGTTGCTCTTGAAGCAGGCATTCTCATCAGTGTAACTGTTAGAAGCAGAGTGGGAAGAAGGACAGACCAAAAAGATGTTTTCTATTATTTTGCGTATTCTGTGCAATATCATGTCCTTTTGCCCAATGCAGTCCAACTGTTACAGATTTTCAGTAGCTGATTGGATCACTCTTTCATTGAATCTAAATAAAAATTTATACTAAGACTGCAAAAAAGTCTGTTTTGTTTCTACTAAATTTTTGTCTTTAACCCTATCCCTGTTTTCTGCAGATATAGTAGATGTTCTGTTCTCCCAGGCAAACCTAGAGTTAAACCAACAGGTAGGTTAAACCAACAGATCCTTGTAGTAGGTGTGTGATGTTATTCATCCTTAGTAAAAGCTGAAAGGTTTTTTGCTGTATTTTAATCCTGTTGCTTTTCCCTCTAACTCCACAGAACAAATTGGGAGACACAGCTTTGCATGCTGCTGCATGGAAAGGTTATGCAGATATTGTAGAGATGCTGCTGGCAAAGGGTAAAGATCTTCACCAAGGTTTCAACAATCTATGTGGCAGACTAGATTCATGAATGTTTTTCAGTTGTATTTTTAAGTGTTTTCGTGTAACTCAGGTACAGTCCTTAGCCAGCTCACCTGCTTGACTTTATAAGTCTTGCAGAAAATTCTGACAGTTGTTTGGAAAGTTGACATCTCACCTGCTCAAGATGGATTTCATCCTGCTTTGCAGATAAAATTAGGCACTTAACCCCAGAGCAGCAGTGACATCTGCTTGCTGGAAAGGGAGCATAGTCAGCAAGTTCCCTAAGTAACTGTAGCTTATGAAAGAGCATCCATAGCTTCTTATCTGCTTCAGAGCAGTTCATAGGTCAGATTCCTGTGTCTGATACTATTCTCCCCACTTTACTGAAATTCATATCAGAATGCCATTGCTCAAGAAATAGCTGGGTCAGTGATTCATGATGAAAATTTTCTATTATGAAGGGGCAAGAACAGATCTGAAGAACAATGAGAAGAAACTGGCTTTAGATATGGCAACCAATGCAGCTTGTGCTTCCTTGCTTAAGAAGAAACAGAGTGCAGGTATCTCTGATTTTGTTTTTCTGATAAATTTTTTCTTTTAAGAAGACACTTAATATTTTAACCAAATACCACTATGGTGAAAGCTGTAAAAACCACTCAGGAGATACATGAACTGAGTTGTGTTCAAAAGGGTTCACTTGAGAGGGTAGTTTAGATTTATGATAGAAACGTGGTTTATCACATGGCAGTGTTGCTGACTCCACACAAAGTGCTATCCTGTGTCAGCAAGAGACAAAAGAGTTCAGAAGATGTGGAAATAACAAGGGAAGGAAATAAAAGACAGGTCCTTCAGATGGAGGAAAGCAAGGATGGAAATTACTTTAAAAGCAGTATACCACAAGGGACAGGGTATGAAACTAAAATGGTGTGCTGTCTTCCCCATTATGCTTTTCTGTTCCTCTGAACTTATGCCAAACCAACACCAACGGATGCTCCTCTTTTATTTTCTTACTGCTAATTTTTTTTAAATTTCTTACTCCTATATCTTTCTGAGTGACTGTCTAATAGAGAGATGAAGAAAGACTGCTTTCAGGTATTTATCAAAATAGTCTCACTGCCTCCCACTCTATTCATCTCTTTTAATAGCACAGTGCCATGTCCAAAAGAGTTAAAAAGATACAAGGCTATTTTAAAAAGCTGAACAAAGACTGAATTGTCCAGTATTGTGTAAATAATACTGCCTATAGTTTTTAGGGGGCTGAAGTTAGGGCAGAAACCCTAGATGAAATGAGAAATTACTTAAAAACAGAGGCAAAGTTAAAGCTGGTTTTATTGGGATATGCAGTTCAGGAATTGTATTGCCACAAGACTAGTGAGAACAGAGGGAATGCTAACCTTTGGGAGCATAGTGGTTATAGGGTTATGCCAAGAGGAGCAGTTGCAACAAAAATATCATCCAACTCTTTGATAGAAGTAATATCAGGAATTCCCAGAAAACTTTTGACAAATTATTTCTCTCAATTTTGGCTCTGAAAAAACAGAGGGCAGAATTCCTTCTGTTTCTATATTTGTTTCTAAAGGTAATTAATCCCTGTTAGGAGCACTTACTTCATCTTTGCATGTTGATTGTAGGCACCTGGTACAGGTGTATTCTCTGTTCTGATGTGCCTAATAATTATATTAATGTTTCATTTTCTGATACTAAGTAAGTAATCTTCTACTTTGTCATTCCCTCTAAATTAATTTAGTTTCATGGCTGGCTGATTTTTCATCCTAAGTCACTTCATCTATCACCAGTCTCTGGTACCCTCACAGTCAGTCTTTTCTTGCTTGCCTGAGCTGATATTCTTGGTCTAACTGCAATTTCAGTATTAACTTCCATGTTTGTTTTTCTGCCTTAATTTGGCCTTTTAAATATCTCTGACACTGCTGATCTGTATACTTGCATTTTGTATTTTCTTGACTGTTTTCAGTAATTTCATTCTAGTGTGTCTATGGCGTCTGCATTTCAGTATTTCCAATGTCTATGAGAAAAACAATTACTCTTTTTCAGAAATTCAATTCTGTGTCAGTAGTCTTCCTGTCCCCAGTTCCAAATCTGTTCCTATTTAGATATGGCTTCTATCGTGTCCATTTATAAAACTTTTATTGGAGGAAGCTTGCATTGCCTTCACTTAAATGTTCATTTTCGTTTTACATGTACACACACCCATTCAAATGCATAATTGCTGAAATATATTCTAAAGCATTAAAATTATTAAAATCATGTCATAGAAATGCAAAAAGATTGTGTTATTGGTGCTACTGAATAAGGGAACAACTATTACACAGAAGAAATTAAATTCATATTTTCTGAAAGTATGACCGCTTTAGCACAGAGCTCTGCAATTTCTTTTCTTCCCTCCCTGTTTTTCCTTTGCTGCTTTTCCTACTCAAAAAGAAAAACAAATTTTTTTTTTCAGTTAGATTTCTCTTCTCAAAACAATTAAGCAAGTCAGTTTTAAAGGTATCCTCGATTTCTGGAATAAGAAAGAGTAACACAATTATCAATTCTGTGAATTATGTCAGGCTACACCTGGGTTTTTTAATACTTTGTTTTAAGATGTTATTACAAAGCTACAACTGACTAGGATCTTGTGATGTACAATGTAATATATATTATCTATAATTCATATTCCTATTCCTATGTATTTGAAAATCTGTAGGAAAATAATCATCTATGACAGAAAGCCCACACTGTTTATCTTGGTACAGTCTCAAAGACAGGTGTAGTTCTCCAGGTACCACTGCGTATCTGGTAAATATACTTTAATACTCCTGTTTTCGGCTTAGTATCCGTCAAAGACAAAGGCTCATAAGTATATCTAACGAATAATTAGGAAAAAGATGAGAAAGGGGAAATGGGAAAAATAAATGGAATGTGTTTGATTTTAGGCAGAGAATGGCAGCCAGCTAGGCACTTTATGAGGATGAAACCATGGAGGCTCTTCCCCCAGCTCAGCGGTCCTTTCCTTTGTGATTTAAAAGTAATATATGCAGAAAATAGGGTTGAAGAGTTCAAGCTCTGGTGTACAGGTTCCAAGGAGCCAGAACATGGCTGTTGAAGTCACAGACTAAATCTCCTAGGTAGGAGATGTGATTACTGGTTTAGCCTTGCATTTGAAATCAAGATCTACAGCCCCATCTGTGTAGCCCTAACATCTTTAAATGAAAGAGGAATCAGGTTTGTTTGGTGCTGGTTTGCAAGCATTTCAAGTGTGAGTCACTTTCTGATTTTACCCCAGATTAAGAGAGAGTTTTATTTCTTTCCAGATACAGTCCGAACCCTGAGTAATGCAGAGGAATACCTTGATGATGAAGACTCCGATTAACTTTTTTCATTCAGCATAGAGAACTATAACTTGCGTTGCCTGTGTCAGTCTCAAAACATATCTTTGCAACTGTAAAAATATCTTGAGTATTGCAGTCTTCCAGTATGGCATGTAAATGAGTGGGTGAAATCATGCTTTCCAAAGGAATAATCTTTCCCTAGGCCAGAAGATGTCACATTTTGAATCAGAGTTCCTTTGAAGTATCTCACAGAGGAAGTGTGGCATACCGTTACTATTGAATGGGCAGAAGACCATCTTCTAAACTCACATGCTTCATCTCAGGCCTTCCCAGCAAGTGCCTTGCATCTCTGGAATGTGTTTCTCAAACTGAAAGGTCTTTCTGGGACAGCAAGACACCATTGCTAACATTTTCCAAAATCTCCCTGGGCACAGGTTCCTTTGTGCAGCTAATACTGACAGGGTCAGTACTGGCTGACAGGCATGAATGGGCATGCTGATACAGAGAGAGACCATTATTTGCCCATGCGGAGCCAGCATGACAAAGTTTGATTATTATGTTTGGTAAAATTTTTTCCCTTCCTTCCTCTACCCCTCTAAGGTGCAAAATGACCTAGGATGATCTGCCCCAGGGTGCTTTGTCTTCTCTATTGCCATGGGCCCAATCCCTGAAACATTAACTCAGGTGAAATGCTTGCTTAAGTCAAGTTTGCTTGAGAAATATATTTAATTCTGAACTTGGTGGCTTGGTTATTTTGCTTTTTGAAGTGCATTATGCTGAAACTATCTGTAGTGAAAGGAAGACAGAATATTTTTCTATTTATCCTGCCTAAAATTTTTAATACTGATCTCTTTCTTTTACTTTGTAAAAGTGCTCTTATATTTTGTCCTGAATTACCTCAAAGTTGAAGTGTTTTTGAAGAAATGAGGGAAGATGTATATCAAATATACCACAGGTATTTAGAAGAGATACCTTAAGCTGAATAAACATTTTTAAAATGCATTGCTTCTTCCTGTGAATTAAAGAGAACTAAAAATTTATTGAGCTACTTTCAAGCTTCCCTGCAGAGTTAAAAAACAGTACTTTCTTTAGATTGCTCAAATAGCTGCAGCCAAATATTATACCTTACTGAGGGATACTTTCTTACTCTGATGGTAAGAAAATGTTACAAGTATTTGAGATACAATCTCATACTCAATTTTTTTTGCTAACTTTCCTAGTAGAGACTTTTAACAAATTCATTCCAACATAGCAATCTGCCATACCAAAACAAAACCAAAAAAAAAAGGAAAAAAAAAAAGAAAAGATAAAAAAAAGCTCTTGCAAAAGATTGGGGATAAGTGAAAAGCTCTTGTGAAAGTCTGGGGATAAACAAAAAGCTCTTGAGAAAGTCTGGGGATAAATGAAAATCACACTAAGTATTTTAGAGATTAAAAGAAGTCTAGAGCACTCCTAATTTCCCACTTTTAAAAATATATTCAACCGGATTTTTTATTTTTATTATTCTGGAAAGAACTTGATACAGATAATGCTTGCTAAGCACTTATCAAAGAAGACAGTGCTTGATTGACCAGAACTTTGTAAGCTGGAGGCATTGCACAAATAGTCAGCTGCAGATACAGTTGAAAACTGTTTAAATGTTAAAACTGTAGAACAAATGTTTTAGCCCTATGAAATACTGTGGCTACATGAACAGTGATGTTTTATTTTGTATGAGCTTGAATATCCTAGAGGGGAAGAAATAAAAATCAAAGCCACCAGTTTTTTTCTCTCTAGCTTTCATTAGGACAGTTGTTGAACAAAACCCTTTAATAGACAGAGACTGTTCTGCTTCACATTTAATCGGCCAGCTATTCTACTAGCTCAGCTTTTTACCATAGTCAAGCTACTTGTTATGATGCATGCTGTTGATCAAAATGATACAAAGTGCAAGTTTAGAAGTTCCTGTAAAGAGAGGCAAGGAGTTCTTGAGTCTTTTTCCTGCATAAGTGAAGCTCACAAGGTTAAAATTCTTCAGTGTCACAGGATGTGGAGAGAATGGCTCTTCCCAAGTCACTGTTTTCTCTATGGAGTTTTGGAGGCAGAGTTTGTATTCATAAATTACTCTTAATGTAATGTCTTCTGCTGCCATGGGTTCAACATCCTACAGGGAAAATGTTATGCTCATGTCCCTGGAATTAACAGCTGCCAGAAGACCCTGTGTTCTTCAGACTCTGCAAAAGAAGAATGGTGACAGAAGCACAAGTTGAGCCCAAAGATTGCATCTGAAGTTTTTACCACTGAAAGAACCAAATTTACATCGCAAGGCAGCTAGCAAGTGCTGTAATTTGTTTCTAAGACCAAAATTATCGCTTTTGGGTTTTTTCCACAACCTTGTTTTATTTCATGAGACTGTCTGCTTATTTTGTGAAATACAGATCACTGTGAAAGTTTTCAGGCAATAAATTACTTTTTGCCTAACTCCAGCAGTTTAAGTTTTCATGTAAGAAACAAAACACAACCCAAACTGAATGTCCTACAGCTAAAAGGAGTTACAGCTGGAGTAAGCTGATACAATTTCTTACCTGTCTTACTAGTTATGCAAACCTACTTATTCCCTCTACTTTTCTTCAATATGTGTGCCACTGCAGGCTCATGGATAAATTTAAGACTTTTTCCAAGGACAGCTGCGTTCGGTGTTGTAACAATAAGAAAAATATTTTTTTTTAAGAGCAGCAAAGTGGAAGTTTTGAAGCTCATGGTGTCTCCTAACTGAATGTTAAAGAATATTCTGTCTTGTGTACTTCTGGTTGAAATAACACATGTGCCTTTCTATTGAAAATAACTATGCTCCAGGTAGAAATTTTGTGCTGTTAGGGGGTAATTCAATTTATCAAAAGCTTTTTTGGAAGCTTTTTCAAACTGAACTAGTAAATATTCTGTTGGCTTCATCAAAAAATTCAAGTGTTTAATCCATTTTTTTCTAGGAGAAAAAATGGGACTTTTTTTGAATTGACTTAGACTCTGTTCTTAGAATGTGGATAATATTCAAGTTAGTATGCTATTTTACTAAGACAAACCCCACCTTACTGAATTCCGCTCTTACATGTGCCATCACTTGAAATGGAATTTGCTTAAAACAGTTAAGGTCACATAAAAAGCTCAAACTGAGTAGCCCGTTTCTAACAAAGTTTCCAGCTTAGAACTCTTGAGTCCTAATTTCTGAAGACAGTGTCATGTTTCTTGCGTTTGAGTTTTGTGTCAAGGACTGAAGATGGGTGAAAGCCCGACCATGTGATCATTTCAGTTGTATATAGAGTCAGGTGTTTGAGCATGCAGCATACATGACAAATTAAAAACTTGTTTTCAGCCATTGCCACCTCCCAATGAAACCTTTGAAATGTACCACTGAGCAGAGTAACAAGTAGTGGGCCATCAGTGCTGCTTCATGAGACAGATAAAAGATGAAGTCACTAAAAGTGTACCAGAACAATGTTAAGGAGCTGTACTTTGATCGTATCAGGAAACAGGAAAAAAAAGCAGAAATGGTTTTTGAGAACTTGAAACAGAATTCTTCAAAAAAAGAATTTTATATCAAATTCTTTTAAACATAATTTCAAAATCATATTGTGATTTGATATGATATATCAAAATCATTAAATATCAAACCAATTTGATATAAAACCAGTATCCTCATTTGCTAAATAGATGAAAAGGCATGAACTGGTTGTTTGGTTTTGGGAGGTTTTTTTAAGCTATACAATAAAATGGGGGGAAACAGAAGCTAAAAAGATGACAATAACAGAAAAGCAATTCAGGGAAAATGTGACTCTACATCATAAGTTCTGGGACAGAACTTGGCATGGTGGCAGTGTCTGCCTGTGACACGGAAAAAAACACGAGGTACCCATTTACCTGATGCCTACTGTTTCTGAGCTGATAGTTGATGCTGAAGATGTTGTGTGAATTCTGCAGCTTTTCCTGGAAAGTTGCATCACTACTTCATCCTTCTGTCAAGCTTAGCAGTCTTCCTTTGGGCTCTGTGGAGCAGGTCTGTAGCACACCAGAGAAAGAGGTATTTCTGTGCCACAGTCATAAACTGACCTATGAGCAATGTCACTGGGAAAAAATAGTGTGACCCAGCCAGTGTTCACCCTCACAGTTACAAAAGCAGGATTGTTTCCTGTCATGATGAGCAGCTTCTAAGATCAGAGACTCAAGGAATCTCTTGCAGGGATAATGGTTATTTAGGTGGGCTTTGTTTAATGAATGTGGAACAGCACAGATCTTGACAGGGTACTAGTGCCCAGCTGTTAACACATGTGTAATGTGTTAAGGTTATGCTACCAGAAAAGAGTCCATAAGTTACAGTGTTGCGAGAGTTACACCTTTTACTGCAATTCTGAAGCTCAGAGTTAAGTCTATCACTTCTTGTCTGTCCGGTGGGAGATTTTTCTTTCAGATATAGGTTATTTGGAATATGTGCTGTTTCTTATCATGGAAATCCATATTTCTTCTTCCTCTTCTATCCAAGATGGACCTTTGAGGAACTTTAGTGAGATTTAATATAAACCAGGTATGAAGTCATAAAGAACCACAAGCAAATTGGACATTTGAAAGTTTGTTATAGTCATATTTCCAATTTGAATTCTGAAGCAAGACTCTGGAATTCAGTGAAGATAAATGGGAAATGGAAGACCTCTGTTTTTAAGCTCAGCACAAACCTGGTTTGGGTTGCTTAATATACTACATTTTTGCTCCCAGCTGTACTGCAGTCATACCTTCAATTGACTTCATTTCTACAAGGACATACTGAAATTAATACTTAATCATCTTCAGATATGGTCAACATAGAATTGAATCCTCAAAATTTATATCCAATTTTATGTGCCTTTCCTGTTGAAACTTCTATAACACAAGTAGTTTCATAGTGTTAGTAATTTACTCAGACTTTTCTTATAAAAGGCTTAAATTTTATCTTCTCATATAATTTCCTTAATGCAGGTAAAGTTATGGTACATTTCATGTAATTTATCAATGTTTACTTCTCTTTTATGCTTTTCCCTAAGATTTCTGTTCAGGCCTAGAAAATTCCAACCACCTAGCTATGAATTTAAAACAGAAAAGGAATAAAGAAATAAAAATATCTGGCCTACATGCACTTACCCTGAAAGCAAGAACAGTAAACATTGTTAACAAAAAAGTTGTGTGAGAGTTAGGTTGAGTAGCAGGCATTGTACTTAAGAGAAACTTAAACAGATTGATTAAAGCCCTGAACTAGCATTTACTTTGGCTTTAACAACTCCCATCTAATCAGAAAAGGTGGCCAATTCAGTTACATTTGCATGAGTACTTTTCTAAAATACAGTTTCCACCTGGAGTTAGAGCAGTGGAAAGTAATGGAGTAACACAAATGTGACCAGATTTCACCCTGCTAAAAGATTGTAGAGTGCTCTCTAGTCAGATAAGAATAATTCAAAAGCTCCAATCACTTCAGAGGCTGAACCACTGCAGATATTTTCTCATAGAAAGATGTCTGAAGGTGAACAATTTATGTAGGCTTCATACAATGAGTGCTGTAAATGTTTGAATTACTTCAGTAGGTGTGACAAGATCATTCAAGTTGAGTTTGAAATGAAAAGCCATTATAACACAGGAAAAAATAGGTTGAAAGGGTTTGGTGATGTTTGTATTTAACTAGGAGTCATTTCCATTCAGTTTTAACCAAAGCCAGACTATACCAGACACAGCTTCAGTAGTTTTCTAACCACTTCAAGATTCCAGTTTTACTCATTTTGGGTAAACTCAGTGATATATTGCCTTTTTAAGGGCTCTTAACTGCTAGTTAGCTGAACTCTGGCTTTGCAATTTTCCTGGTTACACCAGTAACCTGCTCTTAAACCAGTGTCTGCAACCTATAAGCTATTATTCCTTTACATTTCAGTACTTAAAAACTTTAAATGAAATCTAGTATTCTTGTGCTGGGCTTAGTTTTCCATTTGTTCAAACTGATGGCTGACTGAAGTGCACTGTAGCCATATCCTTACTGTTCAAAAGTATCTTGAATTTTAAAGAAAAGGCAAAAATTAAATTAAAACCAAGCCTAGTGCATGTACGTTATATATATATATCATAATATTCTTGAGCTATTGGTTTGTGAAAACTCATGACCTCTTAGATGCAAGAAGGTAGGAGGAGTGCAGTATGGTATCTCTTTGCATATACAGTAGAAAGACCAAGCATTGAAGTACCTACACACCAGTATTATTTTTATGTAAATACATATGGAGAGCCTGAAATTTCACTTGCCATATTGTGTAGTAAGTGTGCACATACCTATGGATTGATTTGTGGCTTTTTAAAAATTAAATTACCATTTGTCTAAACTCAGTTTGTGGTTTCCAGGATGCATTTGCTTTGGAATCAGAAGAAGGAATTTCAATCTCACATGAAAGAATTAAAACCCATTTTTTGTGTGTCTGATGTTTTTACAAACTTAATGCTTGGAGACAAGCTGAAAAAAAATCTGTTTAATACTTCATGTATTAAGACACAAGTTTAAAAATTTTGCTTTTTAAGACCTGCTAAGCATGAATTGAGTCTAACATACTTCCTACTTGTGTGAAAAGACAATTTAATCCAAACTGTAGTATGTTAATGTATTTTTGTTCCTGTATGTCAGCACTTTTTTATTTAATCAATCATTTTAATTGTATTTTAACTAGAGTTATGTGAACTACTGATTTCTTGCATGCTGTGCTCTGAAAACTGGTCACACATCTGTCTTGGTCCACCCAAATGCATCACTTTATTACTTTACCAAGTGGACTTTGTTAATGAGCTAAGTGGTTCTCCTATTTGGATTTAAAGAACAAAGCTGAATTCTATTGCTTTCCATATCAAGTCTGCAGACCTCATTACATCCTCTATGCAATTCTGGTTTTGTGTTGACCAGACCCTAATCACTGTAGTGTACAAACAAACCTATTGTGTGTGTGCATGGTGGCTATACAGGCAGGATTTGCCAAATGCAACTGGAGTCAAGGAAGCTAAAGAACTGTGCCCAGCCTCTTGATTTCTGGTTAAAGAACGCAGCATAAGATAGCACCAAAATTACTTGCTCGCTATAAAATAAGTGAATGTCTTGACTTGGATTTTTCATAGCTCTCTAATGTAAAAATATGTACATACTAGATAACAAAGCCTAATTTGTAGAACAATGATTGGTCTCCTAATAAAAATATATGTAAAATTTTCCTGTATTGAGCAGTTTATTAAACATAATCACCTCAGTTTACATTAATGTTTACCCTGTGATTGCAGTAAAACTTGTTGATTTTGATGAAAAAAAAAATCCAGGCACTTTGCAAAAATCTCGTAAGCAGTCCTATAGTAGTTTACTTTTATTTCACTGGGTAGGCAAGTATTTCTTTTGACTAGTTGAGTGGTATTCTTGTGATTTAAACTTGCACTGAATGCAGAACAGGATGTGTTACTAAGTGTATTACCAATAACAAGACTTCAGACTCAAAGCAGAAGTCCAGACATGATCTGAAGTCAATCATAGTGTTTCTACTACTCTTCTTTTTTTTATTTTTTTTTTCTAAAGTATATAAGGTTATATATAAATACCCTTCTGTTTAGCCTGGGGGATGAAGAAGGAAATAGAAAAGAGAGAAAAGAGCCAGAACTTGCTTAGGTTTGTAGTTAGTAACTTCCTGCTCCCCTACACTTCAAGATATCTCTCGTTAAAATAAGATAGAAACGTTCTTTTTCCTAATTTAATTTCCAAGCTGTCTGCCAATTACTTGGAAAGATGACTTTGTTCTCATTTTTGAAGGAAGAACAGATATAATTTGTAGGCAACACAAGTGACTGCATTGTCAGTTGCCATGATTTTATTGGCAAATGCAACCATTTGACACAGTCCTAATATAGGAGGTTTTGTGTTCTGTTTTGCACTGGAGTGGATGATTCTAAAAGTGAAAAGGAGGGTTTGGCTTGTTCTTTTTCAAGCATCAAAAATCTGGTAAGAGCAGGCCATACAGGTTTAATGTGCTCTTCCACTCATCCTCCATCAGGACTGCACACAGGCATCCCCTTCACCTCATGAAATGCGCAACTCTGCTTCACCACAGGTCTGGAAAATACATTCTTTTCTGCTGTACTTTTGTAAAGTACCTGATAATATTTGTGTTTTCATGCAGAGGCCTTTTGAGAAAGAGAGTAGACCATGACCAGTATGAATTGTTCTAAGGAACTGTGTCAAGATTGGCTGTCTTAGAGTAAGCAGAACACAAGGTGCGGGAAAACTAAGACAGGTACTAAAGGAAAAATTATAATATCAATATTATAATTCATTAATATTAGAAGCTATTAATATATATCATGGAGTATTTTCCAATTCCTTAATATGAAAGGCTATAAACATTGTTAAGGGTGAGCATTTAAAGCTGGAACATAATCCTGAACACTAGAAAATTCCAGGCAGACAGAAGAAAACTGATGTGTCCATACACAGTAAGAAAAAGCAGCACAGATACAGTAAGACTGTGGAAATTCGATATACCAGTATTCCAGTAAAGGCTAGCAGTGTGAAACCAATGAAGCATTAGCTTGAGTGTCTCATCAAACCTGATGGTGCTATTTGTGAAGATGACCCATTTTCAGAAACCGCATGTCTATTTTCATGCAATATATAACTTATTGCTGTATGATATTCAAATACAGTTATAATGTCAGGTATCTCTAACTATCTCATGTCTCAGAAAAAAGTCTGTTTTGGCAAAGATCTGTTAAATGCTGAAAACTGTGTAACAACAGCTTTATCAAAATTTACAATCGCTATTGACCAGACCTGTGAATGTAATAACAAACTTGTGAAACAGTAAGTAATGATGCTATTTCTTATTTATGAGCACTGTTCAAACTAAGTGTTTTTTAAGAAAGTCAGATGCAAAGTTATGGACCTAGGAAGGAGGAATGAAGATAATATTATCAGAGCACAGAGAGTTATGATTTTGCTCACGCTCCCTAAATCTCTCCCTAATATCAGTTCTGTCCTCTGATGGAGAATTTGTAGAATATTCTCTGCTGTTTACCCTGTTCTTACCAGTCCTTGCTGTATTTCAAGGCTGTCATCCCATGTACCTCCTGACGGAGTACTCATCTCTGTCTCTTTTACTGAGGAATAACAGAAGTTTGGGGTTGGTTTTTTTTTTTTTTTATCAGATGAGTGCATTAGGGTTTTTTGGGTTAGGTTGTTTTTTAATTTCATGTGGGCTTTTTGTATTCTGTGGGTTTTTTTTTTTTTGGGGAGGGGGCTTGTTGGTTGGTGGGTTGTGTTTTTTTTTAATTCCAAAAGTACTCACATATAAAGTATGAGAAGTTCATGTTCAGATCTCTTTTCTGCCTGATGTGACACCCATCACCTAATTGGAAGCTCAGACTGCTAGACATGCTCTTCTCTCTCTCCTCTGCAAGAAACTCTCAACACTGATTTTTTTCCAAAGAATATTCCAGTTTGCATGTAGCATTTTATTTCATTTTACAAGCACTAATTTATACTAATATATCAACAGGAATGCCTCCATCTTATCAAAGAAGCTGGAATAAACAAGAAATAGAAACAAGCTCACAAGTAGACATCATTTTGTCATTTTTGTTGTCACAACACCTGTAGTACAATAACGTATCAAAGTCTTCTGTGAGGCTGGCAAGAGGTCAATCTTCAACGAAGTGCTAGGAACAAAAGTACGTGGAAATGGAAGTTTTTGATGGAAAAATATAGACAGAAAATGAGACATTAAATGAACAAATGTAACTTTGCTGTTTAAACTTCAAGTTTAGCTTTAAACTTCAAGATTTATGAGAGCAAGGTACCCCCAATACAAAGAAGAAACACCCTGCAGGAAGCAGCCAGGAGACGCAAACAGTGTCCCCTGCTTTCAGTATTGTGTGTGACTGTATGCCCAGGTGTCTGACAGTTTCAGAGTGCAGGACACTCCCTGCCATGCAGCTTCTCATTTCCATGAATACTCACCCCTTATTGGGCAGGAGTTCGCTTGGCAGCTGAGTCAAGCAAGCATTGAGAAATTGTACATCTTTAAGCTTTACTCAGAAGCAACCCAGGGCAGCAGGCCTGTCTTGGTGACCCCACACATTTCCTAGATCAGGACCTCTGTCTGTCTGCCTTTAGTTTTAGGAGCTCCTTGAATGAACAGTCATGTTTTTAAGGGGTTTTCTGTGAATCAGGTTGAGCTACTGGCCCTCCATTGTAACAAAATCCCATACATTGGTACCCTCAGCTTTATTACCACTGTAACTGTTTGCATGAGAGAAAAGCCCTTCTGCTCAACCTATTCTCATTCCAAAATGAATTAAATATGGTTTTGTGTATGTACTGGTACATCCTCATTTCATTAAATTCTACTACTTGTAAACCACCTTTGTTGTATCTGAGCCAGACTTGAATCAAAAATTGATCTTGTATGACTGTATAGTCACTATGGCACATAGGAAGTGATAATTCAACTTTTATTGCACTAGCTACAATGTCTAAACACTGGAAATTTAAAGATCCAAACCATAAGAAACAAAACAAAATCTGTAAAAGAAATGTTAACGATTCCAGGATTTAGAAACAGAAGGATTTATAGACTATTAGAAGTCATAAAAAGGTCAAAAATGAATCCTAAGCTGTAGTACATGAGCCTATTCAATCAGTATCAGAGTTCTTAACCTTACTACTCCTGTCATCCCTGAGGTGATTTGGTTACATTCTTTTATTAAAAAAAAAAA
>VXAY01000016.1:355914-419143 GCA_013399855.1 Oxyruncus cristatus
GACCCACGGGACAGCAGTTTGGGAAGAACTGCTGCCTGAGGGATGGACTCACACTGGAGAGGTCCATCAAGGACTGTCTCCCATGTGAGGGACCCCACAGGAGCAGGGGAAGGACTCCTCTCCCTGAGCAGTGGCAGAAACAACAACTGACCATAACCCCCTTTCCCCGTCCCCCTGGACAGCTGGGGGGGAGCGGGAAGAAGATGGAAGGAAGGAGGGGTGGGGGGAAGGTGTTTTTAAGAATGTTTTATTTCTCACTCTTTGGCTCTTATCCTGTTAGTAATAAATTTAAGTAATATCCCCACTTTGAGTCTGTTTTGCCCATGAAGGTGATCAGTAACTGACCTCTCCCAGCTCTTATCTCAACTCATGAAGCCTTCGTTGATTTTCTTCTCTCCTCTGTCCAGTTGCAGAGGGAAAGTGAGAAAGTGGCTTTAGTGGATACCTGGCATCTGGCCAGGGTCAACACGCTACAAAATGTAAGAAAATGTCTAGAAAGTTTATGGTCCTGTGCATGTACAGGATGGACTGAAATTATGGGAAAACTCAATACTAGTTTAAGTGTGTTACATGAAAGAGAGGAGTTAAGATATTGCCTGTCAGTGGCCCCAGGAAAGTCGTGAACCTTGTGTCTGACCTGTCTTTTGGTGTCTCATAATGAGATCCTTCACCAACAGATTCACAAGATCAGAGGGTGATTCGACTGCTCTTGTCAAGGGGGGCTCAGCCAACAACATGAGACCCTCCAGCCCTGTCAAGGTGTTATCGGCTGCTGGCAACTGAAAAGACTCCGTCTAATAGTTCACAGAATAACACTCTTTATTAATACAATCGTGACAGATAATAAGGTCCATGGTCACTGGTGATAGAGTCTGGCTGTAAAAATATGTTTAAAAGCAATCTACTGATATATATTAAACAAGCACAAGCTCTAATCCTAAAAGCAGTATTTAACATGTCTAGAGTATAATTCTTACCCAACGCGCGTCCCTGTGGGTAGAGAAGGTAAGCTCAGCCCGTCAACAGGTCCCAGCAGTTTCGGTGGAGTCTTCTCCAACTTTCCCCCATCCTCAACTTACTTTTTTATTATTTCTTTATGGTTAGGTGGAGCTTGAGTGGTTGTAGTCATAAATGCCTTTTATTTCTGATGTGTGTAAAGTTCTCTCACCATACCTAACGGAAGGGGGGTAGTTGTGGCTTGGCATCTGAAGAAGGGGTCTTGACACGTTGTTAGGTCAGCAGTAGAACACCTTTGATTCTCCCTTGCCTGACAGATACTGAATGGTCTCATGATCATGACAGTACCACAATGTTCCCCTTTCTGCTTTGCTTTGAATAGAGGGCGGGTCACATAGTCTCCATGTCATTCCACTCCCTGTCCTTTCCTCTGAGCAGATGATTATCACTGTATGGAGAGCATGTTGACCTCAATCCATCTAGGTAGTTGCAGCTGCTTTTACTCTAGAATTCTTAGCCTCCTCTAAGTTTTAACCCTATCCATCATCCCACAAAGTGTTTTAAATATACAAAACCAAGCAATAATCTCAAGTAATGCAACTTGCAAAAATGTGCTAGAAAAAACTGGAGATCCTGTACAAGCAGGATGCTATGGTATTAAATTGGATGCAACCATAATTTCTGTAGAGAAATAACACTGCAAATCCAGAAATGCTGAGATAGTGTATGGTGTCAAACTTACGAATGTTGGTTTAATTTTACATCTGTTGAACCCCTTACTGTGACATGTCTGCAGGATATTGGATCCCGGATTGCCTTGACTTTCTAATTTCCTATAACTGTACCACTGAAATTCTGATAAAGCAACATTCTCTGTACGAATCCCCTCGTTACTTCTTGTCCAGCCAAATACTGTAGTAAGAAGCCAATTATGCAAGGGTATAAAGAGACACTCTGGAATGATATGAAGGAAAGCCTGTACTGATAAATAATGAAATAGCAAGTTGGGAATCTCATGGCATATATTCTTTAAAATAATTCTAATTAAAACAAAATTTGGAAGTTTAAATAAAATATTTGAAACTTCCAAAGGGGGGAATTGCTGTCTTCAAGCTGAATTATCTGTCACCAGGCTGAATTTGTCACCTTTCGTAAACGTAACTGATGTCATCAGATAACTTCTACAATAGAATTTACTTGATAAATAAGAGAACTTTGTGTTTCAAGCACTGTGTAACAATACATCACACAAATTCATTAGGTAGGCAGAGCTTATGTATTAGACAGGTGGGTTCATGAAAATTTTACTGTATAAAAGATGTAACTTCTTACCCTTTGGTATGCTTGATTTGTGGAAACCTCTGCAATGCATCCTGCACAGAAAAAATAATGTTTTCTTTCTTAACTAGACTCTGTGTCTGTGTTTAGAGACCTCCTAAAATCAGTGAGAAGGGGGGGGGGAGGGGAAAAAAAGAAAAGTGAAATTCTCCTTTCCACAAGGAATTCTATAGCATAGGAAAGCTCCTTAATTTTACCAGAAGTGATTTTGTTCAAAAGCTGAAGCAGAAGGGTAAGGAGAATACTATGGAAAACTCAATATTACATGGACTGTATTTTTTTTCACTGGAACAAATGAAAAGGAAAAGGAGAAATGTATTTTGTGTTGAAACAGACATTCCATTTAACTGGAAATAAAAGGCTTTCCTTCTGTGACAGTTTTGGGAATGCCCTTTGAAAGGTTTTCAGAACAGGGACAATTGGTTTCCCACCGGATTGACACTCGCTCTGGATCACTTCCCAGCTTAAACACCAAGATATCATCTCAATAACTGATACCCTGGTCTACAGACATAGTCACTGGGCACAAGAAAAGGTACAAGAACCATTCCCAGAACCAATCACACCATGCTGCTGACCTCCCATATGTACCTTGGCAACCTTCACTTTCCCCTGCAAGGAATCTTCATTTTCCATTATCCCTGCTCTGCTGCTCAGGGAAGTTAAGCAAGGAAAAACCTTCATGGCTTTGGCTAGAAGTGGTTGGAGGCAATGAGGGGGGATGAAAGGGAAGGGCTGTATTCAACAGCAAAGTGAGCAAGAGAGAAATGATGATTTAAAGGCAAAGCTCCTGGGTGTTTGAATCTGTTATCCAGTGAAACACTATCTCTGCACAGCCCAGACAGCCTGGTTGGCTCTGTTACAAAGCCCACAGACCACCAGTACAGCCTCTCCTGATGGCATAATGCAGACAGCTGCACCCATTAGAGATGGGTTCCTGTTTGCAGAGAGGAAGTTCTCCCTATGTCTAGCTCTGTTTAATGAGGTTTCAGTGGGTTTAGTTTTATTTTGTTTTGGGGTTTTTTTTCAACTTATTATGTCAGGCATTGTTTTCAGCTGAGTTCTTTTTTATATACCAGAACATGCACTATTCAGAACAAAAACCTTTTGCTTGTTTTCCAGGTAACATGGTGGGTATTAAGGTGGGGGGAACTTTCTGAAATAATAATGACTCCTGAACTGTGCTTCGTGGTGTTGGTTATTCTGCTGAGAATGTGGCATACTGACAGTTGTGAAAGCAAAATTCCTCAACTTCTCAAGATCTACTACTGCAAATGAATGTTGTGAGCTACAACGAGTAATTTCATGCATCTGAGTATTTCGGACTATCCCGCAGTCCAAACATAGGTCTTTGGAAGGGACAAGATCACACACAAGCCTACTAAAGAATTAGCTAAAAATAACACAAAGAATAACATTTCTCTAGACAAAAGAACTCTCAGCTTCAGGAAACACACTATTAAGAAGTATATCCTACTATGATTTGTGGAATACATGAAAATATGTTTGAAATAATTTGAAAAATGTAAAGAAATTTCAATTTGTGTGCAATTTGTAGAAAGAGGGACAGGCCACAGACTTGCAGGAGGCAGAATGAGAAGGCTGCAGGTGTCTGCATCTTGTTACCTGACTTGGAGTAAATTGGATTTCAAAATCAAAGAAAGCAAGGAGAGACTTTTACAAAGGAACTACAAAAGAAAGAAAATTCTTGTTGCATGATTTTCAAATAAACCAAATAATTAAAGAATGGTAAAAGAGGAAAAGGCTCAATGACTAATTAGATAAGGTATGGTCTTCTAGAGCCAGCAATTGTTCAGGAGATTTCAGAAAAATCATAAACAAGATGCTTAGTTTTGTCCCTGACAGGAGTTGTTCAAAGTTGGAGTTCTTGCTGTTGCATGTCCTGCTTTGTCTGTCTATAGCTACGGCCGTATGTTCAAACTTGACAGAATGGGTGAAGATAAAACCTCTTATTGAGGTTTTACCCCTCAATAAGATTAAGGTTTTCAGCTAAAGCATTGAGATCTATACCCACTTCTAAGACAAAAGACACAGAGCTCTATATGCAGAGGATACACTGTGATTCAGTTTCAGGAGTGATTTAAGCAGTCATTGGAATGTTTGGAGTCAAGAACAAAAATCTCCTTTTTACAAATCCGTGACATAGGCTCTGAAGGAGACACTAGAGTGGCAGTGGAATTGAGTGACAATTGTGATATCAATGTTGCAAGGCTGTTGAATTAGTTATAAAGTATTTTTATTCTCCTTCTCATGTATCCATTTGTCTTCAATTTAAGTGAACAATCTTTTTCTATATTCACTAAATATATGTCTCATGACTAAGTTATCACTTCTTTGTTTCACTGATGTGTACAGGTGGAGCTAAAAAGAGAGTTAGCTCATTTTTTTCACTGTTATTATGGGCCAGATTGCCTGTATATCTAAAACTCCCACTAAAGGTAGCACAAGGTAGGAATGTCAAAGAATATGGGATAGGGTTTTAGCTACGAAAATTTAACAAGTCTTAACTGGAGAGTTTTATAAACCACTAGTACCCAAAAGAAACAGACTATTGTTATTGAAAACGATAACATCATAACTCATCTTCTTGTACTGGACAATTTTAATAAAAAAGGAATAATTAAGACCCACTAAATATTACATATATTGTACTCACATACAAGCTATTTACTAAAAGAGATTTCAAGCTGGTATTCTGATATTTTGTATCAACACAATCACCACTGTATTTTACTGTTATTAAAGATAAATCAGAAACAACCACTCCACATTTTTTCCTCTGTATGACTTTATAATATCTCTTCCTCCCTCCCTGGAAGAGGAAGAAAGTTGAAGTGAGAAGAGATACCCAGTACCTCTGGGTATTTTTTTGGTTTAATTTTACACCTGTTGAACCCCTTACTGTGACATGTCTGCAGGATATTGGATCCCGGATTGCCTTGACTTTCTAATTTCCTATAACTGTACCACTGAAATTCTGATAAAGCAACATTCTCTGTACGAATCCCCTCGTTACTTCTTGTCCAGCCAAATACTGTAGTAAGAAGAGAGAGACCAGGGCATGGGGTGGAGTTGGGATAGAGCCACAGTTACTGGTGTATATACATAACCTCAGTTACTGGCATGTGAATGTAGTCACTCCCTGCCTTCCTTAAAATTGCTTAGATATGGATGCTCCAGAGAACTAGTGCTTTTTCTTTGCATCAGTAATTGTAACACCATAGATAGATTCTGAAAACTGGTAGTGCTCAAAAGGTGTGGTTAGCTCTTGGAGGCTGAAAGCCAAAAAGGATGTCAGGCAGATTCACCTCTCCAGTTCCTGCCCTGTGGTTTGGCACTGGAGGCATGGGGCTCTGGGACTGGCACTGTGTCAGCACAGGGCAGCTGTTGGCATATGTAGGAGCTTTCTTGAGCTACTGTCCCATGCACTCCTGACACATCCTGGAGCACATTAAGCTGGACAGAGGCTCTGCAATGCCAAGTGTTCACATCAGAGGGGCATACAACCAAGGTTTCAGCTCCCAGTAGCTTTTAAGTCCTCACATTTCATTATTGAAATTTGGTTGCTTTGAGGGAGGAGAATTTTTTTTCAAAGCTCATCTTGTCCCACCAGATAAAGTAGGAAATGACTGACTGAGTCCTATGAGCACGCTGCTGTCTACAGTTTAAAACAAATAAATGAAAAGTGGACACTCCCTGCCCCCACTTTCAGCCCTTTAAGAATTTTAAAAGGAGAGTTGCAACTTCAGTGAAGAGAGCAGCCATACTCTACTTCTGGCCCACACACGTTGCCACAAGTCTAGACTGATTGGCCCAGACATCACCATAACCATGTTTCCAAATTAGATTAGGCCTTTTGATCAAAGAACTGGGGACATTTAAGCAAAGCCATAATTTCTTAATTATACATATATAATTTGATTGGAGTAAGATTTAACATAGTGACATTCAATACTTTCATGCCAAGGGAAACAAATTCTCACTGATTCCATGGCCCTGAGCTAAAAGGAATGACAGATGCTGGAAGAAAAGTAATAACAATAATGACAGTAGAAAAGGCATCCTACGAAGTACCCAGTTCAAGCAAAATTTGAGAATGAGAGTGATCAACAGCTGACTATAAAGGCATACCTTTATGTAATTTTTTAAGTCAGTGTCACTTAACAATGAACAAGCTCACCTGTAAAAGGTGAGAAGGAAAAAATGCCGCCTTCTTTCTCGGTGCAGTTAAGCAGAGGAGAAAAAGGCAGCATGTAAAAGACTATACCATCCATCTCAGCACTTCAGCAGTCCCAGCAATATGTTAAATTTAGTTGTCATACTAGAACAATGTGGTTTTATCATGAAAGTTCTGAAAGTGCAAAAATTACTAACCTAAAGAAACAATGGTGTTATTTAAGAAACTGTCTACTCAGCCTGTCTCTGCAGGAAAGGCAGAGACTGTTTTTCAGCCAAAAACTACCCATAGATGCTCTTTCAACAGTGCTTTGAAACAGGTTTGGAATGAAGTACCCTGTTGCTGGTGTTAAAAAAAGTCTCATCTCCATCAGAGCATACTTTCATGCAAGCTCCCATCATACTTTTCTGTAAACCCAACAATACTGAAGCCTTTTATAGCCAATACACCCCCACTACGAGAACTGGAACTTGTGCTTGTTTATGGTCCACAAGGATAATACCTGTTAAATTTCACACAAGCTTTTATAACTCTGAGCATGACCTTTGGATGAAAGAGCTTAGAGACTGACAGGCAAAAAAGGGTCAGAAGCAATTACCAGCAACCTGCTTTTAAAGCAGAATATGTAAAAGGTTTTTGTTGGGCTTTTGTTTGGTTTTGGTTTTTGTTTATTTGTTTGTTTTGTGGAAGAGAATATAAAGCTGGGTTTGAAAAGATCATGACTTCCTTTGGACTTCTCCTGGAGCCTGCCATTTGTTGCCTAAATGCCAAGAGACATCATGACAAAGGCAGACCAGAGCATATCCAAAGCAGGAAACAGGTTAGCACCAAAGTAGAGGCATGGAGAAAGTTCAAATAGATCTAGGGTTCCCCTAGAGATCAATGGAAACAATTTGCAGGATGATGGTAAAACAATAAGCTAAAGCAAAAAGTGATGAAGTAACATGTCTGGTTCAGACTAAGCACAGCCTAATCATTCTTCATTTGGTGTTTGTCATGGACTGTTTTTCAGCATTCTAAGTGCCATGTGTTCAGGAAACAATATATGACTGGTAGACAGGCACATCCATGCATGTTACTGCTTCCATGTATATGTCTTGAGTCAACTCTTAGACAGCAAATGAAAATTTGGAAGTGTAATACATCAAAGAGGTCAAGTCACAACATTATTTTTGTATTGGCACAGTTCCACATAATGCACTGGCTGCTACCAACAGCCACAACAAGGGCTGGGCTCGGTCTGCCAAAGGGTCCTGTTCTGAAACAAAGATGGCTATTGCTCAAGCCCTGGCTCAGACCTGACTCCTATTTCTAGTTCTGCATAACCAAATTCTTGTCACTTACTGCTGGGTCTCTCCTCTCACAAGCCCTCAGGATCCCTGGGAGGACTGAAACACTTAGACCTTACCCTTTCTCTCCTCCCAGCCACTACAGTCATGGCTATTAACTCTGTCCTGACTTCATTTTACTTGTTTTGTGCTCTTGGGAGTGGTTGCTAAAGACCAGTAACTGCAATTCATTTGAGATGGGTGTTTAGAGGCAAGCCCCTCAGCTTCAGACCCCTGCCACAGCCTTGGTAGGGTCCCTGGCACTCCTTTACCAGCCCCATCCTGCTTCACAGCGTGCCCAGCTGGCAGGGGGATAGCAATGCTTTTCCCATCACTTTGATAAGACCACTCTACAAATTGTCTCAGTGCCAGCATCCTTCCAGAGACTGTGAAGCTCTCTCTGCTCTGATAGCTGCCCCTGCTGATGCATCTCTGTGCTGCTGCAAACTTGTTTCTGCCCAGATCTGTAAAACCTCACTGCACATCACTGAACACCTGACAGAGGGAAACAGAGGCAGAGCTCAACAGGATTTCTGGAGAGTCCTGCTTCACACCTCCTGGTGTACAGGATAATATCTGTGCATTGTTGAAGCTGAATTCCCTGCAAAGTCCTGCTGCAACTTCTGAACTTTGCACAATGCCTGTGTCTGGTTACATATCAGTCCCGTTGCAGATAGTGCAAGAAGAAACAGTATGTGAAACCACAGATAAGTAGTCACAATTCACGTGGCCAGACTTGTTCGTTTCCCTTTCAAGGGAGCAGAATTTTATCAGCCTGCCTCTAATTATCTGTATTGTGTATCTATCATTGTACTTCATAGTTTTGCCTTTTTATTATTTTCGTATTTTTGTTTTATTCTTATTTTCTAATGTGCTTTTTGCCCATTGCTCTGAAGGAAATAAATAATTTCTCTTTCTATAAATTTGAACCATACTAATTACTGTTCTATCACTGTAATGAAGCAACACTGTTTAGAAAGGAATACATGTGGGGCTGTCTTCTGAATGTACCAGTATACGATGACCTAGCCACACCCAAAAGGCAACAAGAAGTAACTAACTTCCTTCTTTGAGGTTTGTGAGCAACTGGACACTTTCATTCCTCTGAATCTCTGACAAGACAAGAAGAAACTATAAGCCCATTAAAAAGACAAACTGTTTTCTAACATTTCATAAAGTTACTTGTCATCTTGATGTACACAGCAGATGACAAGTTAGCAGAGAAGAGGTTTGCACATTGACCTTCCATGGGTTAATTTTTAAATTTATTCCAAGGTCGAATCTGCTCAGCTGCATCAGAGAAACACAGCTTAAAAATGAAGTGTTTGTGATAGGAAACACTTTTGTGACAGGTGGATGGAGCTGATGGAGTAGTTTAATGAGGTGATACCACATGATCGCCATATACTTGACCATCATGTCAAACGTTTGTCCCAGATATGTTGTCCCAACCATGTTTATATAGTAATTCAGTTATGATCAATGATGTTTCTTTTTCCAATATAAATTACAAACTTCAAGGATGTTATTTATCAATGGGTTGGGAACTAAGGTAATGCCAGCCAGTTGTATCTCCAGACCTTGCTTTCCTGCACATCTAGATAACGCAAACAACCCAAACAAACAGCATGCGCTTTTGACTTTTTCTGTAATCTGAAGGTTTGAGATGAACCACGATTTAGAACCACTGAACTAAGCTAACATTCCTGATGTGGGAAACACTTGGACACAGTTTTTGATTCTGTGATCTCTGCAGTAGAACCAGGATATTTTCCCTGGAGCAGCAACTGCAGAGGGAAAGATGAAGTATTGAGCTGCTGTTCTCAGGTTTACTATTGTATTCTGTACACACTTAGAGAAGTCACTTTATCTGCAGTTTACCTTCTACATCTGCAAAGCAGGGAAAAACTAATCTGTTTATTGAAAGCACAAAGTGCATCACCTTTTCTGAGGAGAGGTAGTAAAAATGCAGAATTTCTGTTCTGGTTAGTGCTGATTTTTCAAAAGATGAGGGGATAAAAATGAGAACTGTTGAACACAAGACAATGTGGGTCATGATGGTGAGGCAGAGCACACAGAGAAGAACAATTTCTGGATTTAAAATCTCCCTTTGGAGAAGGAATGGAGGAGCTCCTGGAACCCTGTCCCCAGGGAAGCTGCAGAGGCAGGGGCATGCACACTGCCACCCTGATCTGGTATCTGTCAGCCTGCTCCAGCCCCCATACCCTTTGAAGTGCTTTTCTTCACAGTAATCAATCAAACACTTCAGTGAGAAAAACAGATAGCTCCCAACTGGGAATTCAAGATCTTCAGGGGTTTTTTGTTTGTTTGTTTGTTTGTTTTTAAATAACATTTTCTTTTGAAAAAAACCCAAACAACCTTTTTAGGTTGTTTTTGTCATGAGATGCTCTCAGCAGGTCTCTTTTCTGAACAGAACCAGACATCAAAGACCTGCAGTGTTTTCTGGGAACACGAGAAGAGGATGATGGGGAGTATCCCACCAGGTGGTAACACTGAGCCTGCTGTTCCGTGGGCAGACATATGCCTGGAAGTGGGATGGTCAAACACTATTGGAGTAATTTCTGCCCACCACTCGATTCCAGGAACTCTCAGCTGACAGACAGGGTAGCTATCTTACCCCTGCATCTGCACAGATAGAGGGAGAATAAAGCAGAAATCAAAGTCCTCTGCTATCTGTTTTCCCCTGCATAAATCCACTTACAGCAACAGAAATTTACTTCAAAGGAAGTTCACTAATATGTTAAAAACCAAAAATTACTTGTAAACCTGCATGACTAAGCACCATCTGGCAATTCTTATCATAACAAAGCTATTGTTTGTTTAGGTAGACTTTAGGCTTTAATTAAACACCAGGGAGCAGCACCCCTGCAAAGAGAGCTCCTGACCTCAAGCCCTGCAGATGTCAGCTTCTTCTTTTTTACTTCGTTGGGAAACCCATCTATTACAAACAAACACAATTCCCAGTGTTTTAACATAGATATTCATCTAGGAGAAGAGTTCTAAAGTAATTTCTTAATCTCATGGTTAAGGCCTGTCTGAGAAGGGAGTGTAATCATTCAGCATTTTTTTCCTTTCATTTTTAAGCTCAAACAGGGGAGTGGCTCAGATATGCCCTTGACACAAGAAACTGTTGGTCAGTTGTATTTACAGCTGAGTCTTCCACAAAAACCACAAAGATTTTAAATGTATGTAATGTATAGTAACTGCAGTGATAAAGGGAGTTAATCTCTGTAAAAAGACTCAGGTACAGTCTATTTAGTTCAGGTAGAAATACTCCTGCTATACTGCTGCAAGTTGTCACAATTAAACAATACTAACTAGAAAATGTTCCCTCCTAGCTGGGAGCCTTTGGTATAAATTACTATGAGAGAGAGAGAGAAAGGAATGTCAATGATAACAGCAACTCTCCCATTTTCCTTTGCGTTTTAGGTGATATGATGATCTGAACACTGAATATTGGCCAAGCCTATAAAAGGAGTCTTGCTAGTGACACATCGCTGTCATCAACTGTATCCTTAAGTGACCTGGAACATATTAGCAATCCTAGGTAATGCTGCTAGCTGTCTCCATGCTAAAGAGTAAAGCAATCTGAAGTGAGGAGTTATGACTTCCTTTCCAGCCTTCTCACACCTCCTATTTTAAGTCTATGTACACCACAGACACACTTGTCTAACCCCTAACTGCGGTGCAAAACTGATGACTAAATGTGATTAAGACGAGCATTAGACTGTAAACAGACATAATTTTCAGTTGTAATTGCTGCCAGTGTAATAAAAATAAAGGTAGCAGTAACAGTGATAGAGCACTGAATTAATTTGAAGAGATTTTTTTTTTGCTAGACTGCATTGCAATATTGAGTGGTTTATTTGGAAGAAAAAAGAAGTATGAATAAATAATGCAAAGAATCTTCCTAGAAGTCCCACAAAAGGAGGGTATAATTTCATGATTCTATGTGAAATCAATGAGGCAGTACCTGTCAATGTCATTACACATACAAGGAGGAGCTCTTCAGGCTGTGCTGTTTGAGATTGATACACTGGATTAATTACTTTCAAATCAGAGAACAGAAAAGAAGAACTAAACCCCAAATTTTTACTCAAAACCAACTCCTAATCTTCAAGTTACTCCATTTTTCAGTTCACAACTGAAGTGAGGGTTTTTTTATTAATTAGTTCTTATCACATAAAGGATAAAGCCATCAAATTGTTAGGCAATTCAGGTACTAAGAGATTTTAGGGTTTCAGTCGCTGAAGGGTTTAGTTTGGCATTATTGCCACTTCTAACCTCCTCAGGTGCAAAAAATACATTTAATCCAGGATCAAAATATACTTGACCTAGACTCATCTCTGTCTCAGGCTGTCATCTGTGGAACCCATGTTTGAGATGGGACAAGGTCTCATTCATTCATTTATTCCCTCCCTCTCTCCTTCCTTCACTTCCTCCCAGCTGCTTCAGTCCTCCCAGTTCATCACAACTTATCACAGGAATCACCCTATAAATACATTGATCTCAAACCCAGCTCTCTTTGAAGTTTGTTTTACCAGCTTCTTCTAACTGCTCACATCTGGTGAGTCAATGGCTTATTATCAGCCATATCTGATTATACTGCCTAAACATCTATTATATGCAGGCCACAGCACTTGCTTTAAAAAAAGACAGCCCTAAATTTTGCTAGTCTACTTATTTTTTACGGAGACATGTTCCCCCCAAACAGATAGTTCTTAAAAATAAATTTTCCCTTTTCTACCATGGAAAGGTCTCAAAACTCACAGAATAATACTCATGCTGTTCCCTCATCTGAAGCAGCTTGGAGTTTGGAAACCAGAGTTTGAACCATACTAGAAACTTTTTTAGAACAGCTCCATTCTTAAAATATTTTCCCATTTTTTTCTAATGCAAAAATGCATCACAAGAATTTGCTCATAGTTTATGCTCACTTCTGAAAAAAAAAAAAAAAAAGACCATTTCAGTTGACTGCAGAGCACAGAGTAAATGTAAAGCTATATTAGACAAACTACAAATGCATGGCTGTCTCCTGAACATCCCATGACTAAGACTTGGAGGCAGGAAAATGAACGTCCTGCATAAAAGAATACTCATCATGCAGTGACCTTCACTTTCAGAAATACAAGGAAAATCATACCAACATAAGAATGGTTCAGTTCACACTTGCCCTTTTTGACTGCCAGTTATAACTGAAATGTTTTTTCCATGGGGAGATTCTTTCCTCTGCAATGCAAACTCAGATTCTTGCTTCATGTCCCTCACTTGTCCCCAGCCTACTATGAACATGAGAGTCTTCATCCCTACAATCTGCAGTGGGTCTCATTTAATAGCAAATCCAGATGAAAGCACTTCCTTTGAATTTGAAAATGCTCACCATTTTCCTGTAGTTTGTCAGGTGCTTTTTGACAATTTTGAGTTGTTCTTTTGGTCTCAGTGGGTTCACAATAAGTTGTAACAGAGGAATACTGGAACATATTTAACCTATTCATACTGTTCTATTTATTTCTTTTTTTATTAGTCAGTGTGGAGCTTCGGATTGAAAACTTTATGGGGGACAAGAACGGTGTGCCAAAACCTCTGTACAACGCACAGAAAATGCAGTCCCTAGGGTGCTTTACTGAACTGCTCATAATTTTGAAGGTTCCTCCAAACAGTCTTGTTTTACTTCTTCCTTAAGTGGTTGTGACACATGAAGCAGATTTCTGCCAAGTATTTTCTTCTCTGACCAGTCAGAAGCAGCATATTGAATAACCACATGAAAGTTGTATTTTTGCCTGATAAACTCCACCAGACATTCATGAGTACTCTCATTCTTTGAGTTCTAGTCATTAAAACACCCTGGCCATCAGAGGAGATGCCATGGTTGCAGTTGGTAAATGCTGCAGTTTCTTCAGCCACAGGTCAAAAAGATAAGTATAAACCACTGTTACTGCACTATGTGCATTGATCACAAGTATTGTGTGATCAGCTGAAGACTACCAAAATTCTGCAAATTTATCATTTGTTTCTTGCCAGTGTTTTTCATATTCTCAGGGTTTTTCATGACCTAGAAGAGAAACAGCCCCCTGACAGCACCAGCTTACCTGAAAAAGTTTAATCTTGTTTGACAGGCGGAAACTGAAACACATTCAGGTGTGTTTCATCCCACTAGAAAAAAAGCACTCTGCTGTGTACCACTTTGTGCTGTACCTTTTCAAATACCCCTGCTGTCCTCCTCATTTCCTTTGCTTATAAGGAGGCCCTTTCATGTGATGGAACCTGAGGGTTGGGATCAAGGAAGGTAAATATTGTATGTTAAGCACATCCTGAGCAGCAGTGATGTTGTAAATTTAATCCCTTCTAACTGCACAGTAACTACTTGCTTTAAAATAAAAAGTGAGCTTACTCTAAAATACTTTGTATGCAGACAATTCATAGAAAAATTAACCCCTTGACATCCTGGGTCAGGGTTTCAGTTGGTAGTAGATTTTTGTTTGCCAACACATTGACTTGATCCTTGTTCTGGTCTTGAGTTGGGAGGGTTTGCAAGCATTGAACTGAGAACCCTGGCAGCCCTCTGAACAGAACGTGCCACCTGTGGGAAAGTGAAAGGGAGCAAGTACTTCCTGATGGATTTCAATTGCACGGAGCAGGACAAGGATGTACTCCATTCCCTGGGACACTGCTTTAACAGTCATTCCAGACAGCATCCTAGAACCTTGCCCAGTTCCCACAACAGGACAGCCAGCACTAAGGCTTTGCCTGTCTTTCACAGGGGTACATCATTTTCAAAAGCAGGGCTGCAGTCTAGAATCTGACTCTGTCATCAGGCAGTCATCAACCAGGAGAATCACAGTACCACTGCAATCCCCCAGCAGTTTCAAAAAGAAATTAATTGAGCATTTAAATAATCTATCACAGAGGGTCTTCTTGCTCAAACCCCCATTCTGAAACATGGTTTGCCCCAGCTAAAGCACTAGTCTTCAGTATTTAAGAAGAGTGGCTAGTAGATTTTCGTACATTTAACATTGTCATGTCCTTAAAATCTATCTTTTATATGTCTGCTGAGGTCTTGATGGGAACCTCAGCAAAGGTTCCCATCTTAGGGAACCTTTGGATCCTAGGTTTTTAAGAATCCTAGCCTTTTTGTGAAAGTTAAAATACTGGATTTTGCCTGGGCTAAAAGATAGCAGACTCAACTGAGTGGCATTCTTCTTTTTTGCAATTTATTTTACGTCACTCCTGAAGACTGGAGATTTCATGGAACTGCTTTAATATTCCCTTCTCTCTGAAATCTGTGCACTTAGATTCCTAAAAATCAAGTCACTGAGCTAGTCAACCTGACAAAACGACATTATTTATTCAAATCACTCTGAAAGTAAAGAGGATGTTTATTCAGACCTCTACATACTCTAGAATGACTTACATAAGAGTTTATCATAACTAGTGTTTAAATTTGAAGTAGGTGCAAACAAAAATGTAATCACTATTATTGCATTTCTCTACATTACTCACAAGTAGCTAAACTACAAGTTATTGTGCTGGCTTTGTAGCATGTCTGTTCATAGGCTAATGAAATAGTTCTGTGGGACTTTGCAAATTACTAATAGTGGTGCAAAGCAGGCTAGAAACTGATGAATCCCTTACTCTAAAATAGATGAAAGGAAATATGCTACCATAAAACCACATCACGAGATATGTAAAAGTACAGCACCGGACAACGTATTAATGAGGATGCTAGGGTCATTTGACACTCCTTGTAAATCCACACCTTGTGTCTATACAGGCAAAACTACCGTTTGGAGCCTAAATCCAGTGATTTTTCTTGCTGTTTGTAAAACAACTGCAGCATTTAATCTGTGAAGTGAATGTAACTCCTGCATCCCAACACTGTCCAGAACTTCACCCATAATCAGCGATGTCCCTTCTGAAAAAATTCCATGCAACAAACAGTGCTAATATACTTGACTTTCCCCCCACAATTTAATCTGCTATTACTAAAACTGAGTTTTGACTCCATCTACCACAAACACAGCACAGCAAACCATAAAAATTGTTTGCATGTTTCAATAAAATTTAAAAAAAATTAGAAAAAAGTTTAATTAAACACAAGGTGAAAAAGACATAATTATTAGAAGCAATTAATTTTGATATTAATATTTGAATGTAAAGAAGAAGGACAGAGGGATAAAAAGCTAGGAAAAAGAAAAATAGATTTGCTTAAATGAATTCAGAGGCTCGTGTTCAATTTCCTTCCAACTTCATTGCACTGCTTCTGTGACAGCGAAGTTTTGCTGATGCCAATGAGGTACCATTGGTATGAAGATTAAAAAGCTATGGAGAAAGCAACATTGTGCTTACACAAAGTGCCCATTTCTGCGAGGAGCTCAGTACCACTGGCTGTGGGAGGAACACCACCAAAACACTGGGCCTCGCCAGCAGATGCGTGGCTCAAGCTGGCCTCTGGAGAGCTAAGGAGCCAGAACTCCAAATTTCCCTATTCAAGTGTTTAGTTCAACAGTTTCTCAAGAGTTGCCTGTGTCGGAAGTGACCCACAAGAAGCCTATTCCTGGTGGAGAAAAACCTCTGAAGAAAAGCAGAACTGAAGAAAAAGACAGCTTTGAAATGCAGCTGAACTACTGGACAACAAATAACTTCCCACCTCAGAGACTGCTTTTCATATTACAAGAGTATTACGTTTATTCAATTTATTAACAATGTTGTTAGAAAAAAATCTTACTTTATATGTAATCTGCAGTTTAAATTAGTGTTAGTTTCTTCCCTACTCACTGAATGTAACCTTTTTGCTTATTGGCTCCTCGTAGTTAAAATTTATAGCTTTTCCGCATTTTGTATCTCCCCTTTCCATATTAGGGTAGGTTTTGTCCCAATTTACCCATTTATAGACATTCCCCTGCATGTACCTCCCCTGAATCCTCCCAAATTCCAATCATTCCATGCCCTATCAAATAAAAGCTAGCCTTCCCCCTCAATAAACGTCCGTTTTGTCTTCACTTTGTGTGATTCCATGCAGAGTGGATCTTTCCACGGTCTATTATTAAGGAGGTGTTACAGCTCTCGCCTCCTATGTGTCTGATCTAGTAATCTAGACTTCTGTAGCTATTTTTGCTGAGAAGGTGCCTTTTTTTTGTTGGAAAAAGGAAAGGCTAAGGGCTGGGTCTCATAGCAGAAGCATTGTTTCCAGCTGAGACAAGGTTCATGTCTACCTGTCATGTGGTTCCTGCAAAACAGCCATTTGGAACTTGAGATCCAGCTCTTACTATACATCAGGTAGCACTCATCCTCTTCTTCCCATTTTTTTTTTCTTACTCCCTTTGCCCTACTTCTTTATGTATCTATAACCAATGGAACTGGCTTTGTCATCAGCTGAGCTGTTCTTCAAGCCGTAGTTAAATTTGTCACCCTCCATGAATAACAGTGAAAACTGTTTTAAGGCAGCCTGGGGAAAGAGCATGCTGACCTGATCTTTTGTTGTTGTTTGTTTAAATGAAAGATACAAGGGTGGCATTGGAATTTTTGGGGTTTTTTTTTGAAAATAGAAAGCAGAATTTTTCATACTTGTTTTAAATAAATATAATGGTCTGTCTTTGTTAGGGTTGCCTGCCCTGTAGGTAAGCAAAGTAGGCAGACGGCAGTGCCAAGTGTGGAGAGGGGAGAGTTGGGGTTTACAGGCTGAATATCCCTGAGGAAGAGCATTCACAGAAAGAAAACTGAAAAAACACAACCAAATCCAAATAAACAATAAAAAAATCCACTAAAACAAAACAAGACAAAAAAACCCAAAACTTTTTAATGTGGTTATCTTCCACAGAAGAACATTTCACCAAATAGATGACTCAATTCTCTCTCCAGCAGTGTAACACTTTTGTAACTAAGCCAAATCACTACACTATAAAGTGAAAAATGAATAGCAAGGCCATCCTGATGCATCGTGTTTTATATACTGCTTTATACCTCCTGGGAATGTGGCCATGACCTATGTTGATTCTCATTTGTTTGTACAGAGGTTCAAGCTAACAAAACTAAGCCACAAAACTTAACATATTAAAGCTCATGGTTCTGAGAAACTCGTAAGTGGCAATGAGAGTGTTGAAAAACCAAGAGATGTTCTAACAAAGCTGTATCTCCTTTATTTCTGATGGAATCTAGGTAGTACAATATTTTGCAAGAATTCATCAGCTCTTGCCAGCACTAATTCATCTGGACCATAGCTTTGGGGGTCTCTTGGGGGTCTTTTATTGAAGTTGAATATACCCTAAGTATTCAGAAAGCTCTAAAACATTAAGCTGTAAATTCCAATTGTTTAAGAAGAGGACACTTTCTCAGATGTTGAGGAGAAGGAATAACTGTAAAGTAATTAATGTTATTTTGTTGTGGTTTAATTATTAATTCCTTCTGCCCTTTTCAGAAAATACACATTTTATTTCCTGTTTCATTAGACAATTTGCAGATGATCCTTTCCTCCTGCTTCTGGGTCAGAGAAACCCTTGATACCAAGACAGATATTAAACCAAAGTAATTTTTATTGGACTCTCCAAAATGCTAACAGTTATTGTGGTCGCAGGGAGACATGTCCTCCAGCCAAGATTTGCAGCTGTGAACCTTAACTAGTATCAGAAGCAGAGGGTCAGTGTTTCTCAAACAATAACCTGTTATTTAGAATACTCTGAAACGCAAGACGAAGGTTGCAATTTCCTCTCAAGTTAGAGGATTTGTCCTCTTAATTCCTTCTCTAACCTCCAATTTGGAACTGGTGAAACAATAAAAATGGGAAGGTAAAATCTCAATATTTCCTCTCAATCTCTCTTTCCTAGTAAATAGCTATTTATCCCATGAATAGTCAGACACATAGGAATTATTCCACCTCTATCCAGCTGCCTGGTCACAATGAGTTTTCTTGGTTCGTGAGAAAGAGAGATCTCCCAAAAGTGTCACATAGAAACATGCCTCTCTCTTTCTTCACTCCATTTTCTTCTCTTAATCTCCTTTCTTAATATTTTGGGTAACTAGGGACTGGATGGGTTGGATTTTGCTAAGCTGAATGGGTTAGCACGTGCTAAGTCAATGTTTCGTGGAATGTTTTGTTTGTTAAACTTCTGCCAGGATCTCTTATTTTTCTAAAGTTTACCAGTAAAGTACCTCCTGAGAAAACATGTGCCACATCTTCTCCCTTGCACTGCCTCTTAAGGTGTTTAAAGAACCAAGGGCTTTTCTAAATAATTCAGTGGGTGAATTTTTGGAGCCTTGTTTATTTTTACAGTAAAACTCCCTTGGCGAGCTCGTAGCTGGAGACGTGGGTTCTTACACCTGCCTGCCTCAAGGAAGCTATAGGCTGTGATGGGGTCATCCTTGAGCCAGCTCTTCTCCAAGCTGAGCAAACCCACTGACCGCAGCGGCTCCTCAGAAGTCTTACCCTAGAGACCTTTCACCATCTTGGTCACTCTGGACACGCTCTGATACTTTGATTATATTGAAACTCCCAAACTGCACACCAGACTTGAGGTGGGGACACACCAGCACAGAGAAGAACTGGACAAATCCCTCCCTTGACTGGCTGGTGATTTATCCCAGGACACCGCTGACCCTCTTGGCTGCCAGGGCACACTGCTGACTCATACTCAACTTGCCGTCAATCCAGGCCTCCATATCTCTTTTTGCAGGCCTATTCTCCAGCCTCTCATCCCCCAGTTTGTACGTACACCCAGGATTACCCCATCCTAGGTGAAGAATCAGCATTTGTTCTTGTTAAATTTTATATGGCTAGTGGTGCTTATCTCTCTTGTCTGTCCAGATTTCTCTGCAAGGTAAATTTACTTGATTTGCATTTGATTCCTGCATCCAGATAATTTATAAAAACATTAAAGAGTACAGGCCCTAAAAAAAAATACATTATGGCCTTACTTTCCTGTACAAGGTTTTGTGTATTGTCAGGATTTTTTTTTTTCCTGTTGTATAAACACACAACCTTCACTTAGCAGAACAATGCTAAATCTATTAGCATTCATAACACATTATAAAAGGCAACCTTCAATGAGATTCAGACAACAGTTATGATCAAAGTCTAATTTTTAAAGCTGTGCAAAAGTTGTTGTCTGGAGCACAATGACTTTGGCTAGTTTGCCCATTGTCCCTGCATAGGCACAGCCAGAATTAGCTCATTACTAGGTCTAACAGTGCCTGAAGTAAAAAAAACAAACAAACAAACAAACCTTGTTTGCAATTTAAATTTACTGAATCATAAAACAATGCTTGACCTAAGCACATCATAGCTACTCTGACTTCCTATCCTTGACTTCACTTTCTGTGTTGAACAGTTCAAATACTACATTTGTCTTGTCTGTTTCATATTTCTTTAAGCCCATATTAAACTGTGAAGACAAACAGAACACAGAGGTTCCCTGTCTTCTTTCCTGACTGCAACAGTAAGAAATCTTTCACTTGTTTTTTAATTTTAGGTCAACTACAGTCAGTTTGTGAATTCTAAATCTGAACAGAATGGTAGGGCTAATGTTGCAACATTAGACAGACTAGTGAAATACTGCTCCTGATCTTTACTGATCACCTGAACAAGGAAATCAAGTGCACCCTCAAAGTGTTCACAGACAACATCACGTTGAGCAGGAAAGTTGATCTGCTGGAAGGTAGGAAGGCTCTGCAGAGGGATCTGGACAGTCTGGATGAATGTGCCAAGGCCAACTGTATGAGGCCAAGTGCCAGGTCCTGCCACTGGGTCACAACAACCCCATCCAGCACTGCCGGCTGAGAGAAGAGTGGCTGGAAATCTGCGCGGCACGTGCTGATTGACTGCTGCTGAATGTGGGTCAGCACTATGCCCAGGCAGCCAAGAAGGGCAATGGCAGCTTCACTTGCACCAGCAATAGTGTGGCCAGCAGACACTGATGAGGCTGTGCCTTGAGTACTCTGTTCAGTTCTGGGTCCCTCAGGTTAGGAAAAAACTTTGAGGTCCTGGAACATGTCCAGGGAAGGTCAATGGAGCTGGCAAAGGGGCTAAAGCACAAGTCTCATGAGGTGCTGCTGAGGGAGCCGAGAGTATTTTGTCTGGAGAAAAGGGGCCTCAGTGGAGGCCTTACCACTCTCTGCAACTACCTGGAAGAAGGTAGTCTCAGGGTGGGTGTTGTTCTCCTCCAAAGTAACAAACGACAGAACAAGCAGAAATGGCCTCAAGTTGTGCAAGGAGAGCTTTAGATTGGATATTGGAAAATTTCTTCACTGAAAGGGTGGTTAGGCATTGGAACAGGCTCACCACGGAAGTGGTGAAATCATCATCCCTGGAAGTGTTCAAAAAACATGTAGACACGGCACTTGGGGACATGTTTTACTGGTGAATACAGCAGTGCTAATGGTTTGACTCAATGATCTTAGAGCCTTTTCCAACCTAAACAATTCTACAGTTCTATCATATTATTCCTACCATTTTTCCTCAAGCAGTGCAACTTTAAAGGAAAATAAGACCAGTGTTTTCTGTTTGCCAGACCCTAGGGTTTTATTATTAACTATTTCATGTTAAATTACTACCTTCTGCAGTGGTGATCAGCCTCTTTAAAAATATGGAAATAATTAGCAATAACTGAACAGAACCTGAAAATCAAGGTCTCAAGCTGAAAATAACAGGCAAGGGGTAGGTACATAAATGAAGATAGGCTCTAACCTTCTGAAGAAGTGACAAGAAGAAATGGGGACAAAGGAAGCACAGCACAGGGAAATAAAGCAGTTGCCCATGCTATCAAAAAACAGGATCTGGATCTTCAAGGCCCAGTTGACTGAAATTACCTTCACTTCTCTAGCTTGAAATCTGGAGTCATCTAAAGTCAGATTTAAGCTCACAAAACAAAGTTAAAAAGAAGAGTGAAAGCACAAGTACATGCCCAAGCAATGTAGCCTTTGTCTTAGAAACTGGAGAGTGCTTCTGCTGCCACAATATATCAGACTGAGGACAGGAGTCCAAGTTGGAGTCACTGGACTGGACTGGACAGGACACATCTCATGCAGAATGTAGTTAGGTACGTCTATCAGGGTATCTGATGTTGGCACATTGTATATGTGGATTGTGGCTTTTTTGTATAAAAATTGTATGATGTGTATTTGAAGTCAAAGCTTTAAAAATCTCTGCACCTACAGATTTCCTTCTTACATTGTGCTCATCATCCCTTAGACCTTTCAAATGTGCTGATCCTCACAGCAACTCTGCATGGTAAGGAAGTATTGACATATTTATAGTGCATCCAGAAACTGAGCCACAAAACATCTTTGGAAGGGATCTTCACAGTGATACATGTCTAAAATTTAGATTTTTTCAAACACATCTACTCAGCTCTACCTTTGCAAACCACTTCAAAACAAATACTGAATACTGGCCATGCTGGTTGACTGGCCGCTTCCATCAGTAGCTCAAAGTTATTAAAAATTAATATTGAAGATGGGATTCAAAACTGTGGAGATGACATTAAGAGCTTTGAGGAAACACAAGGCTTGTTTGGTAGTTTCCAGTTAACACCACATGAAGATGAAAAGCAATATTCCATGTTTTCTGTTGTTCTCTGCTCCCATAGTCTGCCAGTTGTCAAATCTGCCATTCCCAGAATGATGCCCATCACTCACATAAACAAAAAATATACATTCCTTATTATCTGCTTCTCTGTTGATACCAGGTAATCTTGGTGGACTTAAAAAAACAAAACAAAACAAACATACTGTTGGGGAAAAAAGTTTCTATTTGAATGAGACCGGATTCCTGATTTCTTTCTGTACAATATGTTTTCCAGCATAGTAAGACAATTCCAGTGCATCCAAAATAATGCTAAGAGCGTCAGTAATTGGAGAAAAAAGTGGTAAAAGAGTATATTTTTCTGAGGAAAAAACCAGTATTCACAGGACACAAACTGTTGTGGAAAAAAGATATGTTTTGACTCGACGACAGTTCAATAGTAGAATCAGCAATTTCACCCATAGCTATGAGTGAAGAAACAATGACTAAGCAATTTCAAGGTTTCTATGGCCTCACAGCAAGCTCAGTGTACTTTTTTCCAATGAGTGTCCTTGAGACCTGAGAGAAAAGACATTTCTAGCTATGTAAAAGGCCAAAATGCCTTACTGCTGTAAGGGGTTCTGCTTTCTGATTCACCTCACCAAAGTCTGTAAAACTTGTCCGAAATTAGAATTGGTCCAGAAGACTGAAAATCTTGAATAATTGCCTTTGGAGGAGCTCAGGATTTGGCCAGCTTTATTATATTACCTTTCACAGCATCTGATTCATTCATCTGCCCTTTCATGGTCTGATTACTTTAATTATAGGTGCATAGTGCATTTCCTGAACAGTCATCTTACTTGTTTATCACTGTGTGAAAAAGGCCACAGAGAGTAAACAATAGCTAAATTTGAAGTCTAGCACAAACTACTAGTTACCACCTGAAATGTCACAACAAATAAATTTCAGTTTGCAGAAGGCAATTGGACTTCATATTCAGGACACTGAAGATAAGTGTACAGGCTCAATACAGTCACCCGCAGCAGTAACTGAACTCAACTTAAATGAAACAACAGAAGCACGAGCAGCAGGCAAGATCTATTTATTCTTCTTGGTCTCTTCCCCTTTTTTTTTTTTTTAACAAAATCACATTTCTTTCTATTCTTGACCTTGGACACAGCTGAGGGTATTTTGTTAACATTTTAAAAAATTAGACAAGGCAGACATCAAGCAAAAAACTTCAGTTCTAATATTATATTTTGGTAAAGTTATAAGCCATTAAAAACTTGGTCTTATAATGGCCAATTTTGAGCAATCATAATAATAGGTGATGCTACAGACCCTGCCTATGATAACTAAGAAAATGTATAGGTAACAGGCATCTGAGAAATCACATTCTGAAGTAATTGTATCTGGCACAATATTTGCTCTCATTATATATAATTGCTTGCTTGTTTAATGTTCAAATTTAATTAATTTTTATGGGCTGAGTTCTCCTCCTTTCACTAAAGAGCAAATTGCTACATGAATTATATGGTGGGTGATTACACAAGGGTGTGCATCAGAAGCCCATGTAGTCATTTTATGCTTGGCTTTTACAGTTGCAGGTTGCATGTTATGATGATCTCCTCCTGTCTGCTCCATATAAGACAAGTTGGTTTGGTGTCAGAGTAAGACAACCGCTGTTTTCCATGTCTGATTGCTAATTCACATAATAATAAACCTGTTCAGGTTGCCTACAGTACTTTTTGAATTTAACTACGAAGTAGAATATGCTAAATTTGATTGTACTGGGATGAGATGGTAAGTTCAGGTTAGACTTCCACACATTGTGGATGTTATGACCAGCTTTATGGAATATGCCAATAGACACACAAACACATCAATCATTTCCTATCAAATCACCCAGCAACACTGCAATCCTGCAGTGCATCTGCACTCTCATATTCACTGCTCAACAGAGGCAAGGACAAAGCAGTTTGAAAACATTTCAGTACTTTATGCATACTCGTAAGATGACAGATGAATACCTTTTAGGGAAACTTTGTCATCTGGAGGACTTTCTTAGTCTCATTCTCTTCTGTGTCATGCATGTGTAATAGTGGTTGAAGCAAGGGGAAACTGGATTTTCCTTATGCAGGGGACTCTGCATTATAAAACTGAAGCCTTCCTCTAGCTGTTTGACTGCAGATGAGAAGGAAAGGCCAGAGCAGTGTTGTAATATACAATGGTTTCCTATTTTATTTGCCTTTTAGGACTTTTGAACTAGCAGATTAAACCAGTAAATGCAATATGGTACAACAGATAAAAGAATAAAGTGTGAATTCAGAAATTCCAGGTTATGGATAATCTTTGGCTTCTGAACTGCTGTGTGATCTTGAGTGGCTTATTCTTTCTGTATTACCAGAGATAAAATCCTGACATCAATAGAAACCAATGTCCCTTGATATAAGTGGAGATGCATAACCTTGTATCTTCATCTCTTTTAAGCCTCTAGTTGTGATTATACTTTTGTTGCTAATGAGTCTGTAAGTAAACTGACCCAGTAATGTGGTTGGTCTAGCAGGGCTTCCTGAGGACATATGTCCTAATGTGCAGTAAGGATAGGAGTAGGAACAATTGGCACCCTTTTGAAATCTTCATTAGATTTTACAGGTGCCATATATTACAACTGGATGTTAAAGTCCTCTGCCCAAACTAACATGCAAATGAGACCAAATGCCAGTTCAACAATACTGACTTTATTTTGTAACCTTAAGTGTAGAGGGAAAAGAGAAAGAGAGAGAGAGAGAAGGGGAGGGAGATAGTGCAAGCAGAAGATAGTTACCACTGTGGATCCAACAGGGTCCCGTTGGTCCTTCAGTGCCCTAGGCTTCTTTGTGGAGGGAAAGGCCCACTTGTTTCACTACCTGAGTCACTTTTATACAGTTCCTCATCAGCATGGAAGGCAGCAGTGGGTGCAGTTTCGCCATTGCATATGCTCAGGTGGTTGTCGGGCGTCTACTCTGGGGGTTGTAGGAGATAAGTACCCCCAAAATCAAGTATCCTGTTTGAGATCCCAGTTCTTGTGCTTGCACAGTTATTCACTTGTTATATGACATGTTTGCAGTGAAAGTATCAGTGTTGGTACTGCTTTGCAAGGCCAGAACTGAAACTTTATTCCTTTCTGCAGTGTGTGCAAAAGTTCTGAAGGTTTCTGCACCAAGTTTCACCACCAAGCGCTTTTCCAAGAAATATACTGCAAGTGTCATTAGCCCTCTCCTTACAATATGCTCAAAAATATAATCATTTGAGAAGAAGAATGAGAAACAGAGAAACAAAACACCAAAAAGGAATTTGCAGGCAAAATCAGAATTCTCTTGGTATTTATGGCACAGATGAAGTAATACATATACATATCAAACCTGAGATGAACTGTTCATTTGAGTTCATGTTGCACAGTTGGTGTAGTTCATGATTTCATAATTTGCTTCATTTGAATTTTCATAATGTGCTTCACCAGAAACCTTCAATCTGGAAAAGTCTTCGTGCGCAACTACACTTCATTAAGCCCACTTTCCTCTCTCTCTAAGTCAAAAAAATTCAACTGTGATCAGTGATATACCATGCTGGTTTAGATGAAGAATTTCAATATTGTGAAAAGCATGAGAAAGATGTTTTATCCCTACTCTTTGTCCACGACAAAGGCTATTCCAGTAGAAGTGTGTTCATGTAGAACAACCTCTCTTTTGATTTTATGTGTTTCAGAAGGGGAGAAGTTCAGTTATGAATAATTTTTCAGTGATATAAGGATATTATTGAAAACAGCAGTGAATTGAAAAAGATATTTCAATTAATTAAGGATTTTAAAAGCCCACCAAACCATGAAAGCATCTTATTAATTGATAAGTGTGAAAGTACTTGCTTCCACTGTTTATTTAGTTTCAGGAGTCAGAAAGAGTAAGGGAAAACTTTCTTATTGTTCCTAAGACCAATAGAAAAGAAATTTAGGAGAATCAGAAACCACAGTTGAAATGACTACATTCAGAAAACAGAGATATAAAAAGTCTCTACTGCCAATTTTTCCCATTGCTTTTTTTTTTTTTTTTTTTTCAGTAGAAGAACTTCAGGTTTTCTTTCTTCTCTATTTTTTGTGTTTCTCTTTTTTTAAATTGGGCATGTACAGAATAAACTCTGGGAAAGTTTGAAGAAAGGTCCCAATGTTAATAAAATACTTCTTTTCCTGTTTCCTCAGGAAACTGGAAGACACTTTAAAAATAAAATTATTTACCTATCTGTGTGGAACTGAAGAGGGACCAATACTGAAATAAAACAAGATTTAGAGAAGAATAAGAACTGCCAATGTATTTGCCTTTTTTTTTTTTTTTAAGTAGGTATTTCAACATGGCTTTGTTGTAGTGGTTTCCCTATTTGCTGACTATCCTGAAATGAGCTTTTAGTGTTTTAGTTTTAGCCACAGTCTACACTCCAGGAACACAAGCATGCGGAGACATCATACAGCCATTCTTCATAGCTAAACGAACAATTACAGTCATTCTGCAAATCCTCCCCAAGCAATGTTATTGTCCAGTATAAAAAAATATTTTTCTCAAGAATTATTTTCCTGCATAATTTTTGTGGTATTGAATTCTGCTATCCTAACTGCTAGCCATACATCAGAAGCTGTGAGGATCCACTAGGGATCCTAGTCCAGCTGTTGCAACAACTGCTATTAAGAAAAGGCACTACAACACAGCATACATTGGGCAAGGCTTTAAATGCTGTTTCCTCTTTCATTATACACCTTTTATTCTTCTTAAACTGCCTGTATATTACACAACAAATTCTGAACACTGTCACTCATCTTGCACTGGGAAAGAAAGAAACTGTGTGCACCGCTGCATTATGAAAAGGTTTCAGTTTGGTTAAAGCACCAGAATTATATAGGTGTTACTACACCTATCATCACACCGGCCATGACTTGATCACTTCTACACTACCTGGCTAGTGTCAGCCAACTGAATGCTATGAAGTTCCAAGCCTCCAGAATGAGAAAGAATCATGACTGTAACTGCTATAAAAAGGCTGGCCTTATAAGATTTCTAAGGCAAACACACATGCCTCAGTGCTTATAAATAATTATAAAGAGAGAGAAACCAACTTCTGACTTCAAGGTGTCTATTGTACATCATAAACCATGAAATTACAACGCCACTCCGCAATATTTCCAGTAACATTCATAACAACTAGCAGAATTTATTTTAAATGAGCTGTATCTTTCTACAATATTGTTGTGGTTTAAATCAGCAAAAGCAATGAAAACCAGCAGAAAAAACAAAATTAAAAAAACTTACCTAAAAACCCTCTGATTAAATACTACATCGACGTAACACGAAAAATGGAAACATTTAGTCCCAATGATTTTGGGTGGCCAGTTAGTATAAAGAAAAAGCCTCTATGTTGTCTGTCATATTGCACTTATTGGATATATTGGAAATTTCGCCCTATCGGAATCCTTGGACTTTCTTCTTAATTTTTAAGATTCAGCTGTACAGACTTTCAGGACTACCTGAAAAACAGAAGCAAGCTTTTGTAAAGCTCCCTTCCTTTTGCCTTTTTAAAGAGATAAGTTCTCTGCAATTACACCAACATCGTGTTTCAAAGACATCAAAGCCCATGGGAAGATGATTAAGGGTAAAAATTAGAGGAGATTCAGAATTATAGGGTAAAATACAGCTATTCCCTGGATGGAACATGATCAACATGCTCCATGAGGACTCCCACACAGTTATAAGCACCTGCTACGGAAGATGAAACAGAGGGTGGAGTGGAGATGCCAGACTCCCTCCACAGAAATCCCTACAGGGAGAGAAACGTAGTGGTACTGTGTAATTCATAGGACCACATAGCACCTGTCAATAAATGAAGATGTCCTACTGCCAAGCCAACAACTATGGTCAAATCTCTCTTCTCAGATGAACTTGGCTCATTAAAGCCTAAAGTAATGTTAACGCACACCTCCATCCCAAAGTTACCTTCCTCCAAGGTACAACCACCCTCCACTGAACATGTGCCCTATATTCTTTTGACTGAATTTTACACCAATCAGAAACAAAAGTTTTAATGACTAAAGTCATTCAAACCCCACCTTAACATAAAGAAAAAGTATGAAAGAAAGTTGAGAATGGGGAGAAAGCAGGGAAGACTCCACCAAAATTTCTGAGATCAGTTGACCAACTGAACTTCTCTTCTTCCCCTACAGGGACACCTATTGGGTAAAAACCATTTTCTACACACACTGAATACTGCTATTAGGATTAGAGCTTGCTTTAAGACATAGTATATTGCTTTAAATACATTTTTGCAGTCAGATACTATCACCGGCAATCTTTGAAGCTTATTAACCTGTCACAATTGGTATCCATACACTGTTAGAAGTTTTTTTTTAAAAAGAACCAGCTTTACAGGTGCTGGCAGTTGCCAGAAGCATAGAACACATTCAAACAAAGTGGAAACACCAGCTGAGGTGACTCCCTTACACTGTTGGCTTAGGACTCCTGAAAAGGGCAGTCAAATTGCCCTCCGATCCAGTGGAATTGTTCAGTGAAGGGTCCCCGTTATGGATGTTGATAGACAGGTTGGGTAAGAGGGTTTCAGCTTTCCTGAGGCACTGACAAACAAATAAATCCCTAAGAGTCCAGGAAATCTCCCTACATTAAGAGTCAAGGAAATCTCCCCCTTTTCACATAACAAACCTGTAATCCAGTGAAACTACTATTCTATTAATTTTCTGAAACAGCTGCTGACCATCTAATGTGAAGTCTGGATAAGCAGCAAGTAGAGAAATTATTTATTGACAATTTTGTACCAGGTCGCAATTTGCAGAAATACCATTGAAAACGTCTGTCTGAAAGTAACACGAAGATTCAGTGAATGGAACACAACACATCCTAACCAGTAGCTGTTTTCTCTCTGGACCACTTGCTTTATTGTTAGTTTCTGATTTCAAACCTTTAATGAGTGCTGGCCTCCATTTCCCTTACTTCATTTATTAGCAAACTACCTTCTGAGAACTGCGTTTTTCCTGAGAGGAAGTACTGTTTCTCCTTTCGATTTTGCGGAGACCATTTGTTCAGATCAAATTTCATTTCCTTTTGAAAGACATCCCACTTCCTAAATGTGGTTCTCTACCTCAGTGCTAATGGCAGCATGCCATCACAAAGCAGAGTTACTCCGTAACTGTATCAAAACGGAATGGAGATACAGGTTTCACAAAAAAACAGGTCATTGATTATCGCTGAAGCTTTTTTAGTGAGTCAATATGTTTTCTTAAATCAAGATCACACACAAGAAAATATTGTAGTTTGTGTTTCTCCAAAGTTAAAGTTCATGTTTAATGAGTTCAGCCCCAATTGCGATTCTAGGCTACTTGTGCCTATTTACAATTACTTCCTTCCCTTCAGCACTCTGTTTGAATTGTACTTCACCCTGTTATATCAGGTTGATGTAATTTAAATCTCCCTCAGTTAGAGCTTTCCAATTTGCCTTGCTATACAAAAGTCTTTTCTCCAAAAACCATATGCTGATTGTGGTGTTTTTCAGTGCCTTCCTTGCTCTTCTGAAACAGCAGTTACAGAATTTAAGCAGTTGCTAGATTTTCCAGCAATTATCCTTATTTGCTGCAGTGTACTTAGTTGTACCATACTGTTTTATAGCTTTAGCAAATAAAGAGAATTACTTCCATTGTTTAACTCCTCTATAACATGAGTAAAACAAAATAGCTTTTTGTTCTGATTTTGCTACAACTTACTCTAGAAACATGCAGATAATCAAAAACCTTTTCAATGCTGAACATCACTGTGAAAGAAACCTTCATGCCTCCATATGCAGGCCATCTAACTGTGGATCAAATGGCTTACTTGTGGTCAGCCTTCCCAAATAGTGCTAAGAGCTGCTAGAGATCGAGAGCTGCACATGAGTAGCTATAGTTTGGTCAAACATTTGTGAATTACTGAAAAAAAAAGAAAAAAAAAAAAGCTTTAAGGGCTTTAAGTTATTTCTATCCTGTTTTCATGGGACAGTGCGCAGCAGTTTCTGCAGTAATTGGTGCCTTAGATTCTTTCTTTCAGAGAAAAATACCCCCATAGTTCAGCCTGTCCTGCCTGGTTCAGCATACGTTGCACCCTGATGGACACTTAAAGTAGACAGTAAAAGTGAACTACTTAAAAAATACACTTAGATAATAGTTTATATACTGGTATTGTGGTTTAAATTAAGAAATTAAGCTAGAAATTAAGCCCCACTCAGCTGCTCCCTTCCCCTCCACCCACTCCAGTGTGAGGGAGAAAAAAAGCTGAGATTCTGAGTTGAAATAAGAACAATTTACTTGAAAACAACAAGATACGAAAATGAGCACTAACAACAACAATATTAATAACAGAAGTATACAAAAGACAGAGCATGTTTTGCATTCAAGGAAGTGCTCGCCAACCCAACTGAGCAACCGACCAAACAGACAAACCAACCCTACCCAGCTACACGTGGCTGTCAAGACAAAGACAAAACGGTAGTAACCTTCCATGTGGTGCCTTTTTCTTCCACCTACAGCCACACACCCTTTCTTTGTGGAATTGGGAATCCCTTACTTCTGCCCTCTCCCCGCCCTCCCCCAGGTGATGATGGGGTGGTATAAAATAAAAACCTAGGTGCATCCACACAGCTCCAAGCTCCCCCACCTGCCTGCCCTCATGGCAACTGTGAGAAAATTAACTCTGTCCTTGGACAAAACTAGGACAACTGGTCTTACAGAAACCTCAGTGTTATAGTCCTTTCTTCTAAAAAGGCTCTCTTCTGCAGCTTTGCTGTGATCCCTGCTCCATTTCTTCTATTTAGTTCTGAGATTTAAGGAATCGAAAAAAAAGGTTGCATTCAATATTGTCCTTCTATCTACTTATTAGGAATATCTGTACATGTGTATGCATGTGTGTACACATGCGTATTGATATTGATATATATACACATATATAAAAAAAAATATATAATATATATGTATATTGATATAGATACTTATAGTCTAAATTTTGAGTGCTGCACAAACTTGCCAAGCATGTTTCACACAGGTGACTCTTAAATAAAGGTGTATCACCTCACCACTTTCACCTTACATAAGATTGTTCTAAACACTGACATGAATGTTATAAATATGAATATTGGGGTTTTCTGTTTCTACTGCTCAGCTGTATGTTGTACACTATCAGGAGCCTTAGGCAATCATGCCAGCAAAGGCGAACTCAAACTGTTATCATATTCACAGCCTCTCCAGCAAGGCAAGAACAAGAAGAATAAAAGCTTTCAGTCACCTCATCCTATGGAAGTAACCCTTTCTCAAAGCCAATCTTATATACACCCTGCTAACCCTCAGACACCAAACGTATCCCTAGACTGTATGCTTCACCACAAGGGTATTTTCACTGGTTAGCGTAAGACATCCATTTTCATAGATTAGCAGCCATAGCATGGTTAAATACATCTCTGTAAATATCTTAAAAACATGCCTGGTTTTACCAACCATTTATGATACTGTAAGTATCCATATGATTCAGTTTATAAAAGCATGAAAATAATGTATAAATGTACTGCAAAGTCTTATTCCTTCATTAAGACAGGATGTGTATGTAATCTGAAGACAGATCATTACAGTTATGAATATGATGGCAAGCTCTGTTGTAACAAACTGTTATGGAGGTAATAAAAGCCTAACAGAATTGCAGTTTGGTCAGTTTGAAGCCTAATTTTTTCCCCTTTTTGTAACTCTATGACTTGTGACCGCTAAAAGCCACAAACAAATATCTGACAGCATTGCTGCTTTTGAATTAAATATTTACAAAATTGAGTGACATCTTTATGATTACAAATGTCCAATAAGAACATTTGATTCCCATTTTACAGACTGAGAACTGAGACACAGCCTGTCCTGAAGTCACTTTTTTAGAAAATGGGCAAGAGAGACGACAGAAGTATCTTGATAATTCTCATTCCTGAAGAAATAAGTAACTCACTGCTCTGTGCTTTTACTACAGCATGGCCACATTTGAGCTTCTGATCAACACTGGAGAAAAAAGTCACATTTCCTTAGCTTTGCAGTATTGCATCTTTTTAAGCTTCTAGGCTTAGGAATTTTTGTCTCCTTAGAGGGACTGCTGTTAGGAGAAGAGGGCTAATACTCCTATCTGATACTTTATTCAGTGAAAGACAGGATTCCCCTACATATTATTCCACACATTATTCACACTTTAACTTTGCAGTAAGAAGGTACTGTAGACCAAATTGATCTTGCCTGGAGATGGGAAGGTTGTCCCCATTACAGCACCTGCTCGTCTGTTAATTTGACTCCATTACTACCTTCACTGTAAATTAGTCCAAGTATTGCTAGACTGATTTACTTCCTTAATTGCAGTTAGCTTGGAAAGCATTTGTCCTATATTCCTATTAGCCTTTCATTATTCATGCCATTTCACAGACAAATATGAGTACATTGACAGGACAGTGTTAGGCTTGTGTGATTTTATGCATGGTTTCATATGACCCCACGTACTGAGTATCATCGTCCATTTGGGAAGGATCACTTCTCCACTCTCCTGCAGAAAAATTCCCTGAAGATTCAATTATGAGGGTTACCCCCCCATACATCGTAATTTTAAGAAGTGAATGGCCCAGGAGGGTAGTCATTCAACATTTGTGAAAGAGCTTCAATGAAAAAGACTGCTCTCAGAGGGAGCCTTCAACTCCCCATGCACTTAGTAGGTGCCTTTGCACTATTCTAAAGGAAGGCTAACTTCAATCCATAGGCAGCAAAACAGGTTGTACGAAGAAATACAGAAGCATGTTAATCAAGAGACCTTGATTAACAAAGGAAAGACATTTGCCCAGAAGAAATGTAGTATAGTAAAAGTTGATATTATTCTCCATCTTTATTAATATAAATTTCTGAGTCATGCTGTATCCTCAGATGATACTCGAGAAACATGCAGTTGCTTTAAGGTGTTCTATTACTTCGATGATACTCTGAGGTTTATGTTTAATTATGCATCCTAGGGAAGTTTTACAGAAATACTATGTGTATTTGGAATGCTCACCATTAATCATTAATCATTAGTACACAGCAATAACTGTAAGAATAGAATTATAGAATCATTAAGACTGCAAAAGGATTCCAAGATAATTAAGTCCAACTTTCGAACTAATACCACCATGTCATCTAAACCATATCATAAAGTGCCCTGTCTACTCATATTTTGAATCACTTCACTAGGGAGCCTGTTCCAATGCTTAACCACTTCTTTGAAAAGAAATTTTTCCTCATACACAACATGAGCCTCCTTTGGGGCAAATTGAGGCCATTTGCCTTTGTCCCATTGCTAGTTGCCTGGGGAAAAAAGCCAACTCCCACCTCACCACAACAAGCAAGAAAACAGCACCAGACAAAATATCAAAGCAAAGGACTTTAAGACTTACAAAGAGAATTCCTATTAACTTAATTGCTTAGATTTTTTTTAAGTAAATGAATCTCTAGTAAGAACTTAAACCAGTGGTAAATAGATACATATAATACTACCTAGAACAAAATCAAACCAAAGAACAGACTTAATCAGAAGCAGTGATTGTTGTCAGGCCACTCACAGATGAGGTATTCATGCCACATAGTGAAAATTAACCAATGAGTCAGGTGACTGAATGGAGCCTGCGGAAAACAGTGTCTCTAGGAATAGCTATTCTGATGAGAAACTTTGCACTGAATGAAGCCAGATGTGTTTGACGTGTTTTCTCTGGAACTCTCTCAGGAGTTAGTAAGTGGAGTGATCTTTAAAGAAAGGACCTATGTTAATCCACATTAAGTCTGTAAACTATGTTGAGCAAACCCCTTTTTAAAAAAAAATCATAATTAATTTAATAGCCACATCACATCTATGCTGCTGAGATCCTCAATTCTTCCCCAATCCCTTGTGGCCCTTGTTTACAGCTATAATATATGCTTTATTTATTACTGTAACAGGGGTTAGTGGAGGGTCAGGGCTCTGCCCAGTGATATTAGATTTACTACAAAACATAAGGAATGTTTTGTAGCAAAGGATGAATCAGGATGAATCACTTGTGCCTTGTTCGTTAAAAGTGCAAAATTAATAACCTCTTATTTGTCTCATCCCTATAAAAACATATGAGTTCTAACTTGCTTAGGAAATCTTAGGAAATCTTTGTTTGCTTTAAGTGTCCCTACAGGAATTTTATCACGATGCCCAAGACAGCAACCAAACAACTGCAAATCATGCAAATCACCATCTGAAATCACCCATGGTCTTGAATTCCTAACAAATGAGAAGAGCTCAGTGCTGACAATCAGAATAACTGGACTGTGGAGATATCACTTGAGAAGATATTTTGAAAGCAAAAAGCTGGGATTGCAGTTCTATTATGCAACTCTAAACATTTTGAGAAATTATTGGCAGTGCTTCAGCTTGAACACAGAACAGTTTTCAGGCAGCCTAGGAGAAGTAAATAGCTTTCTGCAGCCTTGATATTTCTGCACCTGGCTTTGCTCTTTACCTTAGCTGTTCACCACCTAACAAAAAAGTATGTTTAAACATTAACTGTCTGCAATATAATAGAGGCAGTATTTGGTTTCAGAAGTGGTTCGCTCCTGCAGCTGGATCTGCAGTGTGCCTCTGTCTGGCAAAATAACAACAACCTGGATCAAAGAGAAAAGAGTCTCTCTGGACTACTGAGCTAAGGCTATTGAAAAATGTTTTGTGTTCTTGTCCAGTGAGCAGGTACTTCAACTTAAAAGATACGGTGAGGAGGACAGGATATGAATTATAACCAATTTAATTTCTCTTCACTCCAAAGAAACAGTCATCTCTTAAGGGTAAATATCAAGATACTATGACTTTGTAGATGCTATATTACTTATGAAATGTAAAAGATACATCCATGACATGAATAGAGAATAAAGGTCTACCACACTGAAAAGGCAAACGTAGTAAGCCACTAAAAAAGTATTATAATTTGTTAATAGGTCTTGACATTAATCTTTTCTTTGCAGACCACTCTTCACATAGTACAAGAACTGTGTATTTTCAAATGTACACAAAGAATAGACGATTAAATGTATATATTTTCACGTCAGTGATTTGCTGCTTTTCAGTGGGAGTCATAGCTTTCTATACATCAAGAACCAAAGAGATTTTTGTTTCTTTCTAAAAAAATTTATTACAGGCAGCTTTAAGTGTGGATACGACCCATGGGAGTAAAAAGGTACCTCAAAGATAAGAACTCTGATGAGCCACAATTCAATGTACACACATTACACGTTGATCTATGGATTAAACATCCATAGAAAAACTTGTCATAGTAGTAGTAAACACTTGGACTACAAACTTACGATCCTTCAGTTGGAAAAGTAACAGGCAGAATAATGTTTGCTTAAACTTGTTAAGAAATTCTTCCTCACCTGCTTCTGGTGAAAACCACAGCTCCTCATGTCTGAACAAAATAGCTTTAATGTTTATGTAGAAGTCATAAAGAGTGTCAGATGTCAGCATAGTTCTTAAAATGTCCTCTAGTAGAGATGATTGAATGTAAACCACAAGGATCAGAAAGGCATGATTGTATATCATGTAGCTAGTGGTCACTACACGTAATTCCCAGAATTGTTTATCTTGTGGTAGTAGACTAATTAAGAATCCTGAGGGAAGGAATTTAAAATCAATATGAAAACTGAAAGAATTGAGGAGTATTTTTTGAATACATCAGAAATTAAATAACTGTGCAGCTGAATAGCTGATCAAAGAGTTGAAAAGTCACTCAACATTTTCACACACAACTAGATTGTTGTATGAGAATTTGTAATTGCTTACACAACCATTCAGACATGAAAAGGTGAAGCAATAACTAAAAGAACAACCTTACCATTACTCTTACTAGGTAGTGTTGTCATGGATTTCTACATTGTTAGCTCACTAAAAATGTAGCAAGAGGTGTGTATTTAATATGTGATGGAGATGCACAAACAGATTTACAAGCCATTTGGATGTCCTGAACTCTCTTTGTTCCCCCATCATGAAGGGGTTGGAGAAGATGAACTAATTCAGAAAAGATAAAGATAAGAAAGACCTACCATATGAAGCTGAAAAAACTGTAAGAACATAAATGTACTTAATTGCTTTATAGAGGACACTTATTGTTCACATGGAGACCAAGTTGACATAGGTTTAGTTAATGCTTATTTTTAAGTTAATTTGGAAAGCTATTGCCATAGCTCAGCCTTGGTTCTGGATTACAGAATCCTTGAACAGGTTGGCAAGGATCTCTGGAGATAGCTGGTCCTTGCTTTGCTAGAATTACAGAAGGTTTTCCAATGCCTTGTCCAGGACAATTTTGATTGTTTCCAAGGTAGGAGACTACACAACCTCTCTGACCAACCTGTTACAAAGTGTGACTACCTGCTTTGTGACAATATTATTCCTAATACCCAGCTGGAATTCACCTTGATACAGGTTGTCTATTTTCTTGTCCATATACCTCCAATAAGAGTCTGAGCTTGTCTTTGCTAACATCAGGCATGTAAAGAAGTGAAATCTAGTCTTCCCTTAGTGTTTTTGTGCTGAGGCAGAAGAAACCTGACTGCCTTAGCTTCTCATGTTTTATGTTTCAGCCACCCTAAAGATTTCAGTAGCCCTCCACTGAACTTGCACTGGTACATCAATAATCTTTTACTGGGGAGCAGACAACGAGACCCTCCTCCAGATGCAATCACTTGAGTGTGAAATAGGATTAAAAAAAAATCATTGTCCTGTCATTTATGCAGCAGAATTTTGCTAATACAGCGCAGAATGCAGGTGGCCTTCAAACCTGCCAAAACATATCCCTAATTTCGTTCAGCTTGTCTACCAGGGCAACTTAAGCACTTTTTTTCAAAGCTGCTTTCTAGGTAGTTGGTACTTTACTGTATTGTATTGCTGCATGGGATTCCATCCGACATTCAAGACTTGGAGTAATTGTGCACTTGATTTTGGACAAATGAACTATAGTGCTTGTAGCAGACCAAATATCATACAACAAATTCTCATGTCTTGTAAACAGATTTGGTCTCCTGAGATCTTCCATGTTGTGGAGCTATGTTCCTGGGAATAAGAGTCTACTATGAACATAGCTGGTCACAGTATCATATTAAGGAAACATTTTGTTTCCTTCCATCTCAAGAATGTTAAGAAAAACTTGGGATGTCACTGTATTTGATTAACCTTCCTTCTCTAACCCATATGGCATTTCAGCTTCTGTTCAGTGAAAATAATTTCCATTTAATGGGAGTCTTAGCATAATTTGTGGAACAACACTGCTCACCAAGCACCTGGTGGTCACTCTGAACATAAATAAGCCTCTTCCTTTCTTCATCTGCCCTTCAAGTAAACGCATTAGGCAGAGCTTTGAAATACTGATGTGTATCAGAATATGTGAAGAACAAGATCAAAGGAAGATGCAAAGTCCCTCTGGCATCCTACAAGACTGGAGTTAGAAGTCTGGGAGGATTTCAGAAGAACTGCTAAGTTGCTGCTGTTAAGTTGCATTTTCTGATATATTTTTCACTTTTTGTTGTAGGGAATCCATGGATGTGTTCACTTAAAGAAACATAATCTTGCAAAGCAAAAGAGACATGAGACTTTTCCTGGCTAATTAATTTTTAAACACCTGAACTCCAACTCCAGTCGTGTAGGGATACAATAACTACAACAACACTTTGTTAGTGACTTCAGCTCTAAAATTTTGGCTGGAGTGCTTTTCTGTGTCTGGTACCTCCTTAGATCTGCCCTGAAGGGTATTACAAAGGTATTACAAGGTATTACAAAGGTATTACAAGATATTATAAGGCATTACAAGGGTATTATAAGGTATTACAAAGAGTAATACATGTTTTCTGGTTAATTTCTGTCTCTTTCCCAAAAAAACCCACTAATTTTAAAATCAGATAAGGTTGAAAACCTCTGACAGAGTAAAAAAGAATAAGGAAAGCAAAAATTAAATTTAAAAAAGTAGAACTGGACTCTGATACTCTTAAAGATTGAATACAATGAGATATTTAATGAACAAAAAACATTTTTAAAAAGGAAATTACTAGGTAAATAATTTTATGAACACCACCTGTGGACTTACAGTAGACAAAAACCAGGGCTTTATCACAAATCTGTGGTCTTCTAGCAAAATGCAGACTTACGAAAAGGCTGTCAAGGTTTAGGTAGAATGGGGTAGTCAAAATCTCTATGTGTCTCTCCTTTAAATGGAAAACTTACCTATTACCCTTGAGTCATATGTCCTTACATCAGAAGACAAACCCAGAGGTAAAGAGAAATATCTTTTGTTATACAGATTTCATTTGCACTACTGTAAGGCAATATTTCGAGTTAATGAATGCTAGGAAGCGGGACCTCTGAAGGAATAGAAACCCCTCCCAGACCTACTATAAATTTTGAAAATATGAGACTTTCAAGAAATGTGTAGAAACAAATAACTTGCATTATTCCATTTTAATTTGTCCTTCAAATCAACTTCACTCAATTTCTCTTGTTTTGGACAAATTAAGTACACCTGATGCTTCTCACCATATGAGATTGTCCATTATCTGCCTAAAGGAAATATAATTGCTGGTTCCTAAGCAGCAATGATTAATTAAGCACTGGACTACAACCATTAATCTTTATCTTCTAAAATCAGATTGAAACTTAAGATATCTCCTGTTAGATACATTAGCACTTGCATTGGGACATTAATCACCAAGAAGTTTTATAAATGTTCATGCCATATTCGAAGTTACGGTCAGAAACCTGACAATACAAAAATCCTGACCATACAAGAAAGTTTTCAAGACCTGTGAAGCTCTGGGTGTGAGGTGGTCTTCAGACAACAGTGAACCTCTGAACAAATGAGAAAATGAACAAAGTAGAATGAACAGACTGAGGAAAAAATCCACTTAATTCCATGTCTTCTTTGTGTCACTGAGATGGATAGAGGATGATGAAGGAGCTTCTCTTTTATTCATTCTGAAGGAGACTGAAATACATGGGAGAAAATTACAGAAGAATGATGTAAACACTCAAGAGATACTGTAGAATCAGAATACTACAGTGGAAAGGATTTCAAGGAAAACCTGTTTTGACCTTTCTTGGCAAAAGCATAGTGTAGACAAGAGAGCCCAACACCGTCTCCAGCTGAATCTTTAAAGTGCCCAGTGCTGGAGAATTCATCAAATCCCTAGGTAGACTAGTCCAATAGCTGATTGTTCCCACTGTTAAAAATTTTCCTATTGTGTCCAATTGGAATCTCCACAGGAGTAACTTGTACCAACCACCCCTCATCTTTTCCAAGTGATTGTTTGTAAAAGGGAGTCTCCATCTTCTTTGTAGCCACCCTTTCAATATTGGAACATGATGGTAAGGTCTCCCCTAAGCCTTCTTTTCTCAAGCCTGAACAAACCCAGCTCTCTCAGCCTTTCCTTATATGGCAGCTTCTCAGTTCTTTGATCATCTTTGTGGGACTTCTCTGGATCCTCTCCAGCCTGTCCACATCCTTTTTGTATAATGGGGACCAAAACTGAACATGGTACTCTGGTATGGCCTGACAAGTGCTGAGTAAAGTAGGAGAATGACTTCTTTACCTCTGATGGTGATTCCCTTCCTGATGCAGTCCAGCATCCTGTTTGTGCTCTTCTGCAGCAGCACACAGGTCACCCATAATGAGCCTCTTGTCTACCAGGACTTCCAGGGCCCACAGAGCTGTTCCTCAGATGGATCGGTCTCAAACAGTGCTGTGCTCCTGAGTTATGTTTTCCCAGGTTTAAGGCCTTACATATGTCTTTATTGAACCTTTTAGCCCACTCTTCCAGTCTATCCAGGTCTTCCTTTGGTATGTGTCTCCCTTCTGAAGTGTCCGCTCCTCTATTCAGTTTGGTAGGATTGGCAGACTTCATCAGGGTACATTTGATTCCATTTTCCAGATCACTTATGAAGATATTGAACAGTGTTGGGCTCAATATTGATCCCTGGGGGGCCCCAGTTGTGACAAGTTGCCTGTTTGAAAAGGACCTCTCTGGATTCTGCCTGTCAACCAGTTCACCCATGACATAGGACACTTTAGATCGTAATGCATCAGTTTCTCCAGGAGGAGGCTATGGGAAGCTCCATAAAAAACCTTGGAGAAATACAGGTAGGCAATGCCCACCATTTGCCCCACATCAGCCAAGCAGGTCACTTTGTCATAGTAGGCAGTCAAGTTTCTCAAGCATGATTTTGCCCTTGGTGAATCTGTGATGTCTTTTCACAATCACAGGCTGAATTTGACTTGTGATAGCCCCCAGGAGGATCCTTTCCATAACTCCCAGTGTCTGAAGCAAGATTGATAGGCTCATAACTTCCTGTAACCTCTTTTAAGCCCTTCTTATAGTTGGGGGTGACATTAGCCCTCTTCTAGTCTTCTGTGATGTCACTCAGTTTTCACCATTTCTTAAAGATTATGGAGAGAGGTCTTGCAACCATGTCAGCCAGTTCTCTGAACAACACTGTTGGGTGGATGTTGTCAGGAACCATCCATTTGCAGGAGCCAAGCTCCTGTAACAGTTCACATATCGACTGTGTCTGTGGGTCTGTGTTTGCATCAACCCAGACTTTTGTTCCCAAGGGCAGAGGCCCAACAGTGTTGGTTAAGACTGAGATGAAAGAAGTGCTGAGAATGTCTGCCTTTTCAGCATTGTTGGTGGCTAATTCACTTCTCCTGTTTAATCATGGGCCAATATTTCCCGTCTGTTTCTGCTTGTTTTTCACGTACCCAAAGAACCCTTTCTTGTAGTTTTCGACATCTCTGGCCAATTTCAATTACAGCAGAGCTTTTGCTTTTCCAGCTGCATGGCTGCACATCCTGGCAATGCTTTCGTAGTTCCAGTGGGTATTCATCTGCTTTTCCATCCCTGGTACAGTTCTCTTTCGGTTTTGAACTGACTCAGAATCCCACAGTTAAGCCAAGAGGGTCTCTTGTTACACCTGCTTCCCTTATTTTTAAAGGGGATGAACTGCTTTTGTGCTTCCAAGAGAGCATCCTTAAAAAACTTACAGCACTTACCAGCTTATTTATCCTCCATGAAAGCTTCCCACAGAGTCCCTCCAAATCAAGCTCTGTGCAAACTTCAGTTTGGTCTTTTAAAAATCTAAACCCCTTGTCTTAGTTGTAATGTTCTGTGTACTGAGCAGCATCCCTGCAGCCAAGGCTCTCACTAAATAAAATACTACAAAGCAGGTTTTCTTGGTTCGCAGGCACAAAGTCCAGCAGTGCCTCATTCCTGGATAGTACATCTAGCATTTGTATGATCAAGCAATCCTCTGGACATTTCAGATGGATGACATGTGAGCTGCTGTGTTTTCTTCCAACAAATGTTTGGGTAATTAAGTTACCCATAAAAACTAGCTTTTGTCACTCAAAGCTTTCTTAAATTACTTCATTGGCCTTATTGTCTTGGTTTGGAGGTCAATAGCAGACACCTTCTGTAATATCCCCCTTGGAGATGACCCCTTATCTTGACCCAGAGGCATTTTACAGGGCTCTCGCAATTGCTGTGGCTTTTATACATTCAAGGCTCTCCTTGAGATAGAGTGTTGACACCCCCTTGTCTTCTTCCCTGCCTGTCTTTACAAAACAGCCTGTAGCCATTCATCATGATCCTCCAGTCCTGTGAACTGTCCCATCATTCAGTTATTCCTATGATATAGCATTCCAGCTGGACACAGGGCTCCAGTTCATCCTGTTAGTTCCCTGTGATGTGTGCATTGGTATGTATACACTTAAAGTACATTAAAACCACAAGAAAATCATACTACCTATTGAAACAGAAAAGATTTCCATTATTAGTAATATGGGAACAAACCCAACCATTTTATTACCAAAATGTTTGTTACCGTTCTTATGTTAAAACAGAGTTCTAGCTCACCTCTCCTTTTCCAAAAGAATATAATAACAGAACTATCTTTCTAGAGGGTAAAAATTTTACTACAAAAAGCATTTTAAAAACTATTATCACTTTTGATAAATCACTTTGGACAAATGGAATATTATTCTTCTTTCCCTTTCTTAAAATTCATCTGACTAAGAAATTTTGAAGGCAAAAACTTTCTACAACATTTTCCTCTGTCAACATTATTGCCCAGCAGGAAATTCAGATTCTATTGAAAATTGAAGTTGTACAACTGTCTGCTGTTGACTGACCAATTCAAGAACTAGTAGTAGTCCTCTCAGTTTTCTTTTTTCTTATTTTTTCTAATCCAATAAAATCCTATTTTTAGGTTTTCTTTTATTATCTACGTGGAAGAAATAACCCTTTTGTAGGAAAGAAATAAATGTATAATCTCTATCCATTGAGTTTACTCTTAAATGGCAAATTCATGGTGGTATTTTTTGCTAGAAATAAAACAATATAAGGCTTCTCTTGGATTTTACAGGTCTTTTTGAAAGAATTGAAAATATAATACATCTAACTAAAATGGATTGAAGGGTTCAGTGCACAGTCTTCTTTTCATCAGTAACACTTTAAAAACTCCAGCACATGAAAAATAAAGCACTGATTTAGTAAAAAATTGAAACCTCTCAAATACTCTTCTGCTTGGAACCATTTAGCTCTGGGCTAAGGTCAAAGGCATTTAGCAGACTTGCCCCCTGGAAATATGCTATGCTTGCATTAACATGAAAGGTCACATTCCTAATAGCAGCAGAGAATAGAAAAGAAAATCATCAATAAACCTCAAATAAAAGAAACCAAAACCCAATCTGCTTCAGTTGAGGACACAGGATTTCTGTTTAGCTACAGCTTGTTCCAGCTATTCAGTGAGATAATGCAGTGTGCATACTTACAATGTGGATGCATCACACATGAAGATTATCCTTCTGTCCCTCAAGAATTAAATCAACCTTATTTAGTGTGCATTGTGTGGCTGCACAAGTAAGACTATGAAAAGTGAAAGTAGTCATAATCTTTGCTAAGGGGTGCTGCCCTCTTTATCTTCTCTTAGAGGAACTGACAGCTTTGGCACGATTCAGGGCTAGCTGAGATTTTAATCTGGGTTTTAATAAATTGTTTTTAAAAGTGCACCCAGCCTTCCCCAGTAGGTAAGAAGCACTAATATTCATCTGTACTGCCTACTGTTTTTTAGATTGGACATGTGGGAAAAGCTAGGAAAGACATAGAAATTATTAAAAGATTCCCATTGAAGTTGAAGAAACCATGGAAGAAATTCAAAGCCTGGATGAACCCTGAAGCACAGGATTCAAATAAGTTTTCATTCTGATCTATCTTACTCTCCTGACACTGCATTAATTTAAGTCAGAATATGTAATTTTCCTTAGTTTTAAATAAATATGATTAAACAAGCTGTCTGGCAGTCAAATTCATCTAGGATTTTTTTTTTTCCCTAAAATATGTATTGCTAGAAAAACTGAGCAAAATCATGCTTTGGTTTTGATGTACATTCAAAACATAGACCTAGTTGAAGGAAAGAGAATATATTCCGCATTTCAGATAAGTTTGACCATTTTTCAATCACGCAATGTCACATTAGTATTAGTCCTGCTCTTGGTTTAGGGATCTTGTTCCAAATTTCAGTCAGAGTAAGTAATACATCTAGCCTTTGAACTAATTTCACACTTGAGTATTTCAATAAGTGGAATAAATTTCTGAATCTTGCTGATGCCTGCTTAGGGATTGAGAGTTGAGAGATTTGGCACTACTGCAGGCACTATTTTCCCTCTAGTGTTCCTTTGCTGCTTTGTCAATAATGACATGACCACCCAGATCACCTGTCAGAACAGAATGGAGGCAGATTAAGGTATGTTGCTCCTTTTCAGTGGAAAATTCCGTGCAAGATTGTATTGTTTAGGTATGATGAACCCTCTGTATGTCATTTTCCATATGAAATTGCTTTGTATGCACCACTCTACTCATCTGCAATTGTGCTATAAGGGAGTGTCTGGGGGAGAGAGGCCTATGCCTGATCTTTTCTTAATGGGGTCAGCTACTAAACTGTTAAACAGCCTTCTGAGAAGTGTCATCCCGCTCTATTTTTATTTCAGCATGCTATGGCAACACAGTGCCTCACCCTCCGCAGCACAGCAGCTCTCTGCGGAACCCAGCTTGGCCACCGTTGTGCAGGAAGAACATCTCTCATGCATTGTCAAAGTTCCTTGCATAGATCTCTCACACGTGCAAGAAGAAAGTAGACAAGAAGAAAATGCCCAGTAGCAGATTAAAACTTACTATATTCTTAGAAATTCTCAATGCCAATGAAGATTAATAGCCATTGTACGTGGTGTCTGAGATTTTGAACAGCCCACTGAATGGTGGTAGAATGTAATGCTGTTAACATAACATGGCTGCTAAGGCAGGAAGAAAATCAGAGTAGGGAAAGCATTCACAGGTGAGCTCAACATAAAACTGACTCAGATGGTGCTTGACAGAGAAGTGCAAAACAGCAGACCACTCCTGAACCAAGAGTTAAGCCAAGCATTGTTGCCAGCATGTACAGGTGCTTCTCCTTTCTCCTTTCCTCTGGGAAGCAATTCAGATTTGGAAACCTGAACTAACAGTTCAATAACACAATCCATCCCAGAGATAACCTCTATCCTCTGGTGGGTTTTGAGCCTTAAGATATCACAGACAGCTTTTCTATTTAGGCTTTCCTTACTTGTGTTGGCTCTATAAACCTGCTAAGCCTTAAGCACTCTCACGGCGAGACACAGATCGCTGTCAACACACAAGGGTGTCTCTTCAGATGAGTCACAGATTTTTATGCTACTGCAGACATTTTGATACTACAGTCTTGACTAACTGACAAAGATATGAGACACATCTTGCACAATACTTGTTCCATCTCGGTCCTGGAAGCAAGCTATCCAGGCAATGTCAAATCCAAATCCCTTTGTTACCTCTACATTGACTTCACTGCACTGTGTTGATTTCACAGTCCTGATTTAGGATCTGTTGAACTGAAACCTTATCTAACATGAAAAAAAAAATTGACTGCTGTTTGCATCTTAGTCATGAAACATGGGTTCACCTCTCTGTCAAGTAAGAAAGAGTCCAACTTGGATTTGCTCTTTTCTAGGATGTTGCTTACCTAGAGTGCGCTTAACAACATTTAACAGGAGCAGCAATACACATGGTAAGAGATTGGAAAATCCAAAGAAAACTCACTTCTTGAGCTTTTTGATTGCTCTGACTTGTTCTTACATCCACAAGAGACAGAAGAGTCAAATCTTGTCAGATTACTTTATGATAGCCACTAAGGGCCACTTCTTGCAGTGTAAAATAGGATTTGTGTTGAACTGAAAGTATTTACTGCATTTCTTGGTTTGCTGCATCTTACTTTCTCTCGGTGTGCAGCCCTAGAGCCAGAGGCAATCTAGATGCTTGTTTCATTCCAAACACTCCAGAACCAATAATTACAACTCTTTCACTTAGCAAATATAGAAGAATTTCATAGAAGTTGTGTAAAATACAAACCTCCCTCGGTCTTAAAATCTAACAAATGCCTAGAGTTCCTTAGAGATACAAGCCAATAGGTTAGGAGGCACAGGAGGTTAGGAGTACCAAGGTGGTCTGACTTAAGTATGCTATTTCCTATCAGCATCCATTGGGTTCCTGCCATCTCTGCCAACACTCCACAAGGAGTGGAGAAGCAGTGGGCTGTCTAATGTACAGAGGTGGACTGTAGATGGGCTTCCAGTCTGAATGCATGGAAGATAGACAGCCATGAGATGGAAGGACACCATAAGCATCTCTTGCTAACCTCACTCAAATAGCTGCTGCGTGTGTGGCTGCCTTCACTAGGATAATTGCTTGCTTTAGGATATCAAAGGTCCTTTGGGATACCAGAGGGGATACCAAAGGGCAGGTGAGAGATTCAATGCAAAAGCACACTAATGCTCTGAACTAAGTAAAATCATTATATAAGCATCCAAGGATGTAACAACTGTGTTCAAAAAAAGAGCAGCAGGGACACACAACGGTAGAATTACAAAAAGTCAAACAGCAGCAGCAGAATTTTTGATGCAGTGTTAGGTACCCTGCAGCTGGCTCTACCTTGTTGGGAAAGTCTTCTGCTTCCACTTTCCTTGCTACCTAGCAAAGGTAATCAAATCTAGTACCTCCCTCAGGAAATACAGCTACTAAAATCAGAGATCTTTTCTCTTAGGGCTCAAAAGGCCTATCAATAAAATCCACCAGGGATGGAAGAAAATCGGTGACAACTCATTCATAGAGGAAGAAAGAAATCTGAGGATGTCCTAATTGTGTGGCTGGAGAATCAATAGAAATTGCTGGATCTAGCAAAAACCCAGGCCATTAGCAAAAAATTCTCTTCCAAATATTGAAGCTATTCTTTGAAATATATAGCCTGCCTTCCTTTTTAGTTATCAGGTAGGAGTTTATGTGGGCCCAGGAGATCTTCCTCAGATTTCATCTAGCTTCCACCTAGTCTTCTATAAACTTAGGGGAAAAAACCTTCAACAGATTTTTAGTAGGTATTTTTCCTTTTTTGCCATTATCATATGCTGGAAAGAGTATTAAATTCTCTCTTTACCTTTACCATTTGTTCACAGAGATGTGCTTATCTTATGCAGGATGATTTCTGTGTACAGTATCCACAAGTGCATGCACCCAATCAGAAAATCCTGAATGGAGGAAGGACTTAAAAACACACAGAGGTAACTCACTCTGATTTAAAGTCTATAAAAGTCCATAAAAGTATGCATTGCACTTATGTTTACAAAATACTGTATGCATATTAAAAGATACCATACCATCATTTTCTCAAGTACTATTGCAACTTGTTTCTTTAAATCTGTGAGCCATTGCTGTATTCACAAAGCAAAGCAGGACTGGGAAAAGTGGAAGGCCTCTGCAAAAAATCCATGAAACACTCTGCAACAGACAGACCCAAAAGGTAAGGATGTTTAACATGTGCCTGTGCAAAGAGCAGATGGGCCCAGGAGGTTTAGACACACATCTGAGGAATGTTTGACCAACTGGGGAGGAGATTACCATAATGAGAAAGGTGATGAAAGAAAGCAATCTGAAACTCTGCCTGATCTCTGATCTGTGGATGTAGCCAGATAGCTTTGGACAGAAAGACAACAAGGGCAGGCAGAAGTCAGGCAGAAGTCAGGCAGCGACCATATGTGGTGCTGTAGAATTGCTTTGTTTATTCGTACCATCATCTCCAGGGGCCCCAGGAAATCATCAGACAGAAAGAAACACCGGAACTGTGATATCTAGTTGGTTGAATTTAGTGGCTAGTATTCTTGCTCTCTAGATAAGCACTGAAGAGGTTAGACTCTGGCTGACCCATGAGAAGGAAAAGTAGCCAGGATTTTCATGAACCAAATAAGTTTCCACTGAAGAGCTATCTGCAGATTGACATTTCTTACAGTCTTCCCACACTGCAGATTGTCTGGAAACATGCCTTGCTAAGTCACAGGATGCAATATATGCTAAGACGAGTCTTTGTGAGCCTTTAATGAAATTATAAAGTAAGTCTTCTGCAGAAGGATTTCTGTAAAGGCTGCAGAAACAATTTCCCTCTATATGAAGTGAGAGGGCAGTTGGTCTGCAAAGTTGAAAGCAGCAGAATGATACCAGAATGATATCAGAGGAAAATTCTCTTGATCCTTTTGGGAACCTAACTAGATAGTAGAACAAATAAACAGGAATTAGGTTAACAGCTACCTGTGTATTTGCCAAACTCTGAGAAAGATGATAATGAGATCATAAGCAGAATGTCTCAGCGGCCAAACCATGGGTGAGACATGAAACCCTGAGCTTCATTTTATGATTCTGGAAAAGTTTAGATTAAGACTTTCAAATGAAGAATTACAAGCACTTCAGAAATTCAAGAACTGACCCTTGAGTAATACAAGAAAGCTGAAAACTCATGTCTGGTGTACAGATTGCCTTCATGTGCTAAAGTGTGCCCAACTTAATTAAGCTTCAAGCAAAATACAAAGAACATCACTGTATCCAGCATTTAAAAGCTACATGGGCTGTTTACTATAGAAGTACACAGCAGCTAACCATTTTAGGCAGATAATAGAGAACACAGTGGTTGAGGTTCTTTCCCAGATAAAATTTCTGTACTAATACTTAATAAATTGGTGATAATTCAGATTTTTTCCATTATCTCTTAAATTTATACTTGAATTTTCCATACCCACAAACTGCGTACACAAAACAAAACCAACAAACCTCTATTAATATTTAAATTTTTTAGAGTTCTTTATCAACTTCAATCTTCTATTGTTTATGACACAAGGCTGTATAAGGCATATGCTCCTGTGGAAACTAAATAGAAAAAATATGTATTTATACTGCTACTCTCACCCTGGGACAACACTTTGAAGTGACAGAAGAAGAGGAGGACTCTACAGTACACAGGAGAAAAAAGTTTTATTTTTTTCCCTTCTGCGTTTTACTGGCTAGTGTAACTCACTTAGCTGTTGTTATAACTAAATTTTCTAGGACTTCATTTCAAATGGACAGATAGCTGATGGACAAAAACAGAAGGTTTAAGCAAGATTAATAATTAATGCACCCAACAGAAAAGGGTCCAGCTTGTCTAAGGTCAGCCTTTGATTGCTCACAGCACTTTGTTTTCAGGCTCACTATCCAATCACTATTATTTCTGTTGGAGCAGCAGGGTAACCCTGAAGGATACACACACCATTGGATATGGTGTTCAAAACACAGAACGTCATGAAAAGGAAGCAAAGGGAATCATGTAGCATCTGTCTCAACAGACAGGTCACGATGAACTGATGGACAAAATTTGCTTTTGTATGGGTCGGACAAGAAATAACTGGTCAGCTGTGGAGTCCTTCTGCCTCCCTCACAGCTCTCTGGCTCTGAGAAAAATGACTCACAATTCTTTTAAAGCGTATCTTTTAAATTTGATCTGGCCTGAAGTTAGTCAGATACTGCACTGTCTCAAGAAGCTTTCCCTGTTCTTTTACGCTAATGCTGAGCATGGGCAATTTCACAGAATAAAAGGTAAAATGGGTTAGAGGAGTCCAAGCAAAATTTTCGAAGCAACGCAGGAAGCATCTGGAGAAGGTGAACCATCCTGTTGAACAGAGCAAGCTGGGTGGAGTCTTAAGTATGTTCTCCTTCAGCAAGAAAACTTTTAAACTGAGGTCCAGCTCTGCAATATGAGGTATCCTTTAGTGAAAGGATAACATGTATACGAATCATTGAACTGTGCTACTCAGGTAGAATTTGCCCATAGAAGATCCTAATGACCAAGACCTACTTTTTTTTTCAGAAGGTCCCACCCATCCTTCATTGTCAGCAATAGGTCTGTAGGCCTGATATGCAGAAGTGTCAAACACCAGCATATCTCCCATTGACAAGGAAGTGGGATAGAGTGAAAGAGAAAGGCAAGTGTTAAGGTAGAATCCAGGAGTGGAGGCTCACCACACATTGGCTGCATTTGAAAGTAAAATCTGCCATGACAGACTTCAACATGTTCCTGAGAAAAAGGTAGAAGGGAAGAGAATTTCACATTCAAATGCTGAGGTCACAGGGACATGCAGGAAGTATTTGATATGAACCAGCACTCATCCTCGCACACACAGAATTAAACAAAGAGGTACAATCAGCAGTATATTTGTGCAGCCAACACAGGAACAGGTTAACTGTCACTGAAAGAGAAGACATACATGGCTGAGTTCTAGGCATGATGGGCCTCCCAGACATAGACTTGTACCCAGAACAAGGAAGAGTATCTGAGGTGGTGCAAACCTGTTTTCAAAAAGCATGTCTCTTCTCCCTTCCGCTAACATAGAAAAGCAAAAAGGAACTTGTAATCTGTGGTAAGGTAAAAAGCTGGAGGAGATGACCTAATATAGTTTTTGTTCACAGAAAAAAGAGTAGAAATAATTAGGAAACTGTTTCTCTAGTGGGTCCAGAAACAAAACTGTAGGATTTTAAATACAAGAAAGAAATACAGGAAAGTTGCAACCTACATCAAAGGACTAATCCTACTTTTGGTCCTAATATTAAACTGCACCTAACAGGTTAGGAAGGGTATCTATCCTATAGAGGACTATATTAAGAACTGATATGAAGGTTCTCATGCACATTTAGGTGTTTATATTATGTTTATAAAGGTAGCACTGGAAAAATTAATTTAGAATCATCCACCTTGCTAAAAATCCCCATGAAATTGAAAGCCATTAAAGGACAATTTGCCATTTTGGATGGGCTACCATATCACTGAAAAAAAAAAAAATTGCTGATACAGTGCCAGTAGCCCCTGTATGGCAACTCTGCCATCAGCAAAGTGACCAAAATGGATGTCCTAGTTCCCCCACAACCATAATGTTATTCAGTACCCCCTCATGTCATTGCCAAGGGTAGGGTGAACAGACTCTCTCTCTTGCTTCTTAGGAGAAGGGCGTTCCTTCTGTTGGAGCAAGCGTGGTGGATGGAGCAGTGCAGTAATGCCAGTCCTGAGCCAGAGGGAGCAGTCTGGGTGGCATGGCTGCAGTGGTGTCGAGCTCCACATTATTTTTGTACACTTTTGTTATAAATATTGTTGCTGTTACTGTTTGTTTTCTTACCTCATTGCTGTTTCCAGTAAATTGTTCTTATTTCAACTTGTGATCTTTGCCATTTTTGCCTCAAATTCTCCTCTCTGATCTGCTGCAGCAGGAGTGGGAGAGGAAAGGGTTTTGGCGGGGAAGTGAGTGAGCATCTGTGGTTTTGGAGTCTCAATGGGGAGGCACTATATAGAGGAATACCATTCCTAAACAACAATGGAGATGTGTTCCCATCCACAGTATTGCTGGAAATATTTGGAAAAACAAAGGAACCACTTTCCAACTTAATGCTGGAATTACCTTACAACATAAATAAAAAAAATAGATATAAATCTACTGCTGTGATCCAGAAATGCATTGTAAATCTAAGTTAAACATCAACAGCAATATCTGTCTTCCCATCCAGTCCCTTCTAACACACAACTCACAAGTTCTCTGTATCTGCAATATATACAATTCAGTGCAAAATACCATGAAAATTAGATTGCCAAGATCTTTTGATAGATTGCCTTGAATACAAATCACATTGTGAGAGACTAGAGAAAATTATTAATGGCTCAAAACAACAGAAGGGGGAAGGGCAGTAAGAGGGGGAGGCAGTGAAGTTCTGTGTAGGTAGGGCAGTGCATTGCTCCACACCCCACCCCTGGAGCCTCTGGTCCAGACTCCGAATGGCTGGCTGGCACACCAAAAGCCCCACCAAAAGCCACTGGCACACCAAAAGGCCCACCTGGGGGGGAAGTGCCCTGAGAGACCAGAGCAGATAAGAACAGTTACACATCCCACTGTCCTGTGTCTTACAGTACCTGAGACTGCACTGGATCCAAGCTGTGACTATTGACCTTCCTCTGACCCTTTCTTTTCTCTCTCTCTCTCTTTCTCTCTCTCTCTTTTCCTAACTTCCTTTTCTCAAAATCTGGGTAATTTAAAGCTGGATGGGTTACAATTTGCCAAGTCAGTGTTCTGTGTGTTATTTTGATTGAAAGTACACGAGCCCCTTTAAAAAACACATCAAGCAAGCTCAGGGCTTTACATGTGTCAGGGAGACTTATACGCCATACTAACAAAATCCAACTCGTTGAGGATTCAACAGCATGATTCAGAAGATGCAGGGAAAGAAATTATCTTAAGAGAGCCGGAAAGCAAGGTAGAGACTGGTATTCCAAAGCTCACACACAAGACCGGCAAAGAATTGAATCTCCATGAGACCAAAGCTCTAGGGAGAAGACAATAGCATACTATGTAAAGAAGTTTGCAAAACCTGAATTACTGAAGGAAAATGAAATGATATGTTGAAAATAAAAAAACCCTATATGATGTAAATGAAAAAAGTTAATGAATGTTGAAGAAAACAACAAGCACATAAACTAAAATAATCAGATTTATCTCAAAGATTATTAATTTCTCCAGGGCTTAATCCGTATAGATGTTAACGACTAAAAAGTTTAAAATGAAACACATCAGAAACTGAGCCACTTGTAGTTGTTAGATTAGAGATCAAAGACAAAAACCAGGATGCTTTACTGTTTATAAAGATAATTCCTCTTTTGGAAGAATTCGTAACAGGAAGGTAGAACTCGTTTTTCGCTTAGGAAGCCTTTTTTTCCCTTTCCCTTCTTCATTTCAGAGAAAATTGCAGGAAGAGCTGTAAGTAAGCTATGGTATGCAGGAGAGATAATGCTTGCAGACATATACAGGGACCTCTCTGGCCAGAGAGGGTGGGGGAGGACAGAGAGCAGATAAAAAACCTTGGAAGAGCATGGGGAATTTGCCTTTCCTCCGAGACCTGGTGCTGCCTGGCAGTGCTGTGACTTTTGTATGTTTTAATGTCTTTGCCTCTGAAATAAACCCTTTTTGAACCCTTTCCACTGCCTTGGAAAGATACCTGAGCATGTTTTACCTTACGCTGTTTGAAAAGAAAAAATCTGCTAGACATATTAATGTAAGGACTTTTTCAATTTTAAGGAGAAATTCTAGTACAATGGCTTGAAAAACGTCTCCTCTCATGAAAAATGAGCGTGTGGAACCCCAGCCATGTGTAGAATGCCAAAAAAAAAAATATCACTTGCAATAGCAGACAGGTAAGACAAGGACTGTGCCCACCTAGGTGTGTGTTGGGATATTTACACACTTGCAGATGCAGAGTAAAACTGCACAGCAGCATGAGCAAAACAGTGTCAGGCAACAGAGCAAAGCCTAACATACCTTGAAAGTTGATTGCAACCCCTTTGCAATCAGCTGCCAGTCCCCATCGCAGTCATCTGCCTACAACAGACACAGCTATGCCTGATGAAAGGCAAGGGGAGTCAATATTAACTGCATTTCCAACAAACCCATTTTATATTTTTGAAAAGGCAAAGATCAAACAAGATCAAAGCAAGAACATTGTTAAAAGCTCTAGCCCTCTGAAAAAGAGTTGGAAAGAAGCTTTTGAAGCCATTCACTAAACATAGAAGGAAGGAGCAAGATACGTACCAAGGTGTAGTCTCCAAGCAATATGGGAGTCTTGCTGTAGATGTGGGAGAACACCCAAACCCACAATGTGGAAATTTCACACTACCAATAAGCAGAACATTTATGCCTGTTATCTCTAATGACTTTTGATTGCAGAATTGATGTCTTGTCATAAAATGATCAGACTGTTATATCGTCCTTTTAATATGGATAGGAGATGATGCTTAGATGATTCTCAGATATTGCCCTCATTCTGTGAGCTCTGAGCTTTTTGGAAAACTCATTTTTATATGGGAATTGCAGTAATTTCCCTGGATTAGATCATCTCATTCTACAAGAGGAGGACAATACAAAGAGGTAGATTTACAGGCTGTCTCCTCCATGCTTTGGGCCTACGTGGGTATTAGTTATGACTCTTTAAATGATCAGACAATATTCCTGGCTAGAAACATAGCTCAGTGCATTTACTTTGTAAGATAATGTCAGATAGTAGGGTTGTTTTTAGCCAAACTGGTAGAGATTATTGGAATTATTGGAACTGGTAGAGACAGGTGGAAAAGTCAGCAGTAATGCACTACATTAGAAGTAGAATAAAACATTTGATGCTTTTCTTTAGGAGTGGAATATTTGTCTTGGACCAAGAGGCATGCTAGATAGTGAAACATTTTTATATATGTATTTTGCATGCTTACTGCTAGTCACTTGAGAAGTCTGCACTTGAAGAAGTTCTTTCTAGGTAAAGCCCATAAGACCAGCTCTGGCTGAAAACCTTCTCTCTGCAGCATTTTGGAAGAGAAAAGGAATGCTACATTACAGTGTAACTACTTTGTGGGTGATGGTTTTTCCAGGCAAACAAAAAGAAGGGGAGAAGATCAATGTTGAAATTCAGTATTAGTGGTAGCCAACATGGAAGTTATTTCTGAAATGAACATAACACAAAAATCAGTTCTGCTTTGCTTATGAGGAGTTCAGTTCAAATCTTGTCTATCTGCACTTCCCTATGATGGCCTCATTTGCTCCTTTCACCTCCTAGCAAAGATTCAAGCTTAAACTGCAGGAACTGTCACTAAAAAATCATCAGTGCTACAGAACATGCTCCACTATACTCAAACGCTGTCAAGCACAAATATCAAGCACAAATAGTCTTGAAAATGTGAGGAATAAGGACATCTTCAAACATATTTATTTTATCACTTATTATGTTAACATATTCAGTAACAGAAAAAAATTTTGCCCTGGGTTTAATGCAAATATGCGCTAGACTTGGAGTCTGTATTTTATCAGATACTTTGCTACAGACCAAACACTTGTGGCTATTTACTTATCCAAACAGTGTAAACTGTAATAAAAGAGGACAGAACTTGCCTTAAGTTGAATGGGAGATGTGTGGGCTTCCCCACACAGCTCAAGCTGTTATACTCTTCTCCTTCTTAGACGGGTGAGCAGCACTGCATTTTTAAACTCTTTCAAGCTGTTATACTCTTCTCCTTCTTAGACGGGTGAGCAGCACTGCATTTTTAAACTCTTTCAAGCTGTTATACTCTTCTCCTTCTTAGACGGGTGAGCAGCACTGCATTTTTAAACTCTTTGACAATCATATTTAATTTATCTAATGAAGGATGAATATTTAATAACTATGAATTTGAAAGAAGTAGTTTCTCAGTAAGCACCAAGTCAATTCACTTTTGGACCTCAGAGGTCACTTTATTGAAACAATTTTATTTGAGGAAAGGATTTTATTTGAGACTGTCTCCATCAACAGATCAAATAGTGTGCAAAAAATGTATTGTGCCACGTAGATGACCAATCCTGTAAATTGATTTGTAAGTAATGACAGCTGCATGTACTTTTTTCATGCATGTCTCGGCAGATATCCAAAGACAGCAATAAAATAAGCAAAAATTTTTTGTAGCACTTTGTCCTTATGTTGATGTTATCTTTCAATATCAAATGTTGAAGTCTTTTCAAGGGGGGAAGAGAAAAGAAGAGCAGATGGATACAGAGCACATTTGGATGCTCAATAGTATTCTAATACAGGAAAAGTACTGTTCTGGAAAAGCTGTATATTCTTCCATTATGTGACAAAAGAAACAGATACTTTCAGTTCCAACAAGATGGTTCTTTAGGATTTTTTTCTGCTCTTTCTGCTGATACCTACTGCACTTGCATCCATGGACTTCATTGAGATTTGCACCAGTAAAGTTCAGGGCTGAATTTACTGCAAATGAAGACCTAAATCTCATCTTTGTACACCAAAGACAATGGCTGTCAGAACATCTTTACATATGGGTAACCTGCTTGAGGTACATAAACAATGTCTGTTTTTTTAAATAGCCATCAAATACTCGCACTGTAAAAATCAAGGCCAATCAAGCTATATTCAGGTGGTCATTCAATAACAGAGCGTTCTGAAAGAACAACTTTGAAGAGTCTTTGCAGTGCTAATACTTTTAAAGTCTTATTCCAAGGCTTATCTGAAGGGCTGTCAAGCATTTCCTCACCAAGGAGGAGGGAACCTACACAAAGCTTCAGAGCAACAGTCATTCACCATATAATTGTCCAGGAAAAAAAATTGAATAGAAGGTATGTCATCAGTTTACACTTCCCAAAACTCAACAATTTTTTTCTGCATTAAATGCTTCAAGAGAGGCATGCTTTTCAGAAAGGTAAACTTTACTTTAAGACACTCCACAGTGGAAAGCTGACTCTACATCAAAACATCCTTTTTATCCTTCCTTCCCAGGAAGGAAGCAGAACTAATGAAACATTTCTGAAAGAAAAAATCAGAAATATTAGAAATTCCACTTTACTGCAAAGTAAAATTAGGAATTATTTCATCAACCTATCAATAGGGAAAGAAATACATACATTTTTTTGGTTTTATTTTTCAGCACTTCTTCCTGTAGACTATCATTCTTGATAGCAAAACCACTTCAGATGATAAACCTGAGAACCAGCTAATATCAAGAAAGTACACTGAAGAAAAAAATAATATAATTTTGGCTCTCTGATTCAAGTTTTGAACTGTCTTGTCTCTGGTCCCATTACTTGATGTGTAACTCTCTACGTTATCCTCTAATGGGACATAATATAGTTTGAAGGTGGAAAATAAAGCAGCATCTTGCCATCGAAAAAATATACAATGTGAGTAATTGTGTTCTTGAATTATAGATTATATAGGTATTTACTGTTATAGCTTATATAAGTGTTTACTGATGAACAGTATGGAGAGAGAAAAATAGTTTATTAATAATAGACTGTAATTTCCTTACACTAAAGGAGTAAGGAAAAAAATTATTTTCATTAAAATTCAGCATGTATCAAAGTTGAAAACTATAACATTTTGCTTCAGTGCTGGAGGTGAAGACATATTGATGATTTCAGAATACTGTTGTATGCAGCAAGGAATCAGGCTAAGCAACATATTTTCCTAACTTATAGAAACACACCTGAGGATAACTAACAGGACTGTAGTGAGATCACTTTGAAACAGAATCACCCTGAGCAAGACAGGAAACTTTTAAATTCACTTTCACTGGAAAGGAGACATTTTCAGTGTTTTGCAGCATGTAAGCTTCACTTCTCTTTAACTGATGGGATTATTGTCTTCATCTCAAGTTTGAAAATGCTATTGTATGGATGTGTCTGAAAAAAAATAATTATTAAGAACATTTGGAACAGAAAGACCCAGTCATCCTGGAGCACTCAAAACAATAGTCTAACTTATTCGTTCCCATGATGTAGATAGAAAAAAAATATTATGCAGGTTCTGTCACCATCATACATACTAAATATCTGAAGACAGATTTTAGTGAAAGATCAGTACATACATGTATCTGTATTTGCCATCACAACATTTTTACCCGAAAGGCCATTTTCTTAGATTATATGGTGTGAAAATCTGAGTAGTTAGTGATGGTTACTATATTATGTCAATAGTGCTTAAATTCAAATATTTATTCTTTTATGACTACCTTATCCTAATTCTCTGTTATGTTGGGGTTTTCCACCATTGAAAACCTGTAGACCAAGTGCATAATTTAGTAGTGTAAGCAACAAGAGAAACAGAATATGCTTTTAGGGAATAGATACAGAATAGACACATAGAATAGATACAGAATAGATCCATAGAAGTCAATGTTTGATTCCATACTTCCCCTAGAGTAAACCAAAGCAGGTTTATTCCAGAGTCCAGCTCCCCTTTTTCTTTTAACAGTGGGGTTATATTAGCAAGGATCTGATGCAGATGAGAAGAGGATCAAGGTACTCAAAACAACAGACCACGCAATGCATAAAGACATCTTTGCAGGCATTTTAAACTGATGAAAGTAGACGTGAAGATAACACACAGGCACCCCCAAATGCCAGGCAGTGGAAGGATTGTAGGAAAATTTATTTCTAAAGTTGAGACCACTAGACTTAAAAAGAATATTTACCCTAATGGCACTTCTAATATCAGGCCTGAGAAAGATGCTCCCCCTGCCCTTCTCAGGGCTTTCATGATTCCTGGTCCCCCTGTTTTGCAGGTGGCCTTCAACGTGTCTGCAGAACTTATCTTTTGCTCATACCAGGGAGCATTTCTCTGGAATGCAGGAGGAGAAAACATCTAAAACTGTATCTGGGAAAAGATGTCTCTTCTAGGCAGAGAAGCTTTCTTAAGCGAAACAAGCTCTGATCTCCTCACCATAATTCTTCTGGAAGATCTTCTACCCTTAGAGTAGGTATCAGCTTGGACATAAAAATAATAATTCTTAGCTAATAACTTCTTCTTTCCTCAAACTTTACTGCATTTTGTAGCTGTTTGTGAACTTTGATTAAGATTTAACTTTCTGGCCAGCACCTCGTTGCCATTCATCAGAGACATCAGTCTTCATAACTGTGTTTTGTGAAGAAGCTATTCTCTCCTGCAATGTCAGGGTCCTACAGCCTGCACCTCCACAACAATACTGAATTTTTTCCCCTGACTAGCAGTTGATAAATTTAGTACTTTTATTTTCTTAAAGATCTCATTTACAGATAAGCTGCTTTTGATTAAAGAAAAAGAGAATTTCACTGATACAGATAATTGAAAATTAAGCATTTTCATTCTCCCTTTCATGTGTAGAATCTTCCATTCAAACTTGTTGTTCCTTGGTTATCTTCTCCATAAAGCTGCTGTGGGATACCCATGGGCTTCACTACTGTGAAACATTTCATACAGGAAATTCTCAGTGCACTTTCTGTGTACCCTGCTTGCCTTCATGTCCTCTTCAAAATTCACTAAGACATATTTCCTGGAGATAGCAAAGAGTACTCTCTGCTAAAGAAAGTTATTGTTTTGTCTTATACATTATTTCCCGTGTTAAGATCTTTTTAACTCTTTCTTTAACTGAGGGACAGACTGACTTTTTCAGTGCAAATAATATATTTGACTTTGAGTCGACCCCATACTGTATCCCTCAATGGAGGGATATTCGTAATATCTACAGACATCTTGCATTACAACAATGGGATTTTTTTGTCATCAACAGAGGAATACCAGAAAAATGGATGGAATAAAATGTAGCAGATATATTGAAAAGACAGATTGAACCTGATTTATTTATCAGTCTATTATTTACTATAGCCATCCTTTGTCTCTCTCATGGGTGTGTGAAAAGCAATTATTTCCTGTGTCTGTAAAATAAAACATTTTTTTGCCAAATTTTCACTTCAAAAAAAAAAAAAGGCAAGACAAACTCAAGAGTGCACATGTTTGATAAGTAAGTGGTAGGTAAGTTTTGGTTATTACTGTTTCAATATATTAACAAGATAAACCTTCTAATATTAACCTTTGGAAATCCTATCAAGACCTTTGTCAAGAAAGGAGCTAGAAGTTTCGGAACTAAAGTAGTTGTTCTAGTGGGCTACAGACTAGGGAGGATAGCTATGTATTTATGTAAAATCATGACATTAATCCAACCCCACAGTCTCTGAATCACTGGAGAAGCCACCAGCTGGGACTTGCAGTAGGTTCTAGACAGTCAGACTCTGCTTATATTCCTATTTGCATAATCATAACTATTTTGGCACTCCTGTAGCAATGCTACTGTGTTTCATCACGTCTTTAATTTAGTTAGCCAACATTTTAATTCCTCATATTAGCAAGTTTATAAAATAACTTTTTCCCCAGTATAACTTTAACCACCGGACAGGGGTTTATACTCTCTCTGGGTGTTCCCAAGTAAAATCAGTTCATGGCAGAACTCTCTGCAGGTGATGGACAACAATGATCCAGGAATAGCACAACTTTACAGCACAATTCCCTGTCACGTGGAGAGACTTCCTTCCTACACATAGAATTAAACAAGATATTTAACGAAACATAGATATACATAGAAGATAAACTAAAGTTCAACCAGTGGGTTTGCAAAATTTCATAATTCACAATGCTAATAGAAGAATGAAGACATTTGCAATAAAATTTTATTGCTTCTAATATTATTAGTGATTTTCCAGCGTGTCTCAAAAACATCTGATTTAGCATTTCTGAGGACAGATTTTAATTTACAAGACAGGATAGTGAGCTTCCTAAAGATATTTGATATTTTGATGTATAAATAATTTTTTAAAGGGAAACAATTGAAAGACACTTAGTCAATTCAGTGCAATACTCTATGCTGTGTAGTTTTTAAAATAATAAATGTAGCAGTCCTGCAGAGAGGCAAGTCTGATGCAGACTTGTCCTTTGGCCTTCTCTTTGTTTTTCCCTTCTAAAACCTTAAAGTTTGCCTATTAATTAATTATACTGCCTAAGTGGAAATACGTCCCTCAAGCACCATCTGGGAGACTCAGAGTGTGCCTTTCAGTAAAAGTTTGCCTCAAAACAATTTACTGAATGTTAGGAAAAGATTTCTAGATGTTGTTCTTGTACTTCAAGATAGTACTTGAAGTGAAGGATGCATGACAAAAGCCACAAGGTAGACCCACTTTAAGTAAAGCAAATGAAGAAGGAAACATTTGATCATGGACCAAAGTTACTTGTTAAAGAACAAACCAGATTTTTTTTTCAGAAAGAAACTGTCCATGATTGGGTTTTGCTTTGTTTTGGTTTGTCTTTTCAGTTATAATTTTAGTTTTATATTTATTTGAATCTGCTTTATGCAGATTAAACCACTTTACCATTTACCTTGATTTTGTTTGGGTTTGGTTTTTTGGTTTTTGGGAGTGTTTTTGGGGTTGGTGGTGGTGGTGGTTGGTTGGTTGTGGTTGGTTGGGGTTTTGGGCATTTTTATATATGAACACCAAGCTTTGCAAAACAAGAATTTCACTGTATGGGAAGAAGGATTGAAGCAAAAAAAAAAGGATTCACAAGAGCCTTGTAAAATGACACTGTTCACAGAACTAGAAAATTGTTCTTAATGCTGTTTGTTATTGAATGTTATTGCATATTATTTCAAACAATAAACTTATTTATGCTGGAACAATGAAAAACTCTTTTGAAAAGAGAGACACAAAATGTTATGTGATCTATCATGTTGCACTAGATTTAGGCAATTTCTATCTTCATTTTGAATTGGACATAATGAATTTATTTAAATTGCTCCTTCCCATAAAAGCCAAAATATCAGGGTCTGATGTCTTCTGAAAACAGAATTGTGTCACTTAGGGGAAAATATGTAATGTTATGAACCACAAACATTGCAATAGCACTAAAGAGATGATAGTGTAAGTGGATGACAATCATGGCAATGGCCATTCTCCTTACAAGGCCCTGCTAGTGCAAGAAAAACAGATAAAGCAACAGTTTTTGCTTCATGTCTCAGTATCATGACTTCTTTCAATAAAGACAACTCCCATCCATTGGTGTTGAATGGGGTCACATGGGGTCACAAGTCAACTAATGATCTTTCCAGTGAAGAGATAGCAACTGTGTTGTGGTACCACAAGAGAAGGTTGATGCTGAAGCCTTTGCAAATTAAGTTTGAGCACAAAAACACACATATTCTGGAAAAGTGGAGTTGAGAATTTGAGGATATCTTATCTGGAGCTCTTATTAATCAGATTGTGTGTGTTTGCCATCATGGCCTTGTTTTGCAGCAAAAGAAATCTACCTCTAAAACAGTAAAATCTACCTCTAAAAATAACATCATCTTTACAATAGGGCTTTTACTTTTACATGGTTTATGTAGGCAAATTACTTGGCAGACTCTGCTCTGACAGCAGAAAAGAAAGCTTTAGTCTGCTATTTTTGATCTTTATCACAAATTCTTCTGCAAACAAATAAAGAAAAATTCTGGTCTCTGAAGACACCAGAGCCATTCATTTTTGAAGTTGGCAGCACTGACCTGAGGAGAAGTTATGCATTATCTTTTTTTCAGAGCAAACTTTTCCTTTTATCCATTGGAAATTATGAAATATTAAACACTGTATAAAAAGAGCTAATGTTTTGAAGGGAATAGAAGGAAAATCCTATAGCCTGATTCAAGATCATCACAGGGTATTTTTCTGATGCTGTGGAGATGTACAAGAGAGTGTTGTCAGTGTATATCCACAGACTACTCCCCATTCTATTCAGACTCAATAATAAAGAATTCAGTGTTTCTAGGGAAATAAATCCTATGCCCTATGACCAGCATATATAACACACTACCAACACAGCAGTCCCTGTCTGGTGGCTCAGACATGTTATAAATTCAGAATAGATAATTTCCCCAGAAACCATCACTGCCCTAATTTCAGCTGGCTTTGCTTGCTGTAGATCTGAAAGAGGAGAGCAGAAAAGTCACCCCTTGACTTGGATGTTCCTCCCTGTCTGTTGAACACCACTGTCTCTGCTTGGCATAACATTGCTTTCTATTGATCTGACAACAGTTTTCCAATGTGATCAGGTTTTTAGCTAGGTGGGGAGTTTTTTGTTGTTTTTCTGGTTGGTTGGTTGGTTGGTTTGGTTTGGTTTTGTTTGTTTGTTTTTTAATTTTGATGTTTAGGCTTATATTTGTCTCTTACAGTTAGAGAATCATAAAGATTAGGGAATCTGATGATCAGGGAAATACTGAAAAGACAGTTATAGATAGTACCTTTATGCATTTCATCAACTGCAAGCGTACTAACCCAACACCTCACCAATACCTCAGACGTAGGATACACAGGATACAGAACACATGAAACACCAATTTTCTCTTCCTCCCCCTGTAAACCAGAGGTACAACAACACCTTGATCAAATGCAATATAAAGAAAAAGCAAAATAAAAAAAACAGTGAAAGGTTTTGCTCCTTATCAGTGAGGATCAGAGACTTGATTCTACAAAATAGCTTTGAGTCTTTCTAACTTAAGGTACAGAAAACAAAATTCAAGATCCATCCAGTAAAATACTTTGACTATCTTAACTGCAAACTGTTGACTAATTTGAGAAGGACAAAGAGTCGTTCCCAGATGTCTGTTTAAAGGGACCAAGGTATCCCAACATAGAATCACAGAATCATAGAATTAACTGGGTTGGAAGAGACCTCTGAGATCATCAAGTCAAACCCTTGATCCAAACCCACTGTGATTACTAGATCATGGCACTCAGTGCCACATCCAGTCTCATCTTAAAAACCTCCAGGGACGGTGAATCCACCACCTCTCTGGGCAGCCCATTCCAATGCCTGATCACTCTCTCTGTAAAGAGCTTCTTTCTAATATCCAACCTAAACCTCCCCTGGCAGAGCTTAAGCCTGTGCCCTCTTGTCCTAGTGCTGATTGCCTGGGAGAAGAGATCGACCCCCACCTGGCTACAACCTCCTCTCAGGTAGCTGTAGACAGTCATGAGGTCTCGCCTGAGCCTTCT